>JAIGNY010002074.1:2795000-2842500 GCA_020152595.1 Chiridota heheva
TGGGTTGGGGCTCAGAAGCTGAGCCCCAGCTCCGAATGATTATTTACACAAAGTTCGATAATTTGATTGATGAAAAGACATAAAAGAGGACAATATTTCCTTTAATGTTAAAATCTACTCAAATAATCATTTGGGTTCCCATTTTTAATCAGGCATGGGGGAATTTTTCCCGGCAAATTGAGCAAATTCGTGCAAAATTGTGGAGCTCATATGGGTGAAGAATTTGAACTGTAACTTGGGTCCACGGGATAATTTAAAATTTTAATGTTTAAATCTACTCAGATAAATATTTGGGTTACCATTTCGAAACAGACAGAAGGGAAATATACTCTGCAAATTAAGAAAATTCCAGCAAAATATGGAGTTCATTAGTTCTGGGCGAACTGAGGCCTTGGACATTGGAAGCTTGGGTCCAGGAGTAAAGCTCCGAAAGCTCTTAAGATTGATTGATTTTGATGCCCCACAATGGTTTAAAAGCAACACAAAATCAAAATGTAAGTGATGAAAAGAAGACAATTTCAAATTATAATGTTTAAATCTACTCAGATATTCAGGTTACCATTTCGAAGCAGGCAGAGGGGAAACTTTTCCCTGCAAATTCAGGTAAAATTGTGGGGTTTATGGGCAAAGCCTCGAAAGCTTGGGTCCAGCCTAAGGCGAAGCTCCGGAAGCAGGCTGAAGATTTCTTATTTTTGATGCCCGAAAAATGATCTTAAATCAACACAAAGTTCCAAAATGTAAGTGATAGAAAGAGGACAAAAATGTTAAAATCTACTCAGATAACTTAATAAGCATTTGGATTATCATTTTTGAACAGGCATAGGACATCAAGAGAAATTTCTCCTGCAATTGAGAACATTCGGAAAAATTGTGGGTCCCTGTTCTGAAGATTTCATGTTTGGGATTTTGATGCCCCAAAATGGCGGAAAATCAACGCAAAGTTCCCAAACTGCCAAATGTAAATCGTGGGGTCCAGTAGGGCGAAGCAAGAGTATAGGGATCCATGGATGAGAAAAAGTCCCACTTAAGGGAAGGGCTGTTCTGAAAATTGGTTGTCTTTGATGCCCAGAAATGTCTGAAGATCAACTGATAAATTTCGGAAAATCATAAGTGATGATAAAGAGACATTAAATTCTTATAAACTATACTCAGATAAACATTATGATTACCATTTTTAAAGAGACAGAGGAGAAATTTCTCCTAAAAACTGAGAAAAATTGAGCAAAATTATGCACTGAGGGGTTCATAGGTAAAGCCATGCATGGTCTGAAGATTTCATGCCTCAAAATGGCTTAAAATCTTCATAAACAGACAGTTCCAAAATCTAATTGATAAAAAGAAGACCATTTTAAATCCTATGTTAGAATCTGATAAGCAATTGGGTAACTATTTCTAAACAAGCAGATGAAAAATATCCCCAGAAAATTGAGAAAATTCGGTCAGAATTGTGGAGCTAAAGGATAGAGTCTTGGTCTAAAGAATTTTTTTGCCGCAAAGTGGCATAAAATTAACAAAAAATCAGAGATGCAACTGATAAAATAAAATAAAACAATTAAAATTATAATGTTAACTTCTACTCAGACAGTCAGATAAGCATTTGGGTTACCACTGCATTTCTAAACACTGTCAGGCAGAGCAGAAATTTTCCTTAAAAATTCGGTCACAATTGTTAGGCAGATGGATGCAACCGAGGCCCCTGGAAGATTTCTAGTTTTTGATGCCCCAAAATGACCCATGATCATCTTGACTTTAAATAAACATGCCAGTGGGCGGGCATCTTCCATGTATATGTCCCCACAGTTGCCCACCGGCGAGCCCAATCTGCCATCACTAAGCATCATGCCGAGTAGAGTGGAGATGATTCTGATATAGACGATTCAGACATGATTGAGATGTATCGCTAATTTGAAACAGAACATACAGACATCCAAAGTCTTAAATCTCTTCCCGACTAAAAGTGCCAAGGTATGATGTTGTCAGCATCCGAGTCGTGAGGACATGATTCTGATATAACGATTCGGGCATGATTGAGATGTAGGCCTATATCCGATTTAAACAGTACATCCGACATTTTACATCTGTGCCCGACTTTAGTGCCGACGAAATTTGATGTTGTCAGCATCATGTGCCGAGTCGGCGGTCGGAGGATATGATACGGATATCGAGCTGATGAGTCGGGCACGACTGAGATATACTCTGATACTAGGATACAGGCACCCATAGCAGCATTTCTGCCCTACTAAGAACGGTATCCGGCCAACTGAGAGGGAGGGGAGAAGGGGATCTGTTAGTACGGACATAAAGGTAACAAAAAACTATTATGATGTTATCCAAAACATTTTCAAAAGTATTTTGTCTTATTACAAAGAAACAAAAAAAAAAGGTATTGAACAATATCAATTTTCTTAGTTTTATTTCAATACTCAGTGGGTCATTTGTTTGCTCAACGAAATGGTCAAAATTGGATTTTCCCGACCATTAAATTCAAGGGGTTTATAACACCCCCACACCACCCTTAAGTTACGCCCTGGTTCCCCCTCTAGATCCGCGGGCCTGGCAGGGGCGGATATAGGAAAATCACAAGGAGGAAGCTCTAGATGTTATTGGAGTAATACAAAATATTGGAAAATTTTCGGGAGGAGGGGGTTCCAATCCACAGAACTCCCTTTAGGTCTGCCACTGATTGCCCCTCTAAATGGTGCTAAATGTTTACATTAGCTATTACAAAGATTCCTTACTAAAACGTAAAATCAAGCTGATGAAGGTGTAGTTTGCTGCACTCTAGTCCATTTAACTACATGTACCATATAGCCTACTGCTAAACAGGGAATTATTCTCACCGAAAAATGGGTTTGTTTTCACCGGTACACCAGGGAGAGAAAATTGAATCTCCTTCCCTCCATCATGCAGTTTCCCAATTTACACAAAAAGACGCCCCTGAATTTAGGTTAAAATGACACGTTAAAGCTTCCGTACTTTTTTCAGACATTTGTACCGGTTCGTATGCCCAACTCCCTCCATAATAAGCCTATGTCACTGTGTGAATGTAAGTATCAAAAGCCTGTTCAGCAAGTGGATCAGTTACATAGTGTTGAAATTGTGAGATTTGTTATGGATTCAGATTATTGTACCAAAATCACGGCTATCAGTAATAATATAATTTTAATGACGTTGTGGGTACCGAACAATGAATGATGTATATGTTTTTGTTTTTTTTAAATTGTGTACACGTTCTAAGTATTTTATAAGTAATAAAATATTCACTACACGTGACACATGGCGTGGTGGCCAAGTGGCTAAGGCGTCGGTCTCGTAAACCGAAGATCGAGGGTTCGAATCCCTCTCGCGCCTGATTGTGCTTTTGCTTCAAAAAAATCCATAACAAAGCTAGATTAAAATAACTCAGCAATTTTTCAGTGTTGCCTGGATAATGAGAAATGAACCTGGCGAATTATATTTATCGTACTAATCTATCGCCAATTTCGCAGGCTTGAGGCTCGAATCTGCGATGCAGGTGGGGAGGGAGGGGGAGGGGTAAGGGAGAGAGCGGAGGGGGCGCCATTTCAATCAACAAAATTATCTAAAAATCGCTCGATCCTGGTGTGACATCGATATTCTGTCCGGCCGGAATTAATTTCTTAGTCAATCTTGCCTCCCCTTCGTCTTGGGAGGGGGATCTACCTTCTCGGAACCCCTCACTTTTTTTAAGTGCTGGGTACGCCATGTTTTATGTATTTATTTTTTTGTGGAAAAATTCAATTGATTAGGTAAATTAGATCTTTTTTAAATAAGTAAAGCGGTCATAATCAAATGTCTTTCTGTCATGTCTGTTTGTTTAAAATTAGAACTTGGCAGTATACAGGTATAATGGAGGATTTCAGGGGAATATGGATTATGTTTGGATGGTAAGTAGACCTATACGCATAGGAAGGGGCCAGGGTGGCCATGACCCCTAATCCAACACCAAAAAATAAACTACTCATCAAAATATATATGTGTAAAAATATGTGTCTGTGTGACACATATCACACAGACAGTTACCTTCCCCCCACCCACCCCCTTTAAAAAAAAAAAAAAACATTCCTGGCTTACGCCAGTGCATAATCCCCTTCATGTCCCGTAGCTTTCCCCCTTGAAAACACACCACGCGATTTGGCTTTAATTTTAACGCATTTCAAAATGCCTCATTTCTTATCCTGAGCTTTCGGGGGGATTCGCCCTTGGAACCCCACCGGGGCCTCGCCCCTTGATCCCATCAGCGGTCATTAGGTGGGGCCCTGGACCCCATGCCGTGGGGCTTTGCGCTGCGCGCAAAGCAATGTCGCCTTACGGCAACATACTTTCGGTTACCCCCATTAAAAATACCTTTCGCCGCTCATGGCTGGCGCCCCCTCCCCACCATTTTTTGTATAGAATAAATCCTGACTACGCCAGTGTCTATACGTAAAATATAATATGGCAGGTAATTGGTGAGAGGATGGCAAAAGTATACAATTATGTGGAATGAATAAAGTCAGTGGCGTCGCTAAGAGGGGGCGGGCTGTCCCCCCCCCCCTCCAATGAAAACTTGACCTGCATTGAAAAAATCACAGATGACCTCAATTTCGAACATTTTTCGTCCTTTTTTCCCATGCCATCCTGAAATCCATAGGTCCTAATAATAAGTTATTCCATGCTCCTAATGTTCAACAGGAAACACAAATTTTGGTTAGTGTTGTTAAAGATTATTATTTAACTTTTCACCATTTTTTGTTTGTTTTTGCAATACAAAATACCAAAAATGAACAGATGCACCGTGGTTTTGTGCCAGACTTCATAGTTTGCATGTTAGGTTTTTTTATTTTTTTATATTTTTGTTATATATAAAATGCAAGGTGAAAAAATGCACATGAGGCATGGCAGTAAAAGTATATGCAACAAGGCACTTTAAGTGTATAAGAAATGTCCGCATGTAATCATGGGCAGATGGGCCAATCAATTGTTCATAGCTGCTTAGAACTGTAGAAATGGCATGCTTCCGGGTGTTGAATGGTTGGGCCCCTTTGCCCATCTCCGGGCCCACAGCCTGGGAGACTTGTTCCAAGCTTGAACTGTAGTGTGGATGAACCTGCCAATGGAATAAGTTGTGTCTGTTTAGAAATGCTTATCCTAGTTGATTTAAAGCCATTTTGGGGCATCAAAAACATGAAATATTCAAAGCTAAAGGGGCTTAGTTACTGGATCCCAGGTTTTTCTGCCTAAATTATCTCATTTCGGGGAGAAATTGCAAGTCTGTTTGTTTAGATATTAGTAACCCCTATAATTTTCCGAATTGATTTTAAAGTTCAAATCTAAAATTGTAATTCTTTCCATCGATTTAATTTTTGAACTTCGGTGTTTGATTTGAAACTATTTTGGGGCATTAAAAACAAGAAATCTGCAGAGCTGCCGCGGGGCCTTTTGCCCCTGGACTTCTACCAGAGCAACTTTTTTGGTGAGTGTAGGCCGAGACTGGGCAGAGACGTATACGCCGGGCCGGGAGCACAGTGGGAGCGACTGCCCTACCTTTTTCGTGACAAAAAAAATAATCTTTATTGGGTATTATTATAATGCTTTTTATTTGATTTATTATTAGTAATAACTGTTTGGATAAAGTTTAACTACATATATAGCAGTCTAGCATAGTGTTTTTGTGATTTTCTCGAGGGCCACAACCAACTGTTACCTCTATAATGTACCCCATCTCAATTTTCCTGAAAGTATTTCAGGTTGTAATTCGCCTTATCCAGTTTTCAAATGGGTTATTTTCCCTCCACAAAATGTTTTTGGGTTTGTGTATGGGAGGGGGCGGGGGCAATGTTTTTTCTCAAAATCTTAGGTCTATAAGATAAGTACACTGTAATCTGGTGCTGGTGCCGCGGCGTCTCGATTTTCTCTCTTTTTTCGAGAGTTAATGTGGATTATAGGTACTGTCCTTCAAATCATTTTAGAGATCGAGCTGTTCATCTCTTATCTGCTGATGGAGAGTTGTTCATCTGTATACATTTAAAAGATCAGTTCAATGGTCAAGCATGTCCATCTGATATGAAAGAGGACTTCAAAAGAAACAAAATCGTTCAAAAATCTTCAAGTTATTCCGTTTAGGAGATATTCAACTTCAAAGCTCTATCTTATCTGTGTAGAAATGACTAGTGTAGTAAGTCTACTATGGAAAGTTGGTGTCTTCATCCTCACATTCTTAACAATCGTTAATATATTTTAAAGAAATTTTATTTAATTTTGTTATTATTTCCCTCGAACTTTCTTCAGCTGGTAATTATAAATACCCTTGCTAGATTGAGTATACTTCTTCTTTTGGCATATCCAACTGTCCGATGGTCTTTAAAATCGCAGGACTAAATGTGATAGAATACATAAAATCTTTGAGGAATACAATGCTATGACATCACAACTAGGCTATTCTGATTTCAGCCGTTTTATCCAAATGATACCAACCTTTAAACTTTCTCTTTTCTTCACCATGACACTGGGTTTCTCGTCTTTGCCAGAGAGGTCGTGAATGAGTGGTGTAGTCTTTAGTCAAGTCGGCCAGTCTGAGATCTTTTATTTGCTTGTTTAGCATAGCAGATTCATCTGTTTTGTATGACTTATTTAAGTTGCTGTTGCCATTTTTTTCTTGACTGTTTTGACCTGGAGATCAGATATCTTCTTTTGGCCTCGTCCCTCTCCGTCTTTAGCAGAATGGTTGTGTCAGTCACCCAGTCTGGCATGCTGCATGATCGGCGTTAACCAAGCACTTTCTCTGCTACTTCTGCAACAGTATTTGCGAACTGATTGTATCTTGCAGTCTTGTGTTATTGGAATGGGTAAAGATGGAGTTGATGAAAGAGACGACAATGGCAAGAGGCTATGTGAGTTCTGCCAGGTGAATGGATATGTGATTACAGGGACAGTATTCAAGCACAAAAACATACACAAAACAAAGTGGGCAGCGCCAAATGGCAGAGTGAAGAACCAAGTTGATCATGCAGCAGCTTCTATTTTCAAAATAAATTTCTAATTTTAAAATGGACTGGAATAAAGCATTCACATTACAATTATACTCCTTTTTGGTACTTAACAAACTCTGTACTAGAATAGCTAACAACTTTTTTGCTTGCTATTTTGGTACATAGTTTATTAAGTATCAAAAAAGAGTATAATGGTAATGTGAAAGATTTATTCCAGTCCATTTTGAAAATATAAATCTATTTTGAATATAGAAGCTGTTATGTGCTAGTAAGAAGGAATATGAAGATGTCAGTACTAAATACCAGGATACAGAGAAGAGCAGATGCAAACAGTGACCATTATATCTGTATATGATACGAACCAAGGTCATATTGAAATTGAGTAGATGCGTGGATAGGTCAAAGGGGAAGCCAAATTTAGATATCAAGAAACTCAAGAATATGAAAATGAGAGGAGAGAGAGAGATACAATGTGGAAGTTAGGAATATATATGATGCCCTGCAAGTAGAGACACTAGAAGACTGGTGTGAGGGATTGAAGAAAGCATATGAGGAAGCAACTGAGAAGACAGTAGGATACATAAAGAGAACAAGAAAAACTTGGGTAGCTGCGGAGACATGGAAAACAGCAGATGAACGGAGAGAGATTCAAAAGAAGATTAATAGCACAAAGTAAGAAAGAGTAAAAGGGATGTGGAAACAACAGTACAGAATGAAAGACAGAGAGGTGAAAAGATGCGCAAGAAGGACAGAAGGAACAACAGAAAATGGTTTGAAAAATGGCGCACGATGCTCAGAAAGCAGCAGAAAATGGACGAGTGAAAGATGTTGTGCAATAACCGAGAAGATTACAGGATATAGAAAAGTAACTCGGCTGTTGTAAAGGACACAATTGAGGATATTATAAAGTACAAACAGGGAAGACAACAAAGGTGGAAAGATCACTTCAGTTCGGTCTTAAACAGAGACGAACCAACAAACTAGGTACATGAGATAGACGAGAGGAGTGAAGAAGAAGTTGAAATAGAAGAGATTACTAGGCATAAAGTGCAGGATGCTTTAAGACAGACCAAGAATGGAAAGTTCCTAGGCACAGACCAAGTGACAGCAGAAATGCTAAAAGCGGGCATGGATGAGGCGGTAGGAAGAATGACAAATCTCTTCAACGCAATATGGACAGAAGGGGTTACACCGAGAAGATGGAACAAATGGGTTTATCGTAAAGATTCCAAAGAAGGGTGACCTTACGAACTGTAGTAACTGGAGGGGAGTAACACTGTTACCAGTGATGAGTAAAGTATTTGGTTGTGTACTGAATAATATACTGAAGAAGTGAGTCGACAAGGTTTTGAGACAGGGGCAAGCAGGCTTTCGCCCAAAGAGGAGTACCACAAAACAGATTTGCGTTCTGAGGAACATACTGGAGCAATCAAACAAGTGGAACACATCTCTGTATGTGCATTTGATTGACTTTGAGAAAGCGTTTGATTCTCTACACTGTGAAAGTATATGGAGCATAATCAGAAAGTACTGGATACCAGACAAGATCATCAGAATTGTAAAATCACTGTTTAAAACCTTTGAATGTGCAGTTGTAGACGAGAGCGAATTGACAGAGTGGTTCCAAATAAAATCTGATGTGAAGCAGGGGTGTGTAATGAGTGGTTTCCTGTTCTTACTGGTAATGGACTGAATGGTGAAGCAGGCGATAGTAGGTGAAAGGACATGTATCAGATGGAGATTTACTTCGCCACTCGAAAATCTAGACTTCGTGGATGATATTGCTTTGTTCTCAGCTAGACATGACCACATCCAAAGGAAGACAGAGAGGATAAAAGAGATGGCAGGAAGGATTGGTATGAAGATGAATGTGAGGAAATGTAAGCACATGAGAATGAACATTAGGGAAGACTGCGGTGAAGATTGGAGACGAGGAGGTGGAAGACGTTTAGGATTTTGTATATTTAGAAACTAAGGTCAGTAAGGAAGGAGGTGGAACAGAATATATTAAAAATAGACAAGGAAAGGCAAGATGCGTATTCAAGAACCTTGGAAGAGTATAAACAAATGGTGCAATTGGCAGACAAACCAAGATAACACTGTTCACAACATTAGTACGGTCAGTATTACTATACGAAACGAGCAAAGTGACAAAGGGAAAAGAATAAATGCTAGATGCATTTCAGTTTAAATGTTTAAAACGAATATTCAGAATATCGTGGACAGAATTGGTGAGCAATGAAAACATTCTTGAGTTAACAGGGGTTAATAGAATTAGTGATGAATTAAGGAGACGTAGATGGAATTATATCGGGTATGTGATGAGGCAAGAGGTGACGAGTCATGTAGGAGTAGCATTGGATTGGGTACCTGAGGGAAAGAGGAAAGTTGGAAGACCGAAGATAACATGAAGGAGGACGGTGAAAAAGAGAGAGATAGATATGGGTTGACTGCAGAGTATCGTAAAGGTCGGAGAGTGAGCGTCATGGCCTTGTGTGCCGCAGGGCGCATAGAGATTTAAGGTTAAGGTAAGGTTATTCGAATAGATATATCATTACACTGAAGGGCTTCAAATCTGTTTGACAATTCAAGCTGAAACTGTCCTCTTTTAGAAGCATCTTGAAGCTTCTTCCAGTCAAATGTTACTCTGTTGCAGGGTTTCCCTTTGGTGGTTCTTAGGCTGCAAACGAACAAAATGCCGACAATCCGGTGATCAGAGTCTAATTCCACTGAATTGTAGGTTCTACAGTTCCTTACTGTGGAGTTGTACCATTTGCTGTTTATTAAGATGTGGTCCAGCTGATGTGTCGACCCTGCTGGATGCATCCATCTCCATTGCCGGTTTTTAGGTTGGGGAAAACTCATTTGCGTTGGACGAAGTTTGTGTTCCTCACGCACGTTCACAAGTCTCTCACCATTGTTCTTTGTAGTATCATAAAAACAGTGGTGTCCAATAACTTCAGGGTGTGTTTGATGACTGTCGATTCCAACCCTAGCATTAGAGTCTCCCAGGATCAGATGGATGTTGTGAATTTTGACCTGTTCTAAGTGGTTCTCGAGGATGCTGCATAACTCATCCTTGTCTTCAGAGGACGCACACTAAGTGGGAACATAGATGGCTGTCACAGTAAGCTTGGGCTTACCATGAAAAGTTGATGATCTTGTTGGAAATGGAGTTCACGCTTTATGCATTACTAGACCTACACCACCTTGTCTCTAGTCTGTGACTGAGCTGTAAACTAATATCGAGTTCTTATCATCTGACCATGGCTCTTTAGTGGGATTAGTTGTAATTAGGCGATGCTTTTGAATGCCAATAATGTCATTTCCTGCGTCGGCACAGCCTGTGAATAACTTGTGAGCCTGTCCTTGTTGGTGCAATGTGCGTACATTATAGGTAGATACAATAAGAGGTTTGAAGGAAGACAAGCGACACTTTTCAAGACCAACAGATTGTGATGCTGTGCCGATTTCCCGCTAGTCGGTCATAAAGTCATCAGCTGACAGACGCCCATCTGCCTTCGATTTAGTACATGTTTCCTTTCTTGTAGTTTTTGTAATCAAAAGGGTGCCAGAATTGTTTTGATCCGGTCTGGCAAGCTGTACGGGTGATCAGCCAGCCCTGATGAGCTTGGTTCCGGAGGTAAGAGCAGCCGATATCTACAGAATAAGTTGTAGTTCGCCCCTGTCCTGAAAACATGAATGCTAATGAAATTACCGGTAATATAATCTCAGGTAACTAGCGCTGTCATGTTTTCAACAAGAAATACGTGTGTCCCATGGCCGGTCGGATTTTTTTATCATACTCCCTTTGCCGTTGGAAACAAAATGTATTTCTTATCCGCCAAGGTAATGAACAATACCTAAAATTAGATGCAGGTTGTAACCTGACTTACAAGAGACTAATAGAGGGTCTAGAAAATGAAGTATACAGAGAGAAATCAGAGTTCCCAACCAGCATCTACACCAAAATGTAGGGACACACCTTATCCGACAGCAGGAGATCTGTGTGCTTGTATTCCCGCTGCCATCAGTGAAGTCTCGACCTTCCTGCACCACCATCCCGCAAATAGAAAGCTACGTAACCAGGTAACAGTCTCTGCACTTGACGTTTGACTAAATTCGGAATGAACGGTTGCACCAAGTGGGTTGTTACTTTTGATGCACCTGTATTAGATAACGATAATCGTGAGGGTTCAATGAACAGCTGCACAATGTTTTGTTTCATGTTTCATATTTTCCTTTAAGATTATCAAATGCAGCGTACATCATGCAGTTTTGAATTTTTAAAAACTACATTCTTTTTATTACATTTTAATATTTTCACTGGAGATGAAACATTTCCAAAACGTCTATTTAATTCCTTGCTAAAAATTTATTTCCATGGAAAAGTGTGCTATCTTTAAAGAAAAGTCAGGGAACCTGCCCAGTTTCCTACCATTGGGTCAGAAATTAAGGGGAACTTCATGTTGAAAGGGGAACTTTTGTAATATTTCATTATAATGTGCGCACACTCCACCAGCCCTTCACTTCAGATATAGAACAGAGAGAGAATTCATAGACACTGCCAGAAATTCTCTAGCTAACTTTCCAGGCTCAATACTTTCAGCAGAAGACATGTGGAGCTCTCTCCGTGCCACCATCTACGGCGCAGCACTATCCACCTTCGGTGAAAAAGAGCAACAGAATCCGGACTGGTTTGAGAAAAATCTGAATGTGTTGGAGCCTGTTATCCAAGCAAAGCGGGAATCCCTGACCAACTATCCACGGAGCCTACAACCAAGTCTCTCGAAGTTTTTCAAACAAGAAGGGAAAATGCACAGAGAACTGTAAAACGTTGCGCAAATGACTACTGGCAAAACTTTTCTAAAAGATTTCAGCGCTCGGCGGATTGCGGAATCATACGGGGTATGCATGAAGGCACGAAGAAGGCCTTCGGACCCAGCTCAAGAAAAACAGCCCAGTGAAGTCAGCATGTGAGATTATCAATGACCGTAGACAGATGGAACTATGGGCTGAACGCTGCCAAGAGCTCTACTCTAAAGAAAGAAATGTGACTGATGAGGTTCTCCGCAACACAACTAGCCTTCCAGTCATGGAGGAGCTCGACGTTCCACCATCAGAGGAAGAGCTCAGTAAAGCTATCAACTCTCTGGCTCAAAGCAAAGCACCAGGCAAAGACAGCATCCCAGTAGAAGTGCTCTAGTGTGGTAAACCAGCTCTGCGTGGTATATTTCACAAAGTCCTTTGACAGTGCTGGAAGGAAGGAACAGTGCTCCATTACATGCGTGATGCCAACATATATGGTTACCCTCTAAAAAAACAAAGGGAACCGCTTAGACTGCAATAATATCGCTCCTAATTACCGTGGAAAAAGCATTTGCTAAAGTAACCCTGAATAGATTACAGCTGCGTGCAGAGCGTGTACCCCAAGTTTACAGTGCGGGTTCAGAGCGTAGATGTCTACAATCGACCTGATATTTCTCACTTCAACAGTTGCAGGATAAATTTTGCGAACATAAAGTGCCATTGTATAAAGACTTCATCGACCTAAAAAGGCTTTCGACATGGTCAGCAGAAATGGCTTCTTCCAGCTTCTTGAGAAAATAGGGCTATCCACCAAAGTTCCTACGTCTGATTAAGTCATTCCATAATGACATAAAGGGAACAGTGCAGTTTGGCGGATCATTTTCCAGTCCATTTTCTATCAGAAATGGTGTGAAGCAGGGATCAATGTCTTCTTGCACCAACCCTTTTTGGCATCTTCTTCTCCATGCTGTTGTCTCACGCTTTTGACACTTCAAGATCCGATTGGAAGCTTTTCAACCTTACACGTCTCAGAGCAAAGACGCATGTCTTGCTTCGTTAAATGTTATTCACTGATGACGCTGCTTTGGATTCCCACTCAAAGGCCGGACTACAACGCAACACCACCCGCCTCGCGTCAGCTTGCAAAGAGTTTGGCCTCATCATTAGCCTGAAGAAAATTCAAGTGGTGGGTCAGGATGCTACCAATGCCCCCAACATAAGCATTTGGGTCTTCTCCCAGGAGGTCATCGAGGATTTCGTCTACCTTGATTGTACAATAGCCAACAGCCTTTACTCAACTCAGAAGAAGCATGCAGTTTCCGCAGCTTCCACAGTGCAAGACTATCCAAAAGAGTCTGGGATAACAACAAGCGCTCAAGTTGAATAAAAAAGAATCAGTATACAGAGCCTGTAGTGTGCTGTGCACCCCACTCTATGGCAGCAAGTCCTGGACAGCCTACGCTAGACAGGAGAATCGCCGCAACTGCTTTCACCTCCGGCGCATTTTAAACACCTCCTGGAAGAACTACCTCACTTACAAGGAGGTCCTAGAGCAGGCGGGAATACCCAGGGGTGTAGGAAAGGGGGGCACTCGCCATACCCCACTTTTTAGATAGAAATGGTGAACTCAAAACAGCAAAGTTAAATAAAAGGGCCACTTTAATTTAGAAAGAGGCACTTTTTCCAATGGGGACACATTCATTCCATACATGGAACTGACACAAGTCACCAGTTTCCTACTATTGGGCAGTAAACGAGGGACATTCCAATTTCAAAAGGGGCATTTTTGTCATTTTTCGGAAAAGTAGGGGGCACATGCCCCAGTGCCCCCGATTCCTATACATATGGTATTGTAAATTTGTTATGTTGTCCCATAGACGGCTACGCTGGCTTGGCCACGTTTGTCGCATGAAGAATGGGCGCTTCCCAAAAATATACTTTACAGCAAGCAATCTTCAGGTTCCAGATCGGTTGGGCGACCAATCTGCCAATGCTACGCTTCGAGGATGTGTGCAAAAGGGACATGAAATCAGCCGACATTGACACAAATAACTGAAAAGCATTTGTCTCTGACCGTGCAAAATATAGACGGACGCACAGTCCAGACAGGAATACAAAGGGCGGAGACACAGAGGGAAGAGTCGTGGAGGCAGAAGAGGGACTGTAGGAAAGCAAGAGCCATCCCAATAGCTCCAACTGTTCAATCGTTCAAGTGTAGCAACTGCTACAAAAAGTGTCATGCCAGAATTGGACTTTACAGTCATAGCCGTCGCTGCTTAAGCATTTTATGACCAAACCCAAGCGCAGTCCATTGTCTTCCAAAACAGACTGAGACGATGATGATTGACATTTTCCAACGAATGTTCAAATGTTGGTTCCCCATTGACTAACAATATGTGTCTTTGATTGGGGTCCAGGGATGATTTTCGTGCTTTAATGTAAGAATAAAGTTATGAGAAAAGAAAAAAAGAAAAAAAAAAACTCTTACATTTGATTTGTAAATGATACAAATTGTAGGAGTTGATAATAAAAGTTTATACAAATATATTCTCAGGACAATCCCCCAACCCCCACCCCCTCCCTTCCCTGCGAGCATTCGGCGAACTATCAGAAGTTGCCCCTGGTCCCCTGCCACCACGCCACTGCTGAGAATACTATTTATATATATATATATATATATATATATATATATATTATTTTTTTTTCTTTCTCATCTTCTGCATTTTGTATCATTTAATAACAAACATTATGAATGTTTTCTCTCAAAGCTG
Organism: Chiridota heheva; assembly: GCA_020152595.1. Lineage (NCBI taxonomy): Eukaryota > Metazoa > Echinodermata > Holothuroidea > Apodida > Chiridotidae > Chiridota > Chiridota heheva. The sequence continues at coordinate 2,809,570 of JAIGNY010002074.1, forward strand.
TATTTTTGCTTACATCAAAAACACACAAATCATCCCTAACTGGGTGAGTCACCCCAAGTAAAGACACATGATATTGTAGTCAATTCGTCCAGATTGTCTGGAGGAGCGTCTCTTTCGTTTTGACATTGTAACAAATGTCTTAAAACGTATATTACTATCATTGAGATATTTTTTTTTCCTCGTTTTTTATAATAAATTTCTCAAACTGTAAATAAATCGTTGAATGACACATAAAAAAAAAAAAAAACGATACTTATCAATTATAGTAATTTGCAATTAAATTTGGTTAATTGCACGTTCTTTACTATGTCAAGGCAAACAACTACTTTTGCACATTCCCACTATGTCGAAACAGGGACGAATTATTGGATCCTACATTTGAACATGTGTACCAAAATGTGATCTTTAGTGCCATTGATCGTCGCGATTCTAAGCAATTTCACTAACACCAAAATCACGCCGAAAAAGCAAAGCATTTTGACGCCCTTCTCAAAACTTGCTCATAAGACATATAAGACGTTGGACATACTACAGGCCTAAAGTGGTATTCACCAGAAGGCGTATAGGAAACGGGGTTCGATAACTCCCCCCCCCCTTCCACCCGGTTCGATTGGCAGATTGGGAAGTGCCAATTTGGGTATTGCTAACAATACCAAAAAAAAAAGTCAAATTGAAGGAAAATCTCTCGAAATAAAAGAAATTTCGTGAATTTTAGAAAACGTCCCAAAAATGAGAGAAATTTTTCCGAAAACTAAAACTTTTCCAATCAATGAAGAAATTTCCCGAAAATCAAGAAAATTTTCCGAAAATTAAAGACAACTTAATTCCCGAAAAATGAAGGACAAGTTTTCCGAAAATTTAAAGATATCTCCCGATAAGCAACAATAAGTTGATGGATCTTAATATACCAGTGCATTTTTCCACTTGTAACCGTGACTGGGATGGAAGTTGGGGTCAGTGGTGGCGCCAGGACTTGGTCATGGAAGAGAGGGGCGGGAGGGGGGGTGAAGGGGGAGGTTTTTCTTTTGTCTCATAGGGGCAAAAGCCTATAAATCCGGACAAAATATGTCACTTTACAAAATTTTCTGAGTGGGGAGAGGGGAAAAACGATCTCACGGGAAAAAATTTCCCCATTCCTTCCCGTAGCGCCGCCACTGGTTGGGGTCCGCCCTGACGCTACGCAACTGACATGCACCGTTTATATGACTGGTAAATTTATCGAGTTTATTAGTCAACGCAGTCGACGGAACATAATATGGGGCATATCTTTATTGATATAACTCATTTATTTTATGATGTAGGCCTATTGCGTACGATATGCGGACGACGGCCCGCATTTGGCACAGGGGCCAGGGAGACTCAGAAGCTTTCGGAAGCCCTGCATTTCTCGTAATTTTGGAAGCAGAAAATTGCTTAAAATCATATCAACAGATCAAATACACACTAAAATCAGTTTAAAAAAATATAACTTTTGGAGAAAAAAATTTCAGTTGACTAGAAGTTGTGTCTTTGGTTAGAGTTCGTGATGTGTTTTATGCTTTTATTGATATAAGAATAAAGCTTTGCGAGAAAACGACACAGATAAGGAATGAAAGGAGGAAGTACATACACACGTCTTCTTTTTCCAGCTCAAACAACATATAGAGGGGCTTGTTTACACTTCACCAGTTCATCGCAGGGGCAAACAAACAATATTGCCGACGAGCTGTCGCCATACATAGGCAACTGTCATATACAAAACTGCATGGAGGATATACAGTGAGCTATATCCAAAGGCGGCGGAACCAGAGGACACATGCCCCACCCCCACACTTTTCTCAAACGTTTAAAAAGTGCCCTTTTCAGAGAGGAAAAGTGCCCTTTTAGTGGGGAAAAAAAGGCCTTTCAAAGAGGACAAATGCCTTTTTAAAGAACTTCAAGGAACATGCCCTTTCAAACATTGAAACCTATTTTCTTGATATATATATAAATCTGATTTATGATTAAGAAAAGTAACTCAAATATTGCCCTTAAAAGTTAAGACTAAAAATATGAAATTTCACGGGCTTTGCGCGCACACATTATTCTGAAAGTTCCCTAGAACAAAGCTGGGGCTTAACAGCCCTATACATCTGTATCTGTACATATTGAACAATGTTGGACTTTTTCTGACTTAAAAAGCCTTCGACTCTTCCTACCTTTGTTTTCCTAACTTTTAATTTTTACAAACACTTTAAAATAGGGCATTTTTAGAATATGCGAGCAAACCCAAATTTCATTAGTGGGGCATCTTTTAAGTTGGCCATGCAGGGCAAAACCTATTATTTGCACCCGGGCCATTGTATTGACATAAACTGACGTGCCCTCTCCCCATTTTCTTTGTAAAGTTTAAAAGGTGCCCCTTTACAGACTGATAGAGATAAACAATAAAATGTTATCTAAAATATATTATATATAAAATATACAATATATTATATTTACGTCCCCTTATTATAAATGATTTTTTTTATTGACAGATCGAAGAAAGTAACACAAACATCAAGCAAAATACTAAAATTTTGCTCGCGGAGCGCTTTTGTTTAAGTTCTAAAAAAAATAAAAATACAATGGGACACTTGCCACTAATTCGCTGAAGACTGGGAGTGAATTTGGGCCATCTGGTCTAATTTATACTAAAAATAGTTACATATGTTATTCTCAGCAGCAAAAAAATGATGACCTCCATAAGAACCGTTTTGCTTTTCATATTATTTTAGACATTTAAGTATTTCGACTCATGAACCATACAATGGCTAATCATGATCTATAGGTCTGAATCCTTCCGATTTCAAGACTAATGATCTATACATTTTCCAATTCAGCAATTATTGTTGTAGATTTCAATTAAATTGTTGTTTTACCGAATTTTGGACCATAATATCTTAAATTTGTAAAGCTGTAAATAAAAGAGAAAAAATGGGTCACCAGTAATGTTCAAGCCTATAAAAGATTATAAATTTTCTTTCAAACATCTTTCGCTGCCTCTGGCTATATAAGCAGAAGTGAGTTAGGCACAAGCTATAACTGAAGGCCTCACACCAAAATTTCGGGCCCAACTTTGATCCTTAAGAAGAAAAAAAGGAATTACATCGTGTTTAATTTTATACTTTTGCAATTGTATGCAAAATGTCTAAATTTGATCACTGTACCGATTACCTAAATTTTTTGTTTACTTCCTCGAATCCTAATTCGTTCAGTCAAGGATTTTGCAGAAAGCTCCGTAGACTTTTAGTATGTTATTCTACAGTAGTTCTACTGTATCTGGACCTATCCTGACAAATTCAGCTTTTAAACCAACTATCTAGGTTTTGGCCTAATGCTCATGGCCTAAATAAAGTACCTCCACAGGGACAATGGCGGCGCTACGGGGAGAGAAGGAGGAAGGGGGGGGAGGGGGGGAGGGGGGGGGGGGGGGAGGGGGGAGATTTTCCTCCATAATTTTTTGTAAAGTGACATATTTTGTTCAATTTATAGGATTTTCCCCCCGTAGACAAATCCCCCACCCCTTTCCCCCATGACCAACATCCTGGGACCACCACTGTACCGGAACAATAAACAGTTCAAAATAATGGGGGTGGGGGATAATGAGGTCGGGTAAAGCGATAACACATGTTCAACTGAATTATTGGGGAGTAAGCAGAGTGAGTAACTACAGCTTTTCGTGTCGGAAATTCAAGCTGCAAAATCATTACGTTTTTCTATCAAAAGCTACCCATGATTCATGGAAATTTTTAACCGCTGTTCCGTTCCCATTCTTTTTAGTGTCTGTAAAATATTTCATAGTGTTTTAAAGTGTCTTTGTTGGAAGAAATTATGATGGGGTGCGGGGATGAAACCCCTCGAAAGGTATAAGACTTAGTGGCGAAATTCAAACATGAGATGAGATGACTTACAATGATACTATTAAGCTGCAACTGATTCATACATATTTTCAACATTTCTCTAACTTCTTTATCTGTTTTAATGTGTATATAGTATCAAAGAAGTGCAAAAAGTGGGCGTGTAGGGGCCAAAAGCTATAAGATTTTCTAGCGTTTTACAAGAATGTTCCTCCGAGCGAAATTCAAGTTGCAATTCAAGTATCTTTATTTAATACTTCCCAAAATAAATAAAGATACGTTCTTTGGTGAGGGGACCCAGTTGGTGAATGTATTAATATACAGAATGTTTAAAAGGTCAAAAAGAGTTGTTTATCCACTTCCAAAAGTTGTATACTGTTTACAAACAAAAAGATTACGAGAATATTCAATGCTTTTGTCATTCTCTACACACTTAAGTGCATGGACCTATTTTTTGCGGTACAAACGGTATTTCGTCTGGCACATGGCGTAGTTATATGATTTAATGGAAATATTGATCAAACTCTCTGCAAGAGACCAAGTCTCCCTGAACTTTGAATTCAAAATTGGCCCGAATGGGAGGGAGTGTAGCCCAGCCACTGAGTCACGATTTCTATGCTCACTGATTAATGAAGGTGAAGCTTATAGAAATATTTATGAACTTTGAAACCGATTAATACTTAAATGTTTTCCGTGACATCCCTATTGTACAGTACTGCAAACAATTATAAACAACATAAGCAATTACACAACTTCTTAGTAATACATTCCAAACAAGAAGTATTTTATAATTCTCTTTTTTTAATTTATCTGAATACATTAAAACTTTATCAAAAATACACATTATGAAAGAGATTATACAAATTAAAAGAAAAATGGTCAGACCAATTCCACATACTGTAGAACCTGTATTTACAGATACTATATCTTAAATTTATAACATCATATATCATATAAACATCAGTTTTTTCACTTGCTTGAGTTTTTTACATTATAAACATTAAGATTTCCATTTTCTTACTAAATGACCAGAAACAAAAGTGAAAAAATGTCAAACCAATGCCAATCCCTCCGACCTTACTTTAAAGCCATTAACTTTATTTTGTGCAATTCTTTTGTAAGTTACTTTTTTACATTTATCTTGCATGAGCGCCAATCTAATTGGTTATTCCTTATTCCGCTGCACAAACAAACTGATCAAAACCACTTGCTGTTTGTTTGTTACATCAAAGCATGGAACTACAAACTGAATTAACTACATGTTCAAAGTCAATGGATTAGCCTCCTGTCCTTGGAAACTGAATACCAAACGCTGTCTAACTATTTATGCTATGTCAAGCACAACCAAAAGACATACCATGTCGTCTACAAATTCAGATCTTAATATCCTTCCAAAATGAAGTGAAATAAATGAAGCTTGTTCTTTTTAAAATTTCAGATAACAGAAGAAAAATATTAATAGAATTACAAAATTTTCTACAATAAAAAAGAATCACAATTATGTGAAAAAAATATCTTAGTTGTATGTAAGGCACCAGAACATCTTAAGCAAATGATTTCATAATATACAAATATGTAATCATATCCCAACAACACACTTTTTATAAAGATTAATTAAATAATCTGAAAAAGATGTATACTTTTTAAGAGCACCAATTAATCTCTTTCTACATACTGAAGATAATAATTCAGAATCAAACAAAGCAAATACAGATTCAGTAATTCACCACCAATTGTGCATCAAATACCTTTAAAGAGGTAAACAAGCTGTTTGTGTACAATTATTTACACATATAAAGTTTCCCTTTAAAGTTGACTGATCAGAAATCAAAGACAAAAGTTAATATTATTGATGTTCATCACTACAATGAACAGAAAAATATCAATTTTTGTAAGCGGAGAAGAGCAGGAGACTGCCCTTTAGAGAATTTCAGTGTTTATGAACCACTGACATGAGTATTTTATTCCATATGAATAAACAGCACCTTCATAAAGACCATACTTGTACATCAAAATATTACTAAAAATCACCAAAATTGCAAAAAAATCTCATTTTAAATTAGACGTCAAAAATATGAAAGTTACAGGTCCACAAATCTGTACACAATTCTTTCCAATACCCACTAGCACTGGTGTGAACTCAATCATTTTGCTAGTAGATTTACCAGGAAGAAATATACAGATGGGGAAACAGCTGTAAATATATGCCAACAAGTTTGAAAAATTATCTGCTTGCCTTAAAAAACAATTGTGCGTAATTCTGCACATCGCAGGCAAGAAAAAGTGCAACAAAAAATCCTCTTTGGATATTAGATGAGTTATCTTCAATGCAAATGTAAAGTCTGTACTACTTCATGGGGTAGAAACTGTAAGCACACCAAAGGTATTGAAAACAAGCTACAGGTTTTAATAAATACTAGCCTGTGGAGAATCTTGCAGATGAATATCAAACAAGAAACGATGGCGAATGACCAAGCAAAAACCCATCTTTAATGCTGTCAAAGAGTGCAAATGGAAATGGGTTAGACACACGGTACGCAGGGACCAGTTCAACATTGCCCATCATGCTCTTGAGGAACCCTCAGGGCAAATGTAGGAGAGGAAGGCCAGCAATGACATGAAGGAGACCCTTAATGCTGAGATTAAAACAAGATAAAACAAAATAGAAAAATGCAGTGAAGGTGCTATGCTCCCTGTGGAGTGAAGAGGATTAAGTAAGGAGATATTAGATTGAGTTAGAGCCTTAAAGGTCTATGGAAAGGTACACAAGTGTTCTGTTCTTCCACACACCAAAAAGAGCATTTAATCCAGAGTTTAATTGTCTCTGAAGTTTGATAATCGCATGTGTACTTTCAAATTATGAGTAACCAAAGTTCAAAAGTTTTTAATATTTTGAAAAAAATTTGATGTATGAACGAAAAAACACCTCAAAATGTTTTTCTTTTTTTTCATTAAATTTCTTCCCTTAATTTCAGACCTTGAAAATAATCAAAATGCCTTCTCCAGCTTGAGGTTGGTGGGGGTGTGGTACAGATCAAATCCTCATTATTAGAATTATCTTTGCTTTTTAAAGAGAAATGGCAGAGGCTTGAAAAATAATGGATTTACATGAGAAACCAAACATCGCAAATCCCCTCGTCACTAATAACATGCTTTCCACCCTATGTCACAACTGCCATTCCACCCTCTGTTCTGCATGATGTCCCATCCTGTGTCCCTACCTACAGGAAATCCAGATACCATTCCCCAACATGACCCATATGCCATTACACCTGCAATCAAGATGACATCTCACCATATGCCTTGCCACCCTGTCCCATATACCATGCTACCCTGTCCCACATGCCATCCCTTCCTGTCCCATATACCATGCCACCTTGTCCCACATCCCATCCCTCCCTGTACCATCCTACCCTGTCCCACATGCCATCCTTCCCTGTACCATCCTACCCTGTCCCATATGCCATCCTTCCTGTCCTACAGGCCATTCCATCCTATCCACATACTATCCCACCCTGTCCTATATGCCATGATATCCTGTCCCACATTCCATGGTACCTTGTCCCACATGCCACCCTGTCCCACATTTCATCCCAGCCTGTCACCCATGCCATCCCACCTTCTTCCTACATCTACCGATCATTCTACCATTTTCCACCCAACATTCTTTCCTCTAACTCCCATCCCTTCACTTCTATCAACTCAACATGCCCCATTCACCTATCATCCCCCTTCACCTATCATTCTCCATTTATCTACCACCCTCCATTTATCTACCATCTTTCATTCACCTACCATCCTCCATTTATCTACTATCCTCCATTTATCTACCATCTTCCATTCACCTACCATCCTCTTATTCCTCAACATGCCCCATTCATCTACCATCCCCATTCACCTACCATCCCCATTCACCTAACATCCCCCATTCACCTACCATCCCCCATTCACCTACCATCATCCATTCACCTACTACCACAACCCACCTTTTGCCATCCAATTTTAAACCAATTTGGATGATTTGTTTGCTTTCTTCATGTTTTATAGTGGATTTTAAATTAGCTAATGTTAATTTAGCTAATATTCCCTCCAACTGTCCATAAACCTTTAATGGATTAATTCAATGGTCAAGTATGTCCACCTTGTATAATCAAGGACAAAATGATCCAAAATTACTTTGATATCTTTTTCTGTCAAGGAGATATCAAGTTTTAAAGCTGTTTGAATAAAAACAATTGGCATAAAAAGTCTTTGTTAAGTCATGTCACATTCTGACTTTCTTCTGATTCATTTTTTTTTCCATTGATAATAAAACTTAATTTCAATTATTTTTCAGATGTAAATGAAATACTGCACTAGAACCTGTTTAAGTACTTTTCTATAATATCCAATGGTAGCTTGCCACAAAATCCCAGAAACCGTTTGAATAAAAATGCATATAATTTTTATGGAAAGCAGTGACAATACGATCATGCTTGACTGTTGAACTGCTCACAACAGGTTCATCTTTGTTTGACAGCTAGTGGACAATGTTTCAAACACCTGCCCAATGACAAGTACATAAGGTGGCAATCAGGCATGTAGCCATGGGGGAGCTGTGGGGGCCATGGCTCACCCCTTTTGCTAAATGTTGATTATTTGTTTGATTTTTTCTGATGTTTTTGACATTTTTATATTATTATATATATATATATATATATATATATATAATATATATATATATATATATATATATATATATATATATATATTATGTATATATATTTATTTCATTCAATTTTCCAGCCTTTATACAAAAATAATACATTGATTTCAATTTTGTAACAAAATACAGGTACCAAAAAAAAAAAAAAAATATATATATATAGTTCATAGAGGTTGGATGGCCCCCTCATCCCAAAATTTCTGGCTCGTGCCTGGTGGCAATTCAAACCCTGCTTCAAAATCTTATAAAGGTGGTGTAATTTACCCAATCATTAAAATTCAGTCTCTCTGTATTGTGATGTAAGCAGTATATCTTAAAACAGTGATAGACAACTAATTTTGATTTTAAAATGCATTTTCAGTTTGCTAAGAAGTTAATTATAAAGAGTGCCTGATCAAGTACAAACTAGGAATTTGTTGGATCGCTGTTGCTTGAACACAGATAGATGAATGAATATCTTCACTCCTGATCGTCAATGCTGCTTTCCCTCCTGGTGTTTATCTTCTGGTGTTGTTCAAAAGGTATGTTACAATCTTATCCGAAATGAGCTGGTGGTAGAAACAAACAAAATTTTCATCAAAACATAAACTACAAAAACTTCAAAATACTACTACAGGCTTTTTCACTGAATTATTCAAATGCCCACAGTATTGAAACAGGAATAAAATTAATACTTCATAAAAATTCAAATTTGCATGTCAATGTTTATATCCTTTCAAATGTAAGTCGCATGCCAAATGCAAGTCAAATGTAAGTGTGGGAATATTTCATGGGATGAGAGAGGGAGACAAATTTAGCAACAAAATGCCTAGACTAAGATAATTCTACACAGATACAAAAGAATGTCTTGAATTTACATTGACCCTGTTACCATACTAAAAATAGTTTTTAATTTCCACAAATGGGGCTGATGAAAGTTCCAAGTATTTTCAAATATAAGAAAAATTTAGAGGAAGACAGACCTACAACTTTACATAATCTTTTTCACTTTGATCATCAAATCCCAACAAGATATTGATATTTTCAAAAACACAAAATCAATTAGTGTGGCAAAGAATTAAACATATATAATTGACGATTAACTTTGTGTACTTTCTTGAACAATTAAGCCTGAAAATTCCAAAAGCTGTAAAATGGATTGGAAGGCAAGGCAATTTCTGCCATCTTCGTGACTTTATATAGAATAAGGTACTATTGTCTTGATTTCATAGCTAATATTATAGCTAATATTAATGACTTAATGTGCAAAAATTCCTTAGCAACCAGACAAAGATACAAATCCCCTCGCTGCAAATAACACACCTTTCCCCCCTCTGTCCCACATGTCATCCCACCCTCTGTACCACATGCCATCCCACCTGAAATTTAGATGACATCCTGTCCCTCATGCATTTGTTTATTGAGGTTTGATGGCACTGCGACAGTCAGAGTCAAATGTGCCAAGAGGGTATTAGAAAATCATGGTGCTAGAATAAAGAGAGGAAAGAAAAGGTATTAAGGTGAGGAATAGGGATGGTTGAGAGCAGGAGGAATATGAGATAGAGAGGGAAGGAAGGAGGTAATAATGAGAAAGGAATGATTATATAGAATGGTATAACTTACTGTTGGTATAATTTACTGTTGGTATAACTTACTGTTGGTATAACTTACTGCTGGCATAACTTACTGTTGGTATAACTTACTGCTGGCATAACTTACTGTTGGTATAACTTACTGTTGGTATAACTTACTGTTGGTATAACTTACTGTTGGTATAACTTACTGTTGGTATAACTTACTGTTGGTATAACTTACTGTTGGTATAAATTACTGTTGGTATAATTTACTGTAAAATAACTTACTGTTGGTACAACTTACTGTTGGTACAACTTACTGTTGGTATAACTTACTGTTGGTATAACTTACTGTTGGTATAACTGACTCTTGGCTTAACTGACACTTGGTATAATTTACTGTTGGTATAACTTACTGTTGGTATAACTTACTACTGTATAACTTACTGTTGGTACAACTTACTGTTGGTATAACTTACTGTTGGTATAACTTACTGTTGGTATAACTTACTGCTGGCATAAGTTACTGTTGGTATAACTTACTGTTGGTATAACTTACTGCTGGCATAACTTACTGTTGGTACAACCTACTGTTGGTATAACTTACTGTTGGTATAACTTACTGTTGGTATAACTTTCTGTTGGAATAACTTACTGTTGGTATAACTTACTGTTGGTATAACTTACTGTGGTATAACTTACTGTTGGTATAACTTACTGTTGGTATAACTTACTCTTGGTATAACTTACTGTTGGTATAACTGACTGTTGGTATAACTTACTGTTGGTATAATTTACTGTTGGTATAACTTACAGTTGGTATAACTTACAGTTGGTATAACTTACTGTGGTATAACTTACTCTTGGTAAAACTTACTGTTGGTATAACTTACTGTTAGTATAACTTACTGCTGGTATAACTTACTGTTGGTATAACTAACTGTTGGTATAGCTGACTGTTGGTATAACTTACTGTTGGTATAACTTACTGTTGGCATAACTTACTGCTGTATAATTTACTGTTGGCATAACTTACTGTTGGCATAACTTGCTGTTGACATAACTTACTGTTGGCATAACTTGCTGTTGACATAACTTGCTGTTGGCATAACTTGCTGTTGGCATAACTTACTGTTGGCATAACTTACTGTTGGCACAACTTACTGTTGGCACAACTTACTGTTGGTATAAGTAACTGTTGGTATAAGGTACTGTTGGTATAACTTACTGTTGGTATAGCTGACTAATGGTATAACTTACTGTTGGTATAATTTACTGTTGGTATAACTTTCTGTTGGTATAACTCACTGTTGGCATAATTTACTGTTGGCATAACTTACTGTTGGTATAACTTACTGTTGGTATAACTTACTGTTGGTATAACTTACTGTTGGTATAACTTACTGTTGGTATAACTTACTGTTGGTATAACTTACTGTTGGTATAACTTACTGTTGGCATAAGTTACTGCTGGCATAACTGACTGTTGGTATTACTGACTGTTGGTATAACTTACTGTTGGTATAACTTACTGTTGGTATAACTTACAGTTGGCATAACTTGCTGTTGACATAACTTACTGTTGGCATAACTTACTGTTGGCACAACTTACTCTTGGCACAACTTACTGTTGGTATAAGTAACTGTTGGTATAAGTTACTGTTGGTATAACTTTCTGTTGGTATAACTCACTGCTGTATAACTTACTGTTGGTATAACTTACTGTTGGTATAACTTACTGTTGATATAACTTACTGTTGGCATAATTTACTGTTGGCATAACTTGCTGTTGACATAACTTACTGTTGGCATAACTGCTGTTGACATAACTTACTGTTGGTATAACTTACTGTTGGTATAACTTACTGTTGGTATAATTTACTGTTGGTATAACTTTCTGTTGGTATAACTCACTGCTGTATAACTTACTGTTGGTATAACTTACTGTTGATATAACTTACTGTTGGCATAATTTACTGTTGGCACAACTTACTGTTGGCACAACTTACTGTTGGTATAACTTACTGTTGCGGAAGAGGCTAATGATGTTAGAGGAATTTTCCTCAAAGAGATCTGAGATGAAGATGAAGGGGATGAGAGAGGTTCTGAAATTGGATTATAAGGGGCAGGATAAGAGGATATGATTGATTGAAAGTTCGATATTGCAGGCGAGGCAAAAAGGTTTGGGAGAGCCTGAAAAGAGATGGGCATGTGTGAGAAAGGTATGGTCAAGACGTATTCGGGTGATAACAATGTCTTCTTTGCGGTGGTGACTGTGTAAGGGGTATTGACACCAACTTTGAAATTGATAGAGTGGAGCTTGTTACTGATCTTAACATTCCAGGAGTTTTGTAAAGTTTTCTTGAGGTAGCTGGAAATGCTGAGGTGAAAATCAGAATGCCAAATAGGGTTTGTATCTATTTTATTGGACAAGGCCTAATCGCTGCTTTGTGGTTCCCAGGGATACTGACATGGGTGAGAATCCAGAAGAAAATGATTTTCTTCCAAAAGGAAGAGAGGGAGTAGACCTTGTTTAACATTTGCAAGAAAAGGGGATTAGACCAGATCATGCTAAGGATGCCTGTGAAAACTGATTAGGAAAAATGACAAAGCAAGAATGGAACGAGAGTTCTATGAAGTTTAGGGTTAAGAAAATGGCTTTTGCCACAGCTGAATAGATTGAAGCTCTATCAGGCAGCCTTGAAGAAAGTGTAAGGCCAGGACAGACAGCTGCAAATGAGACTTCTCATGTGGAGCAGTCAGATTAAAGAAAGGTATGTTCATGAAAGTGTCTGACAGACAGATGCAGAGGAGTCTTTTAATGTGGAGCCGTCATTTTAATGTTTGTTTGATGTTTGATGGAGGCTTAACGACACCACAACAACAAGGGTCAAATTGTGCCCGAGAGGTTAGATTATTCAAAAGAAAGGAAAAAATATGAAAAAAGATAAAAAAAGAAGTCTGATAGAAGGACGGTGGCTAATAGCGAGGAAATTGGGATAAGGTTTTAATCCTACTGCAGAGGGTGGAAAAATTGGGATACCTAATGAGGTTGTAGACAGGGTTTTGGATGTTGGAGAGGGCTTCAAAAGCATAGAAAAGGCTAAGCTTTCTACATCTTAAGCAGAAGGGGGGTCCGTTGGCTTTAACGTGAAGGCTGGTGAAAGGTAAGGTCTTGTAGGCACACAGGCAAAGCCCGAGAGCTTCATTTTGGATGGTATTGATGTGGTTGAGGTAAGAGTTGTGAGCGCCACAGTAGACAATATTGCCATAGTCGAGCTTGGCACAGAATGGTGAGCCTGAAGATTTGAGGAGAGCATGGGGGTCCGCACCCCAAGTACATGTAGTGTTGGAGAGGAAGTGGAGAAGGTTGAGGAGTTGTTGCATTTCTGTTTCAGATTGGTGATTTGTTGTTTGTAGGACAGCTTGGGGTCTAGGGTTAGACCCAGGAACTCTAACTCTAAGTGTGGTCAACTTTTGGGATGTGATAGCCATTAGGCACAAAGTTCGGGTTGGGGTGGAGGTTGTTGAAATCACAGAAGTGCATGCGACTGTCTTATCTTTGAAGAATTTAAAACTGTTATAATTGCACCAGTCTTGCAGCTGGTTGAAGCTGAGTTGGAGCCTATTTTTGAAGAGAGAAAAGAGAGTAGAAGATGGTGGGTCGTCCACGTAGAAGGCACATTTGATGTTGGGACCAAGGTTCCCGCAATGTTGTTAATGCTCAGGTTGAAGAGAGTAGGGGAGAGGAAGTTGCCTTGGGGGACACCCTCTTCTTGGGGGTAGGGGTTGGAGAGGGTGTGGCCAATAAGAACTTATAAAGTTATATAAGAATGAATAAAGATGGGGAGGTGGCCTCTGAGACCGATGGTGTGAAACTTATGGGTAACACCGTATTTCCAAGTGGTGTTAAAAGCTTTCTCGAGTTCGAAAAAGATGGCAATGAGGTGTTCCTTTTTTACAAAGGATTCCCGATCATGGTGTCAAGCTTTATTAAGTGTTTCAAGGTATTGTAACATTTCCGGGAGTCGCTTTGGTGAGGGGAGAAGATTCTGTTGGTCTCAAGGAACCAGTTAAGTCTCTGGTTGATAATCCTTTCCATAATTTTGCAGAGACAGTAGGTGAGGGCAATGGGGCGGTAACTGGAGGGGTCAGTGCTGTCCTTCTCTGGTTTGTGGACAGGGGTGATGACAGCTGTCCTCCAGATAGGGGGGAAAGGAGTGTGATGAGGACCAAATGAAATCATCGGAGTAGTTGGCCGAGGACGAGATGTTGCTGAAAGAGGCAGTGAGGCAGTTAGCGATATCCTTTTTCTCGGTGAGTAGATTGCCATTCCAAAAGAGATGGGAGATGAGAGATGAGCTTGCCTCTAAAGCTAGTGGTATTGGGGCTCCACAGGGGTTGTGGTCGTTGAAATTACCAAGAAGGATGAAAGGGGATGGAGCTGAGAGATAAGGTTGTTAAGGCTGAATGTTGGCATTGGCAGGGGTTGGGAGGGGGGGGGGGAAGATAGATATTGCAAAGAGTAAATTTTTGTGGAGGGAGATAGCAATACAGATGGCTTGAAGGTCTGTGTTCACATGAATAGGGCTGTGTGGGATACTGTGTCTAACAAAAATGGAGACAGGTATCCTCTTCATGTTTATGGTAGCAAGAGATGTTATTGAGGAATAGTAGTCAGTGGTTTTCAGGAAGGTTTCTTGTAGGCAGAAGATGACTGGTTGAAGGTGGTGGCCAAAAGGTCAATTTCTTCTGAGTTGGCCCTGAGGCTCCAGGGGTATTGGTGTTTAAGGAGACTGTGCTTGAGTAGGAAGGTTTGGTGTGGAGGAAAGCGAGGAATTGCTTCCTGGCCTCCGTGTAAGTGATGCTGGGATTTAGGGTTTTCAGTTTAGTTATTTTTCCTGAAGCCAGGTGGGGCAGTCTTTTGAGAAGAAGAGGTGGTTGGTTGGGTGAATAATGTTGCAATTGGTGCAGTGTGGGGTGTTGGTGCAAGAGGCGCTGTTATGGTCCAAGGCTCCACAATTGCCACAGTGCACTTAGTTGCAGCATGAGTTCTTTCCATGGCCATACCTCTGGCACTTATGACGGCGGAAGGGTTGGGAATATATGGGGCAATGGGGATTCTGAGATAGCTGGCAGTGATGTGGGAGGGGAGAGTTGGTGTGGCAAAAGTCAGGAAGATGGTATTGGTGGGTGTTTCAGCGCCATCTCTCTTGAGGATGAGACAACGAGCTTTAAATACGTGTTGGTTGGCAAGTTCCTCTACAAGGTCTTCATTTGTCAAATAGGCAACGCCCCTAGTTCTGATGACACTTTTGCTTGAGTTCAGAAATGATGGAGGTAACTGCTATGTCAATATTAGTGTTAGACAGGGCTTTGGTGGAGAGGCGGGTGGTGGCTGAGTGTCCCCGGTGCAGTGCACCAAGAGATCCCCGGATCTGAGGGTAGAAACCTTGGGAAGGTGCCGACAAGGCCGTGAAGCGCGTTGTGAATGAAGGGAAAACTCTTTTGAAACTGTCTGGCTTGTTGGTAGCCTGAATTGATTACAATTTTTGAAATTGGGGCTGAGGGATGGTCTATGGAGGTAGCAGGTAGGTCATGGGCCGGGGAAAGAGAGTCAACATCAAGTGAGTGGCAGAAGCGTTTGGTCATGTTGGAAAAAAATACCAAGAGCTGAGAGACCCGAGGCAACTAAAAAAAAGGTCATCTAACTACTATAGTGGAGCCACTGTACAAGTAACAGGTCAGGTCACAGCGGGAGAAAAACTAAACTAAAAGGAATGATCTTACCAAAATCAGTCACCTGTCCTCAAAGAAAAAATCTCTTAAAAGAAAACAAAGGTGCAAAGGTATAGGTTAAAAGTGTGTGATTTAGGAAAATCCAGAACAGAAATTTGAGAGAACAGATTCCGAAATTCACGTTGCTCTCGTCACGTTGCATGAATGCATGCTTTGTCAGTTTAAAGAAAGGTATGTTCATGGAATTGTCGATTGTGTTGACAGTATTTGGAAAGAAAAACAGCGGGGTTAAAAAAGGCAAGGTTAAAAAGTTCTTTCATATAAGAAGAGTGATCATGGAAGACCTAAGAGGATGGTACAGTCCAGGTGGGAGTAGGAGGAATGGTAAGCCTGGCTACTAAGTAAATATCTTCTGAGAGAGAATGGGGAGTTCATTGGGTTCCACATGTAAAGTGGTGATGGGAGAGTGGTTTGCATAGCTCCTAGGCAGATACTCAGGGCTGCATTTTCAATGAGCTCAATATGGCTTAAGTAGAGGTTGCAAGAAGAGTCATACATGAACTGCGTAATCCAGCTTGGGTCTACGATGAGAGCAATATGTGGTATGCAGGGTGAGACAATTTGCTCACCAATCTGTTTTGGAGAACTTTGAGAAGATTGAGAGTGTTATAATAGTTAGTTTAAAGGATATTGATGAGAGAAAAGTAAAAAAGCTTTTAAGTTGAAAGTAATTCCTAGGAATCTCAAACTTTCCATACTTGGGATATCTAAATCTTTTAAACGAAGATTGGGGCGGCGAAGAAAGTTGTTGCTGTTGTTGAAATTGATGGGAAAAGTTTTTTCTTTAGAGAATTTGAAACAGATGATATCACTCCAATGGGCCAGATTGTACAGGAACTTTGAAGGTTACTCTCTAGTGTCTGAAAGCATGGGGAAGGGGAAATTTAAAGAAGGCAAAGTCATCAATATAAGGAGAGCAATTTATGTAAAGGGAGAGAGCTTTAGTGATACTATTTATTTTGAGGACGAAGAGGTTTGCAGAGAGGATACTACCTTGAGGAATGCCCACTTGTTAGATATACCTTTTGGAGTAGGAAATTTCAATACACACTCTAAAATGGCAGGATTGAAAAAAGGTCTGGATGAAGATTAGTAGACCACAGGAGTGTAAATCCTTGAAAATGCCATACCACCAAGTGTGTTGTAGGCCTTTTTCAATAACAAAGAAGATGAAAATAGTGTGGTGCTTCCTGATGCAGGCTTCACAAACGTGTCTAACTTTATCCCCCTGGTCCCCCATGTCATCCTGTCCTGTCCCAAATGAGTATACAACCCTGCTCCACATGCCATGCTGCCCTGCCCCAATGCTGCCACCCTGTGCATTGTCCTACATGCCATGTCATCCTGTCCTACATGCCATGTCATCCTGTCCCACATGCCATGCTACCCTGTACCAAATACCACCCCACCCTTTTCTACATGCTATGCCATCCTGTCCCACATGTCATGCCACCCTGTCTCACATGCCATGCCACCCTGTCCCACATGCCATCTTATCCTCTTCCACATGCCATCCCAAAAATCTTTTGTTCCCAGTAGCTGAATGTTGGTGGACAGACAGATGGACAGATGGGTGAGCAGATGGCCAGGGGAGCAGACGAATGGTTGAGCGGATGGGCTGCGGACAGACAGACAGACAGTAAAGATACTGAAAAGAGCCTTTTTCAGTCTTCGGTCACTTTGAAAGCTTTACAACTTTTCTACAATGTTTCAAACAGCATCATAAAAACTGGATTGCCACTTACTTGAGAAAATCAGGAGCCTTTGAGATTACATGTTCAAATTCAGCAAAGGATAGGGCATCATCATCATCTAAATCAGCCTCTTTGAGAATCTACATCCAAAAGGGAGATTTTGAGATGATGGAAAATTCATCTTTGTTGCAGAAAATTCTGCTTCAGAGTTTACAAAGAGTATTTATGAATCCAAACTTTAATTAAAAATTTTAACTTAAGAAATCAATATTAAACAATATGGTTTACATAACAGACTGTGATGGTCTAGTGACACTGATAAGTTGTGTTTAAAAAGAGAATTGAATTTTGAGATGCAAATGTCACATTTGCTAAATGTCTTGTTCTGTTTCCAAGCTAAGGCAGATCACAAGTTCCAAGACTTTATAGACATGTGAAACTTCACTGTATTGGGTTGAAGGCAGCCTATATGTTCCATTCAACAAAGTTTGTTTTCCAATGAAGGGATAGATGCCTTTTAGATCATCTTTTCTTGACTAAGTATATGACCAACACAAGAAATTTACTCTTCTTTACACTATTATCAAAAAAATTACAATATAATGGATTTACATACTCAAGAAAACATAGAGCTAGTAAACTGATAAAATCACAAAAATCCATAAGTCTTTAAATAACCAGGCTTCAAAGTTGTAGAATAGTCACTTTTTACTAATTTTTTCTACTCTGATTTGCAAACATTTAAAAAATTTCCTTTAGGTGTCACCATTTCTGTCAGGAATACTTATCAGTAGTATATTCCACACAAAACTATTGTCATTTTTACAGAAATAAATCAAATAGCAAGGAACAACATCCACACATATCTGTGCTAATCACAGAATGTAACAAGTTTAAATGAAGCTATAATCACTGCAACCAACTAAACTTACATCATTAATGAGTTGTTGCATGTCTTCATCCTGACAAACTTTGCTCTCCAGTAAGTCTGTTAATCAGCTCTCGAAGATCTCCACTCTTAATAAAATCATCTTCATCAAAATCTACACAAATATAAAACAACAATTATGATTCTGTGAATGTACTGTCAGTCTGACAAGCTGGATACAGAGGGTCTGAAGTGGGTGCTTGATATCTCAGTTATAAGCTACAAAACTCAACTAAAAATGATTTTAAATACAAGCCATGGTCATTTTAGTTTCATATATTCTCAATCATTTTTTAAATAATGTAACAATTGTTTCAGTTATTTAAAACAAAATCTGTATGCATGCTGATCAAAGTATAAAAAAATTGCCCTTCAGTGGAATGACAATATTAAATTGAGGGAAAGTATGCTTCAATAATTTAAAAAAGATGCTGCAATTATTTATAAAAGGCTATTGGCAGCATTTTAAATGTTAGTACCGCACAACTCCAATGGAGGTCTGTTGGGACGTATAAACCTTGGTAAAGCAACCAACCAACTACAATACGAAATGCTACAACATGATTCCAGAAAACAATCCCATTGAAATCAGGTACAATATTAACTCAGGGGCAGCAGAGCATTCAAAATATTGGGAGTGGGAAAGGGGGGGGGGGGGGCTAATAAGGTCAGGCGACATGTTATAACATTTGAGTGGGGAGCTAATGAGTTTGGGTGATGTGATAACACATGTTTACCTAAAATTATTGAGGGGGGGGCTGAAACCCCCAGTCCCCCAGCTCCACCGCCCATGCAAGTGATTTGAACTTACAAGATTAGAACAATCTTTACATCACCATGAGACCAAGAAATGCCATGGTATTCAGTAGCTTTAATGCATATCTTTTAACACCAGTGATGCACTAACTTAAACTCACCATAAACTCGGAATGCATATTCTGCTTTGACGCTTTTTGGTGCACTGTCACTGAATACTGACGCCATGTCAAGAAAATCCTCAAAGCTGAGAGACTGATCCTCTTTGGATGAAAACACTTTGCATATTCTATCTCGGAATGGGTTGACCTGCAGGGTTAAAAATATCTATATGTATCTATTTCCAAGAGTCCAAATATCTCATCAGTAATGTATGCTGATTTATTTTTTTTATTCTTGGGGCTTGTGTTACTGTTAAACTGCATCATAAATGAAACAAAAGCTTTATGTGTACCCAGCATATAACTCACCATAAATTTAAAAATACAAAACGCAAAGAAACACAGCTTTATAAAACGCCCCTTCCTTTAATTCAAACTACATTCTGCAAAGGATGAAGAAGGAAAATATTTAGAAGGCACGAAATGGTAGTACATCCAGTGGTGGATTTAAAGGGTGGGCACACTAGATATTTACCCCACCCCATTGAAAACAAATATATAAATATTTATAAAAAAATAGAAAAGGTAAAGTTATCACAATCTAAAGCACAGGTGCTTCTAGCAATATGGCAACCTATATACTTATGACATATAAATATAACAAGGTAGGTCACCTTCTACCATGAATTTCAAACCGTATATATAAATTCCTTCTTTTGACCACTCGCGAATGTTAAATACATTTTTTTTACTTAAGTCACATTTGCCGGAGACTCCCTTTTTCGTTTATGAGCCACAGTATTTGTTATTTTTTTCCGAAGAGATGTACAAATGATGAATTTTCTACCCCAATTACAGTCATGATAGTTTAAATGCCCGACAATTTGCTGCAAACCAAAGAAATGTTGGGATGATATCATGAAGAAGCAGCACTTCAATGACGTCATCGTCAAAATGGAGTTTTCATATACGGTTCGAAAGTCATAGTAGGAGGTGACCTACCTTGTTGTATATATGTAATAAGTATATAGGTTGCCATAACTCTAGGAACACCTGTAATCTAAAGGTGGGGCAATTTGCTAACATAACTATATACAAGAGTCAGGTGGTCAAATGGTGCCTCCCCCATGAAAAAATCCTAGATCCACCATGGACTGCCACTGAGTACAACACAGGACATCATCATATAAATAAGGTCCAGTGATCCATCCATCCCTGGGAAATGTTAGATCAAGCATAGAATGTTTCTAAGATGATCAATTACCTTGAGTTCAGGAAGCTCTAATATCGTCTCCTTTGGGAGCCTCACATCTTTGTTTTCCCTCACACTGTCTGGATCAAGCAAGTAAAACCTTTTGTAGCAACTGTGAAGACAAGAAATACCCATCACAATCGTAAAATGAAATTCATCAATTTGACAAATCAAGATCATTTACAGTAACTCAGGCATTTATCAGGACACAAATGCAGTAATGTATTATTTCATGGAGATCGTTAATAACTATTGTTGTAAGAACTTTCTATAAAGAAATTGTTGATATGTGGTCCAATCTCGAGGATCAATAAAACCATCCAAAACTTAAATACGAATTGCTTCAAAATTTGCAAATTTTCAGTTGTTATGAACTTGAAGTATTTGAAGCATAAATGTGTTACCATGGGAGTAACTCCTCTCTGATCCTCTGTGTAACAGTTATGTTCCATTAAGTGCAGTATTGTACTGAATGTATATGAATCTGATGGGGGAAGTGTGACAATATACAAATGCAATTAATAATGAGCAACATTGCAAATCAGGAAGAGGCAACCATGCAGGCAGCAAGCCCTGGTTAATGGAAGAATAAGCAGATGGTAAGATGGCTCTCAGATTTTGTTCTCTTCTTTTACATCACATTGCTGCTTTTAAAGTTTCATTTTATCCAGATATATAAGAGAATGAAATAGTCTTTTGAGCCAATCAGGACTTACTATTCACACTAGGAATTTAAACTTGGGAAGAATTATTGGTTTGACTGACTAATCTGTTCTGTGATTTACATGTCAGGTGCTAAAGTAATACAAAATTCCCCCCTTTTCAATATTTTTGAAGGGGAAATTCTGATAAAAGAGAAATTCCACAGACAAAATTTTTTCAGCAGGAGATACAGTACCCCTCCTTTATAGTAAAATATTTTGAAAAATAGCATGAGACATGATAGAACTAAGTATAAATGCTATTGCTTTTACTATTTTGTCCATTAATGCAGCACTAGATTCCAAAAGCACAGACTGCATGCAACCTGATTTCAACTACTGATCTATTACTCAAGAAATCATAACTTACTGCAATATTTCCTTCTTGCTGAAGAAAGTCAGCTCCTGAAAATCAAAAAGAAAGATATTAAAATCTGGTAAACAAACATGTTTCTTCACTGTCCTTCATATCAATTTTAAAGTGTCATTAAAAGTATGTCACATACCAAAGGAGCACTAAATCCTACTGACTTCATTTATAGAAGTTGAGGAAGGGGCAGATCATTTTAAAAGTACACATAAAGGATTAGTCCCGTGCATGGTGAAGCAAGTCCATCATATATTGAAGAGGACTTAAAAGAAACAAAATGGTGTAGAAAGCATTCCAAAATCTTATCCATAAAGGAGATGTATATTAAAGTTTGGTGTTATTTGTGTAGAAACGACTGAAACCAAACTAGCTGAAGTCACATCCTCATGATTTCTCAGTCTTTATGTATACTATCATATTTTCTCCACAATTTTAAAAACCATTGGATACATCTGGAAAGTAGTAATGCTGAATCCAGCAAGGAGAATTATAATTTACCACCTGAAGGAAGTTTATGGAAAAATAATTCAAATAATAAAAAAGTTCAATACATTTTCTTCAAAATACATTAGCAATTTTTAAGAATGTGAAGACAAGGGTGCCAACCTTTTATAAATAGACCTACTACACCAGTCATTTTTACACAGATAAGAAATAGTCTTAAACTTGAATATCTCCTGAACAAAATAAGATATTGAAGTAGTTTCTTCACCATTTTGTTACTTTTAAAATCCTTTTTTCATATACGATAACTTGCTTAACCACTGAACTAGACCTTTATAAATGTTTAGTCCATACTGTTCACCTATTGGGTGAAACATAGTATAACACCTAACAGTAGAACACACACGTAAACTACTGGCCCTATAGTGGTCCCTGTGAGTAGTTTTATAATTGCAAGAGTTGATGGATTACTTTCTGTATATGTTTTCCTTGAACATTGTGGATCCTACTTAGAACATTTCATTACAATCTAAATATAAATAGTGATGATTCTTTCTTTATTCTCCTTTGCAAGAGGATTCTCCTTTGAAAAGAAGTCAAGAGGATTCTGCCTTTGCTTTGACAGGATTCTGTCTTTCATATGCTTGACATTCTCTTTGACCTTTTGACAAGAGGATTCTTTCTTTGACAAGAGGATTCTCCCTTTGACAAGAGGATTCTCCCTTTGAAAAGAGGATTCTCCCTTTGACAAGAGGATTCTCCCTTTGCCAAGAGGATTCTGTCTTTGACAAGAGGATTCTCCCTTTGACAAGAGGATTCTGCCTTTGACAAGAGGATTCTGCCTTTGACAAGAGGATTCTGCCTTTGACAAGAGGATTCTGTCTTTGACAAGAGGATTCTGTCTTTGACAAGAGGATTCTGTCTTTGACAAGAGGATTCTCCCTTTGACAAGAGGACTTTCCCTTTGACAAGAGGATTATTCCTTTGACAAGAGGACTCTCCCTTTGACAAGAGGACTCTCCCTTTGACAAGAGGATTCTCCCTTTGACAGAGTCTGCCTTTAACAAGAGGATTCTCCTTTGACAAGAGGATTCTCCCGTTGACAAGAGGATTCTGCCTTTGACAAGAGGATTCTGCCTTTGACAAGAGGATTCTGCCTTTGACAAGAGGATTCTCCCTTAGACAAGAGGACTTTCCCTTTGACAAAAGGATTATCCCTTTGACAAGAGGACTCTCCCTTTGACAAGAGGACTCTCCCTTTGACAAGAGGATTCTCCCTTTGACAAAAGGATTCTCCCTTTGACAAGAGGATTCTCCCTTTGACAAGAGGATTCTGACTTTGACAAGAGGATTCTGCCTTTGACAAGAGGATTCTGCCTTTGACAAGAGGATTCTGCCTTTGACAAGAGGATTCTGCCTTTGACAAGAGGATTCTGCCTTTGACAAGAGGATTCTGTCTTTGACAAGAGGATTCTGTCTTTGACAAGAGGATTCTGTCTTTGACAAGAGGATTCTCCCTTTGACAAGAGGACTTTCCCTTTGACAAGAGGATTATTCCTTTGACAAGAGGACTCTCCCTTTGACAAGAGGACTCTCCCTTTGACAAGAGGATTCTCCCTTTGACAGAGGATTCTCCCTTTGACAAGAGGATTCTGCCTTTGACAAGAAAATTCTGACTTTGACAAGAGGATTCTGACTTTGACAAGAGGATTCTCCCTTTGACAAGAGGATTCTGCCTTTGACAAGAGGACTCTCCCTTTGACAAGAGGATTCTTCCTTTTACAATAGGATTCTCCCTTGGACAAGAGGATTCTCCCTTTGACAAGAGGATTCTGCCTTTAACAAGAGGATTCTCCCTTTGACAAGAGGATTCTCCCGTTGACAAGAGGATTCTGCCTTTGACAAGAGGATTCTGCCTTTGACAAGAGGATTCTGCCTTTGACAAGAGGATTCTCCCTTAGACAAGAGGATTCTCCCTTTTACAAGAGGATTCTTCCTTGGACAAGAGGATTCTCCCTTTGACAAGAGGATTCTCCCTTTGACAAAAGGATTCTCCCTTTGACAAGAGGATTCTGTCTTTGACAAGAGGATTCTGCCTTTGACAAGAGGATTCTCCCTTTGACAAGGAGGATTATCCCTTAGACAATTCTCCCTTTGACAAGAGGATTCTCCTTTGATTCTTTGACAAGAGGATTCTGACTTTGACAAGAGGATTCTACCTTTGACAAGAGGATTCTACCTTTGACAAGAGGATTCTCCCTTTGACAAGAGGATTCTGCCTTTGACAAGAGGATTCTGCCTTTGACAAGAGGATTCTTCCTTTGACAAGAGGATTCTCCCTTGGACAAGAGGATTCTCCCTTTGACAAGAGGATTCTCCCTTTGACAAGAGGATTCTCCCTTTGACAAGAGGATTCTGCCTTTGGCAAGAGGATTCTCTCTTTGACAAGAGGATTCTTTCTTTGACAAGGAATTCTGCCTTTGACAAGAGGATTCTGCCTTTGACAAGAGGATTCTGCCTTTGACAAGAGGATTCTGCCTTTGATTAGAGGATTCTCCTTTGACAAGAGGATTCTGTCTTTGACAAGAGGATTCTGCCTTTGACAAGAGGATTCTCCCTTAGACAAGAGGACTCTCCCTTTGACAAGAGGTTTAGTGTATAACGTGCCACAATGAACAGAGAAAATAAGTATCAGAGATTGGTCTCCTTGTCTTTTTACTCTTCCCCTCAGTAAAGCATTGCTTTAATACATTATATGGTAATGCATGTTTAATACTACAGTGTAAGTTCAAAAATCTGTAAATAGCAATGGGTAAAGTGTAATGCAAGTGAGTAAAAAGTTATGCTGTAAGTTTTGGGAAATTGTGAAAGAAAAATATCTTTAATACAAAGAGAAAATACAGCACAATGTGAACATAGATTTTAGAAACTGAAGATTAAAACCAAAGACATACAGAAAGAGGTTTGCCAATGGACACTGTATAACTGTATATCCACCTTATAATACAATGTTCCATGGCCTACCTGCACAAATACAACCAAGATCTGGTTAAAATAAATACCCAAAAACATGAGCAAATCCATTCTGCAGGATATATTTCTTGCATGTCAATGTATATGTTTCAGGTACATGTATGTTTCAATGCCATTTAAAAGCCCCAGTCACAGCACCAGTGAAAATTTGGATGGAAATCCTATTCATTCAATTCACTGAGATACAAACTCCCATGAATCTGTTTGCTTGTTAGTAAGGCTTAAGAGCATTGCAGCAGTTAGTGTCAAACATGCCAAGAGGGTATTGTAAAATCATGGTGCTAAAATAAAGAGAGAGTACTTATCTAGGGATCAAAAATCCCATTTCCGCCAGAAATCTATCGCATAGCAGTTGCATTAACATTATGTTGTGACTATACATGTACATGACCTCCTGTATCAGAGAAACTTCCATGGCAGAAACAGGCGTTTCCATGGCAGTAACAACCATTTTTGTTATGGTGGAAACGCACAATGGTGGAAACGCATTACATTTTTAAAACTTACAGTGAAAATAAAAGAAGGATATTACGTGTAAGATATCAGAAGGTGGATGCTAGAAGCGCAGTCACTGTGAATTGGAAAGTCACTGATTTGATTTGGAGTGGATGCTGGAGGTGAATTGGGAAGTGACTGATATGATTTGGAGTGGATGCTGGAGGCAGTCACCTTGAATTGGGAAGTGACTGATATGATTTGGAGTGGATGCTGGAGGCGCAGTCACCATGAATTGGAAAGTGACTGATATGATTTGGAGTGGATGCTGGAGGCTCAATTGCTGTGAATTGGAAAGTGAGCGTAATTGAAGATAATGCAAATTCATCTATGAGGTAAATACATAGTGACCTCTGACACTTAATATTGTGACAGGAAGTGTTCCCAAACACAATAAAGCACTACAACGGCCCCCCCTATGGATGCTTAGTGATATTCATTCAAATGCGGGGTGTGAGTATCACTATATAATGCAAGTTCACTCCAGGGTTGCCATATTGACGTATTACCAGCCACATGGCAAATTTGGCTGTTTTGAGACATGTTTGGCAGGTAAGATTTGTTGCGTACCAACCAAATCATAAAATTTGGCCGATTTTAAATATTTCGCTACACCAACGTTATACTTATTCTTTCCTTAATTTTACTTTAAAGTCTTATAACAATTACTCACATAGGCCTAGGCACTACATCTTTTTTTAGCATTTACCAAACTCCTAGAGTAGTATTTAGTAATAGAGTCTAGGCCTATACAGTCAAATAATATTTTTCATTTGACTTTGTAAAAACTTTTGCGTGAAGAGAAAACAAATAGCCTATATCTTTATCTTGTATTTTACATCGCTAGGTACTTCTTTCAATGATTCAGTCCATTGGAAACTGATTTGGGTGTTTTTTGCCCAATTTGGCCAATTTTTAATAGATATTTGGCCAGTAAACGTGTCTAGTTCACATCTTCTGACGTGAATGGTGTAATCTTATAAAATATTAAAGAATCATAAGCGTAATATTATGGCTCACATGCAGATGCAGTATCCCCAGCCACAGGTGTTCCTAAGCGTTATGACATCCTATATACCTAATACATATATATGTGTGTATATATAAATATATATATATATATATATATATATATATATATATATATATATATATATATATATATATATATATATATATATATATATATATATATATATATATATATATATATATATATATATATATATAAAATAAAAGGTAGGTCACTTTCTTTCGAATCGTATATGACTCTCGAATCTTAATTACATTTTTTGACTCAACTCACATTTGATTGAGACTCCCTTCTTTGTTTATAAGCAACAGTATTTGTTATTTTTTTTCTAATGAGATGTACAAACGATGGTTTTTCTATCGATATTACAGTCATGACAGTGTTAAAGCCCAATAATTTGCTGCAAACCAATTGAAGTGCTACTTCTTTATGACGTCATAGCAACGTTTCTTGATTTGCAGCAAATTGTTGGGCTTTTACACCGTCATGACTGTAATGTCGGTAGAAAATCCATCATTTGTACAGCATCAGAAAAAAAGAACAAATACTGTAGTCTTATATTCATAAACGAAAAAGAGAGTCTCCAGCAATTGTGAGTTGAGTCAAGATTCGTGAGTGATCAAAAAAAAGGAATTTTCATATACAGTTCGAAAGTCGCATTAGAAAGTGACCTACCTTTATATATATATATATATATACATATGTGTATTACTATTAAGTATATAGGTTGCCATAACGCTAGGAACACCCGTTTCCCCAGCTGGGCAGCGCAATTGAAGTGCTACTTTTTTATGACGTCATCGCAACATTTCTTTGATTTGCAGCAAATTGTTGGGCTTTTACACTGTCATGACTGTAATGTCGGTAGAAAATCCATCATTTGTGCAGCATCAGAAAAAAAGAACAAATACTGTGTCTTATATTCATAAACAAGAAGGGAGTCTCCAGCAATTGTGAGTTGAGTCAAGATTCGTGAGTGATCCAAAAAAGGAATTTTCATATACGGTTCAAAAGTCGCGTTAGAAAGTGACCTACCTTTATATATTATATATATATATATATATATATATATATATATATATATATATGTATAACTATTAAGTAAATAGGTTGCCATAACGCTAGGAACACCCGTGTCCCCAGCTGGGCAGCGAAGACGCGCGGGTATTTGTAGCCTAACGTTAGGCCACTAACACATCTCAGACTAGTGACGTAGTGTTAGTAATATAAGGCCTAGGGCCTGTATAGCCTAGACTGGAGTAAGTTAGACTAGGCCTAATTACACTTTTCAATGTTAACTTTGTTAAAAACAAACGGGAATAAACTTTAAGTTCTGTATGGTATTATTATTCAACCTGATATTCTTCAAGCTCATCCTGAGTAAACACACTGTGCGATCCTCCCATCTTTCAGAATTTTCTCAATTCTATCCATCAACTCTCGACTAAACACCGAAATTATGACAGATTGACAACATCAAGCAGTGAGTAGAATCATGGAAAGATGGTAATAATGCATGCCGCAAGCAAGTCTGTCATCAGTAATGTTTCTCTACAAAAATTATTTATAAACAAAAATAGTAAACATGTAGAAAACCTATCATTAAATTAAACTTAAAATATATTTCATAATTTTTTTTTATCATCCACTAAATCTTACTATTTGTTGTTTCTAAATAAAACAAACTATGACAGGCAAATTAATTAAGGTAAAGTTATTTGCGGCATCCGCTTATTTTCTATTTGCTTTTATAAACCTTATACTGTGTCTACCTAAAAATTCCGCAGCACGTATAATCATGGAAATAAAAGAATGCGCATGCTGCAAAGATGTGTCTTTATATTTGTTCTCCTTAAAACAGATTAAAAGCATAAAACGTGAATTTTTATGAAGCCTCCTAGATCTATCTTTAATTTTAATTTTACTTAATTATAACTTTTTTTCTAAGCAAATCTTATATTTTGTTGTTTTTAAATGAAAAAAGTAATTATGACATATAAATCGATTAAGATAAACTTATTTGCGGCATCCGCATTTCACCCAAACCAACCGATTTGCGGAATTTCTTGTCTGATTTAACAGGTGGCATCATTCCAACATTACCTCAGCTAATGTCATTCCCGGTATAAGTGACCATGATATTGTTGAATTGACCCTAAATATCTCCCCTCCTCGTAAAAAGTTACCTAAACGTAAAATCTATTTAAAGAAAAAAGCTAACATAAAACGAATAAAAGAAGACCTGACCAAATTTAAACTGCAATATTATACTCAATTTAATTCCTCCATTGATGTTGATGAAAAATGGAATTTCTTTGAACAAGAAATTAAATTGATTATTGATAAAAACACGCCTCACAAATTCACCTCAACTAAACTAAATCTGCCCTGGTTTACCCGTATCCAACGCCGTCTCTGCAGGAAAAACATAAACTGTTTAAAAAAGCTAAGACTAATCAACAAGCCAATGACTGGACTACCTATAAAAGCTTTAGAAAGGCTGTCCATAAAAACCTCAAAGAAGCTAGAAACACCTTCATCTGTGATAAACTTAAAAACTCACTTAACGAAAACCCAAAGGCATTTTTGTCCTATATCAAAAGATTAGAAGTAACTCTGTAGGTGTGTCTGATCTACTAAATAACAGTAAACTCTGCAGTGACAGTAAAACTAAAGCTAACATTCTAAATGACCAGTTTTCAGTGTTTTCACAGTAGAAAACACCTCCCAAATTCCTGTAACTAAACCACTTACCAACTGCAAAATAAACCAACTTATAATTACCCCAGAAGGTGTCAAAAGCAACTGCATAACCTAGACCCCAACAAAGCCTCAGGTCCTGACCAAATACCACCATGGTTTCTAAAAGCACATGCTGATGACCTCTATGAAATTCTAACTGATCTCTTTCAAACCTCTGTCGATAATGGTACTATCCCTAACAAGTGGAAAGAAGCAAACATATGTAGTGTTTTTAAAAAAGGTGAAAAACAAAACCCAGCTAATTATAGACCTATTTCCCTCACCTGCGTTTGTAGTAAAATCCTTGAGCATATAATCCACTCACATGTGATGAAATTCCTTGATGAGCATAATATCTTAACTGATTTACAACATGGCTTCCGTGCAAAAAGATCGACTGAAACACAACTCCTCTTAACAATAAATGATATCTCTAAACAAATTGACCAAAACAGTAACGTCTCTATGGCTATTCTTGACTTCTCAAAAGCCTTTGATAAAGTCCCTCACCAGCGCCTGTTATCCAAACTTTCTGCCTATCTGCCTATGGCATTGATGGAAATCTTCTGGCCTGGTTTGCATCATTCCTCAACAACCGCATCCAGCGTGTTGTTTGCGATGGTGAAATCTCTGATTCTAAACAGGTTTTATCCGGTGTACCACAAGGTACTGTCTTGGGTCCTTTACTTTTCCTCTTATATATAAATGACATCCCTGATAATATAAACAGCACAGTCAGACTGTTTGCTGATGACTGCCTTGTGTACAGAACAATTGATAACCCCTCTGACCAACAAATCCTCCAAGATGATCTTAACAAACTTGAACAATGGCAAAACAAATGGCAAATGAATTTCAACCCCTCCAAATGCTACATCTTGTCAATTTCCTCTAAGAAATGCTTTAAATCACCTGTTTATACCTTATGCAACCAGCCACTAAAACATGTCAACTCCACCCATACCTAGGTGTTGAAATTGATAATAAACTTAGATGGGATAAACATATACATAACATAACCAAGAAAGCTAACTCTATACTTGGCCCATTAAAACGTAACCTCTCAAACTGTCCCACCGACGTTAAATCCACTACTTATAAAGCTCTAGTCAGGCCAGTACTTGAGTACGCATCTGCAGTCTGGGACCCCCATCACCAGTGCGATGTGGATAAACTTGAATCTATTCAAAGGAGAGCAGCCAGGTTCTGTATGGCAGACTACTCTTATAAATCTAGTGTAAAAAACATGCTTTATAAATTAGATTGGCCCCTGCTTAAAACAAGACGATACAACACCCGGCTACATATGCTATATAAAATCAATAACAATCTTGTCGCCATTAATAAAGATGAACTTATCCCCACCGTTAGAACTAATACAAGAAATAATCATGACCTTAATTTCCAGGTTCCCTATGCTAAAAAGAATGTATATAAACACTCTTTCTTCCCTCACACACTAAAGGATTGGAATGCTTTACCGTCAGACATTGTTCATGCACTAAGTCTCAATTGTTTCAAAGCTAAACTTACTAACACCTGTATTGCTAACTAGTTTTTTTTATATTATTTTTTACTCATACTTTTTACGCTCGGTTGGCGTTCATGTCCTCTTGAAGGATTTTTGCCGACTTAACCGTTTCAGATTCAGATTAATTAATACCTTTGCAAAAAGAAACCACCGTAACGGTTCTGCAACATTTAAAGTGTGACGTTGTGACAACGTGTGCTGCGTCACAAAATAAATTACTGATTGCACTTAAATGTGGCCTCATATGAGCGTTTTAGCTGGTCATGTCATGTTATTAATCTTAGTTGGAAAGGAGCAAACAGCAGTATAGCGTAGCCTAGAAGCAGAAAGGGGGGGGGGGGTACCATTTCATAATGAAGGTCAGTCGAATTGATATGGAGCCTCATTTTTTTCATAGACTTTTTTTTAATTTCAAATTGTGCATGAATAAGTAGGCACAAAGACAAATTTTAATTATTCTGGATGGGCCCATTATGTTAGCAATTTTAACATTTGATGTGTTTCGAAGTTTATGAAATGTCTTGCCGAAAAGGCCTGAGATTATTTTTCTACACAGTGTGCTAGGACATAAAGTCATGTTACAACTGTCCAATCAACTGATCAACGCGCGTTACCAGGTAAGTAATCAATAACAGCAGATAGGGGTCCAATGACGGTGACCTGCAGCTCTGGTTTACATCATTAGGGTTTACTTGATGAAAGATATTTCGTTCAAAGTCACAGTCTTATCCTATATTTTAAATTTCTAATGAAGATCTGAATAAAGAAGAAAGTCTTTAGTTCCATGTTATGATGTCAGGGGTGGCAGATAATGCATTCAATTTGGAGGCACATGATTTAAGAGCCATTTGTTTTACCTGAGAAATTTTGAAAGCGTGCATGACATGTACGGTATAACAGCATTATAACTATAGGGGCAAAATAAGCCTCCCCCCCCGCCCCTCCCCACCATCACCCAGCTTGGAAAATGATCAACTTCAATCGGACCAAGAATTACTAATGAACTTTGTGAAGTTTGTAAATGTTAGATAAAAGGATTAGTTCAGTGGTCAGCATGTTCATGTTATGTGAACAAGGACTTGAAAAGAAACAAAATGGTGAAGAAACCATTCAAAAATCTTATTCCGTTAAGGAGATATTGAAGTTCAAAGTTGGTATCATTTGTGTAGAAACGACTGAAATTAGACCAGTTGTGATGTCATAGCTTCAGATTCCTCAAAGTCGTTATGTATTCTATCATATTTTGTCTGCGATTTTGAGGCTTAAAAACCATGAGATATGTCAAAAAGGGTATTTATATTGTACCACCTAAAGAAAGTTCGAGGAAAACAATTTCAATAAATTTAGATAGTAACAAATTTAAATAAACTTTCTTTAAATACGGTACATAAACAATTGTTAAGACTGTGAAGATGAGGACACCAATTTTCCATAGTAGACTTACTACACCAGTCAGCTTTAAACTTAAATATCACCTTAACGAAATAAAATATTTGAATGCTTTATTCACCATTTTAGTTTCTTTTGGTTAATGAGCCTAGTTTTACATCATTTTCTCAGGTTCACCGTTTATCAATTGAACTCGGGATATTGAAGTCTGCCGATCCAAATTCACATGCATATATATATATATATATATATATATATATATATATATATATATATATATATATATATATATATATATATATATATATATATATATATATATATATATATATATATATATATATATATATATATATATATATATATATATATATATATATATATATATATATATATATATATATATATATAAATAAATATATTGATATATATATATATATATATATATATTCATATATATATATATATATATATATATATATATATATATATATATATATATATATATATAAATATATATATATATATATATATATATATATATATAT
>JAIGNY010002074.1:2845000-2906812 GCA_020152595.1 Chiridota heheva
CTGGTTAGAAATACAAGAGCTTGTAAAAAGAACAATAACAAAAAAAAAATTAAAAAAAATTGGATATGCTAAGAAAACAGGACATCGGCATCGTGAAGGATGGTGAAAATATATGTAAAGTCAAGTCAGCAATAATCAGGTAGCCAATTATTGTCTGCGCGTACACGGTGACCTTCAAAGCTCACAGAAATAAAGTTCACCACATTTTCATTTTCTTAATTGATAAAGCTAGAGTCTTTCTTCGTTTTTTTCCTAGTAGGATATGTTTTCAAAAGTGTGTATTGTGTAAATACACCCAAATAATTATAAAATACCAAGTACGTCACTTCCGGTCTACAACGTCCTAGGTACACCACTACCCCCTCCCCCTCCTTGACCCCGACAAACATGGGGGGGGGGGGAGAAGAAAAAAACGTCACTAGTATTAAAAAAAGATACAGTTTAATCGGTGGAGCAAAACGTTATGTGGACCGCGGGGTGGTGGCGTACGTTTTATTATACATATCATTAATTCAATCATGCTTCCTCTCAGGGCCGTAGAGGACCTCAAATTATTGGGGCCAAGATGACATCGATACGTATATGCTAACTTCATGAAATCACACCTTACTTTGGTTGATTAATCACCCCATACACCACCTCACCCCTCCTTAATACTTTGGCACCAGCCATCCCCTTCTCGGCCTTGGAAATGTATAAATTACACTAAGAGACACCTTTTTTTATCACGTTTTGCAAATTATCCAGGGCCATGGCCCGGTCCCAGCTCCTTTACGCCCTGATTCCTTCTTACATCTTCAAAGCAAAACACAATGATTAGCAAATATTTGGGGTACAATTGTAATTGTCACCCATTGCTCCAATTGTGAGCTATCTCAGACTGCCGGTTGTACCGAGAAAAACAAAACAAAAATTGTTTAAGTATTTTGGTCAGAGGCGTCATGTCAACAAATGTTTGAAGTTTGAAGTGTATCTCCATCTCTATAAAGACTCCTTCCGGGTTATCATGATGCAGAGAAATATACTGACAAAAATGAAGAATACAAACAACATGAACAAGTGAAAACAAGCTAACTCAAGATATGCAAAGCGGCCATTGAAATATATATTTTCAACGTGTTTTTGATCGCTTAATAAAGAATTCGAAAACGCGTTGGAAAAATATTTTATTTCAATGGCACTAATGGGTTTTCGTAAAAAAAAAAAAAAAAAGAGAGTCAAACAATATAACTTATATTATAAGTATGAATGTACAACTATTTATATAAGCAGTAAGAAACTATTCTATTAGTATTACAACGTATACAGCTAACTGGGAGGCTGGATCAGAATTAGGCAACATTTAGCACTACTCAACAATGTGTCACACAGTCCCAGACCAGCAGGAATAACTGAAAATAAGATGGTTTAAAAATTGTAGTTATGTAACGAAAATGGTAGGAACTAGGCCTACGTTCAGACGAAAGTTATTCTCAAGTATTGAACTACAGATTATTAAATTAGTTTAGCCTAGCCTGGATCTTTAAAGTACAGTGGAAGTTGAACAATTGGAGACGGGAAGAGGGGCTTATACTTTGTGAAGAAGGTGCTGACATATGAGGAAATGAGTGATTGAATTTAGGAATTGATTTATTCACCGGATAGCTTGGTCACGTACCACAAAGTGCCACATTCCTTTAGACTTTAGTCTACCGCGTGTTTCCTCCAAGATGAGTTGTACACAAAGTTCCTATGGTAAATGCACAAAGCAATGCTTTATTCCTTAACCAGTTTTGCGAAAATATTTTTTCTGGGCACAAACAGTGTAGGCGGCTTATTTAAGCTTGGCCTAATATTGCTAACGCCAATGTTGTATTAGATTTAACGTACTTTACACTTTACGGTTGGAATTACTCTGAAATTCTTTATGTTTTGTTTTGTATTTTTTGTTTTGTACATGATCATAGTTACACAGTTACACCGGGAACCCGGCAAGACTCGTATCGTAATAGTAATAAAGAGCTAGTAGGCTACTCCCCCTAGTGCCGTCGGACTGATGCCAGCCGTGTAAGTAATGCTGCCGTTGGTGATGGCTGGCCGTTTGAGGTACTACAAAATTCTATACCCTTTTGTACTGTTTTAAGCATATTTTCTTTTACGGAAGAAAAGTAGCCCAGTTAATACTTTGATAAAAGTAATTAAAATCACGGTAAAAACATTTTTTGAAGACATGGATGGGCTTCAAACATCATGAACACGCATTGTGGGCGAAAAAAAAGAAGGTAAAATGGTTTCGTTTTCACAAAGATCTTAAAACTGAGATTTTCCTATGTTTTAACACAAGGCTTAAAGCAGTACAGCAGGGTATACAGTAGGTTTTTGTAGTACCCTCGGACGGCCAGCTATCACTAACGGCAGCCATACTAAAATGGCTGGCATCAGTCCGACGGTACTATGAAGAGTACTAGCTATAGCCTGCATAACATTAGTGAGATAAACATCTTACTCATTAGGCTATAGCATATACTACAGTCAGTTACTTAACATAGCAGATGCCAGTCTCATGCGACAGGGACGGAAGCGGATGAACACCGGGTTTTTACCCTACTC
This sequence comes from Chiridota heheva, assembly GCA_020152595.1. Taxonomy (NCBI): domain Eukaryota; kingdom Metazoa; phylum Echinodermata; class Holothuroidea; order Apodida; family Chiridotidae; genus Chiridota; species Chiridota heheva. The sequence continues at coordinate 2,847,590 of JAIGNY010002074.1, forward strand.
TTTTGGAGAAGTGTTGAAAGAACCAGGTAGTATTTGAAATCTTTCATTTACTTTCAAGCACTGAAGCAGAGGTTTAATAGAATAGAAAGGAAATAATTAATTTTAATAAGCTTAGTTCAAAGACTTCTGGTGGGTTCAACTGGTAGAGTCATGGATACTACTAGTACTAGTACTGTAGGTCAATGCAAAAATTCCTATATTCCTGTATATGGCTCACCCGAAATAAAAATCCATAGAGGCATTACGGTGACTATCGTTAGGCCATGAGAATGAAAGTTTTAGATTTGCGTCCACCGCTCTCTATCACAAAAATTCATTGTTCAAGTCATCAAACAGAAATGGGTATAGCCTAGGCCTAATTACGCATTATTTACATAGTAATACCCTCATGCAGTTGCCGCAAACAGCTTAGATCTTCACATATCAAAACCTCCAATGCATGCATCCACTCTGATCTTGACTCTAGATTGCAAATTATTACATCAAGAAAGAAGCTTTATACTAGAAATAGATAATGAAAAATGGAAAAAGCCTCATGCCTTTTGAAAAATGTATGGACACAAATAAAAAACTTTCATTCTCATGGCTTTGGTCAATAGGATAAAACACGATATTTTGTGATTTTGACAAAAATTGCACACACTTCAACTGAAACTCCCAGAAATCTGATTTATTATCCAATTTATCATCATATTTTATCAAAAGAAAAAAATCCTGCACCCCAAAATGGCTGAAAATGAGGTATTTTTGTGGAAAAAAATTAGGCCGTATTGTTATGCTATGAAAGTACCTATTGCGTAAAAATGACATTTTCATGTAATAAGTACTTTCATAGAGTGACATATTTTTGCCTCATTTGAGCCATTCTGGGGTGTGGATTTTTTTTTTTTCTTTAGAAATATCATGACAAATCGGATAAAATTAACATATCTGGGAGTTTTCAGTTGATCGAGGTATGTGTAATTTTTCTCAAAATCATGAAATATCCGTATTTCTCCTATTGACCGTAACAATAGTTCTCCGATGGATTTTTATTTTGGATGAGCCCTATAGGTCACACTTTATATAATCATAGAGGACCTTAGTGTTAGGATGCATAGGCCTAGTATTGTACATGTAGTAGGGAAAACCTCAAATTTTGCTGATATTTAAAAACTTTACCATCCTTGGTCATGAAATTTTTGAAACTTATAAATTGCAAAATAAATTCTTAAACAACCATAAAACATATATATTATATATATATATATATATATATATATATATATATATATATATATATATATATATATATATATATATATATATATATACATATATAAATATAAATATATATATATATACAGTATATAAATATATATATATATATATATACAGTATATAAATATATATATATATTTAAAAAAATCTTCCTGTGAAATCAAGTGAAAATTTGACACTTTTTGCCTTAAAATGAAATTCAAATAGCTATTTATTAACAAAATCAAGTTAAATCAACTATTTACATTTGATCATGAACAAAGCTGAAATTTGAGGTGAAAATCAATCCAATATTATTGTTATTTAGTCATTTATTAGTTAGTTATAGTATCTCCTGCAAATGTAAGAGGTTGGAAAATGTTGTTTTTCTTGTTTTTATCAGATTATACCAATAGGGTATAATTTGAGCATACATGTAATTGGCATTTTCACTTGCTCTTGTTTTTTATATGGGCCCTGAAATAAGTATTTCTATTCTATTTGCTTATGGTTTGAATTTGTGTTTATCAAGTTTGTAAATAATGAAAGAAACTGCAGGTGTATTTCAGCTATGTCATTTTTAAACTGAAATATGTTATTTTCCTTTTTATGTTGATTGCTAATTTGTATTTGTAAAGACTTGAAAACTCTGACTCAGATGATTTTTACCTGGTCCCTTTAATTTTCTCACTGTTACTTTTGTTCAGTTTAACTTTTTATTAGTCCCTTGGTGTATTCAGTTACATCTGTGGTGGTCACTGCTCTCTCCTCAATTTTTTTTTTTTTGGGGCCCTGGTTATTTCTCCTTCCTGTTTTCATCTGTCAATCAGATTCTTGACAGAAGAAGGGTTTTCTTTGTTTTAAAATTATTATGGGACAGCCAAATGTAAAATTATGGGATAGGCCACATGTTCTGGTCAGAAATAATTGATGGGTTCGAACTTGTTCAAGACTCTTAGTTGTCAGAACTGACCGGAAGTTGAAAAACTTTGCAAACCTTTTAAAATCCTTCTTTCTTTAATCGTGTTTCCCAATAACATAGTATTTTATGATACCTTCTTTCAATTTTTATCTTTTTGAAGAGTTTTTTACAGTTCTTGATGTATTTCCTTTTTTTTTTTTTGATTAAAAAAGAAAAAACCCATGTAAAGTGTGAGATAAAGGAAATGTTCGGGTTGTAAAGAATAATTTTTTTCGGGATAACAATGCTAAACCTCTCTAGTAAGGCGAAAAGATATGAAAATTGCCGTGACTTGATGCATACTCTAGACTAGACCGACTGCAGATATAAATTACTGTACGATGCTCATGCGTATGTGACTTTTCAAGAGAAGAAAACTTAGCTTAGAGGTTTGTTCTAACTTTTCTTTTTTAATTAGATAATTCTATGAATTAAGGCTTGTTTTGATGTGTGAATTTCCAACAGAAGCTCACAGCAATTTAAATTTAAATAGGGCCTAGTCAAAACTTCTTATTTTCAGTATCACCAGATTACTGTGAAAGTGTGTACATGTAGCTGAGGCCTACTCGCATAACATTAACGGTACTCTGTATACTATAGCCTACAGTGGCAATGAAAGTACTTAATAGTACTCATAGTCATGTAATTTACAGATTGACACTGACGTTAAATTTGGGCATTATAAAAGACATACGCATTGAGCCAAGGACAAGTTTTATCCAACTTAAGTTAAGGCCTAATTGTTGCTCATTGACAAAGCTCTGTAGTGTTACTGGTTTTGTGAGTCAGGTTTTTTTGGCAAATCAAATAATGTTATAGTGAACATGGTTTGTTTTATTTATATATTTCTCTTTCATGATTTCTCTCATTTCACAATTGAGTGACTTACTCGAGTGACTCAGCACTGTGAATGACTTGGAATTTATGTGTGTGGGTGTGGCAGTATGTGTGTCTCCAGGGCATTTTCAAAACGTTAAAAGAGCGACAAATATCAAACTGGAAGCCAAAACTGAAAACCCCTCACCCACACCCCTTCCCCTTCAACATATTTACCCAATTATATATGTAAAATGGGGAACTCCTTCCTTACTATCAACTACACAAATGACACTTATGAAACGACCCATCACCAGTGCTTTCAGCGCTTTGATTTTAGATTTTCTCAGACACTTTCAGGTTGCTGGAGAGTAAAGTTGTGTTTGCAATGTAGCTGTAGAATAATTATTTAAGAAAACTGTAAACAGTGTACCATTATCCATGTGTTATAGAGAATAGAATTTAGTTTAGATTTACACCAGAAATATTACTCTCTTGTTTTCTCTGTTCCTGTGACTATGTTATCTCTTCATCTTCTTTCTTTTTGTGTAAGATCCATCAGTATATGCAGTCATCATACTATAAATACTGGCACTTCCCAAAAGTGTATCAAGCGTCGCAAAACCCCACAGATCAGCTCACACAAACAAATGGCTGTTTTTAAGTCTAACATGGCTTTTACAATACCTTCAAATTTTTCCTGATTTTGTATCTAAAGGGGGAATATATTCAAACTTTTTTGTAGAGAATGGATAGTTAAGGATTTTTTCCTTGTGCAATTTTTTAAAGTTTCAAGATCAGGGATGCAAGAAGTTTTAAATAAAAATCAAAGATCAACAAAAGGTGAGGTTTTTTCTACACAGGCTTGAATGGATTTAGCTTTTAGCTTAACTTTATATGTCCCTGCAAGGGATAAATTTAAGATCCAGTAATGACACTCGACACCTTACTTGCCCAAGAACCAGAGTGCAGGCAGGTGACAGATCCTTCACTGTAGCTAGTTCTCGTGAGTGGAATAAACTATTTCTATTAATCAGCCTATCACTTTCCATTAAAACTTTAAAAAAATTAGAAGTTATTTAAAACTCATCTTTTTATTTAACGTCTATTCTCGTACTTCATCTATTTACTTAATTGATATTTTATTTATGAAATGTGTTGTTTATTGCTTAAAGTTAAATGTTTATATCATGTTTATAACTTTTGTATATTTGTAAGTGCTTTGAGCTTTCTAAGGAAAAACGCACATTAAATACTTCTTCTTATTATTATAATTGATACATTTTCCTTTTTTATTGTTTTCAGAGGTATTTGGGCCCTCTGTGACAGCTATCTACAAGTATGACACCTTTCGGTATGATACAGATTACTTTTTGTATTTTGGCATGTATGGATAAAGACTTCAAGTTTAACACTTTATATCTTGGCTTACTATCATTTATTTTGTTTGTTAGGTATAATTTCCATTGTCTGTTTGTATCCAGAAATGGTATGGGGTAAAAAAAAAAATGAAACAAAATTAGGGGCCATAACATGTATGCTGTTCATACTATACAGTATGCAGCAAATTTTGTATGTTTTTCAAAAATTCTAATTTTCAGTATGATACACTGACATCAAGTACAAAGCTTTGTCTGCATAACATCTTCTCCCCACCCAGCCTTTGGGAAAAGACGCCAATGGTTGGGTGATGCTACTGCTCCTCGGATAAGGATGTTAAATGGCAGTCCCACTGGCAGGGCTCATTACCCCTGCTTGGTTTATCTGACCACTTTTCAAAAGAGCAGGATGAAAACCTGGTGTTCATCCTCTTCTGGTATGGTCATGTTCAATGTTTATTTATGGCTCTGCAATAATCTTCAAGTGTGAAGGGGGAAGAGTATTTGGAAGAAGAAGAAGAAGTTTAAACTAAAAGTAAGATGCATTTTTCCAGTAAGGTAATTAATAACATGATCATAGGGAATCTTAATGGAAGGGCCAAGCGACATCCTTCACTTAATATGGCATTATTTAGCTTATACATTATGATATACATACATGACTTTACTACACCACAAATTACCCTGTAAATTATTGGGGTGGGGACCATGACCTCATAGATTCCTAAAGCCCTGAATAAAACTTGATAACAGAGAAATAGTGGGAAAAGAAGTAAATCTTCCTTTTTTTTTAATTTAAAGAATTCCTGCTGTGGTCTATGTTGATGGCTACCTACTTGCCTTCTGTGAAGGGAGAAAATATTCACACCATGACTGGGGTTCCATGGATCTTTTACTTCGAAGAGGCAAGGTACAAAATTCACAACTCATCCAATGGGAAGATGATCTCATTGTAGTTGAAAGCATCAGTGGAAAAAGGTCTGTACCTCTTTACTAAAGGATTTATTCTGTAATGATATATGTTCTCATCAAAGAAACAAAATGGGAAAGAAGAAAATGTTAAAAAATGTTTCATCCTTTAAGGAGATATTGAAGTCTAAATTTTTTATCAGAATTGGGTAGAACTGACTGACATGAGACCACCATTACTGTCATCACATTCTTTTATTTGTCAAAAGTTTTTGTTTATTTTGTTGAAATATTTTCTGAAATTTTGTGTCTACAACCAAAGAACATGACTGCAGAGCTTCACACAGGATCTTTAGCAGCAATTTTCTACCTAAATATGTTGAACAAAAATCATTTTCATTACTTAAAATAGTTAAATTAATTTTTCTCTAAAATGAATTAAAAATTTTAAGAAAGTAAGGGTGTGATGTCACCCCTTTTTTCAAGAATAGACTTTCCATACCAGTCATTTTTATAAAAACTTGAGAAAACTTTGGAATTCAATATCCTTTAAACAAAAAAAGTATCAGAACAATATCTTCACAGTTCTTCTATTTTTGCACTCCATCATACAAGATAAATTGTCTGACTGCATTTAATCTAAAACATGTTGATGCTTGGCAACCTAACCAAAGTTTACTTTAAATCATATGAATAGTTGCAACTATATGAGGAAAGAAACAGCTTTATTTTATGATTCTTTAGGAATAGTCAAACTTGGTATAAGAGGAGGAGCAAATGTTGACCCAAAAAAGGGTTGTATAAGCTTTTCTTGAAATATTTTAAATGATGATGGCAAAGTTGTGTAGTAAATGCATGCACCAAAAGCAGTTTTGCTTTGGGAAATGCCAAAAGTAATTGTCAACACAGTTGTAAGTTAAAGAATTATTCCATGTCTTTTTGTAACCTTTATAAGAAAGAGAACAAGTTTAGAAACAATTTAGTACAAAAATCATGTTGATATGTTATTTGTACCAGGAGATATTCAAATTTTAAGGTTCACAAAAAATGCCAATAAATGAACAGAAAAAGGCTCAGTATGACATCACAGCAACACATTCTCACAAAAAGTTTATGTATTTCATAAAAATCTTGTCATCTTTTATTAGTAAAACCTGTTAGAAAAGTAAATTGATGAAAGTATTGATATACATTGCCAAATATCAGTAACTTTTGGAAAATTGTTTCTAATCATACAGAAACAACCAATTAACGTTCAAAGAAATACATAAACATTTGGAATGGAATTGCCTCTATGACATCATCAAACACAAATCATCATCTGTACTGTACAAACACTTTAAAATGCAATTGGGAAATCTTTAAAAATCATTTCTCCTGAATGGAATATGATATCAACATAATTTTGTATAAAATTGGCTCAAAAAGCATGCTCTTTCAAATAAAATTGTCCAAAAACCATGGGAATATTCCAAAAAACCATGAGAATATTCCAAAAAACCATCGGAATATTCCAAAAACCATGGAAATATTTCAAAAAAAATGTGGGAATATTCCCCAAAACCATGAAAATATTCCAAAAAAACATGGGAATATTCCAAAAACCATGGGAATATTCAAAAACCATTAGAATATTCAAAAAAACAATGGGAATATTCCTTCAAGAGTACAGATGCGATTGTAAAACATCACAACTGATCACTACTGCCAATTCTCTAGTAGAACATATTGTTGGGTTCAATTGAAAGTACTGGCAAAATATTGTATGCTGTTGTACTTTGGAAAAAATCAGTTGAACGTTAAAATGTTGACTTTTAATGCTGCTGCTGTTTGGGCTCTTTTGTGATGAAATGTTTTAAAGCAGTTTTTCACTTGTATTCAATACATTTTATGAATACACCAATAATATGTTTTCTGTTTGAGATTGATGTTTATTAATGACTAGCAATATCACTGGTGACCACTAATACTTCACTATAAGTATTTCCATAATGAAAAAAAAAAAGAGAGTTCCATCAACCCATTAATATGCGCTATGAATGTCTATAACAGTATTTTTCTCTATGGTTTGTGATATTGTCAAAAGTCTATGGACAGTTACAGTTATAAAGGAAGAAAATTCTAAGGAAAAAATGTTTTAAGAAAGTTGATAAAATTTCAATTTTTCAAGACTGATTAAATTTCAACATGCAAGTTCTGAAGTAAAAACTTACGATCTATATGCAAAGTTATTGGAAATAATTAGATCCTTCTGTGCAATTTGATGTTGATTGAGATGATGCAAATGAAAATAACAAACTTGCTGTCAGAATTGGCTGTTTTCCTTCAAAGAAACAAACAATGAGCCTACAGAAGAAAATATTAAAGAGATATCTGCTGTTTCTTGCTTCACAAATTTGTATAAGTATTTATTGTACATGTGAAGATTAGGAAATACAAGAAGCATTCATTTGATTTGACTTGGGGCTATTTCTATTGTTTTATATTTTTAGCACATTTTATGACAATTTAGGGTCACTTAGGGCCAACTCAACAGGGATCCGACACCCACCCTCTGTGATTTTCCCCAAATTTGATGGGAAGTTTTATAAAGTGAAGATAAGAAACCACACCAAATTTGAGGGCAAAATATTAAACGGTTCTTGAGATATCGGGCTTTTTTTTCTCTTTAAAATGGCAGCCACTTTGAGTAACTCTAAAATTAAAGGCGTATAATAATTTCTTTAAACTAAGTTATAGACATGCTACAGACTTGAAATTTGGTATGTAAGTATGTTAAACCATGCTTAATCCAATCATATTTCTAATTTTCAAAAGAGCAGTCTAAAACAGATTTGATAGCAAATATGTGTAGATAAAAGAAAGATTTAAGGAAAGTGATTGAATTCCAACAACCAAAACATGTGAAATGTTTTTTGTATTTTTAAAGGGGGAAACATACACTGTAGTACAAGGCTGAAATTTGGCATATTGAAAGCACATAATGATGTATATTAGGCCTACAAATGGTGATGGCTATTTTTTTCCTTCTGGGAATACAACCATTTAAATTTGAATATTTTTCAAAAAGTATCAATGCTACCAATGTCAAATTTGGCAGGATTGCATTATAGTTGGTAAGATTCATCCTGTAGAAAAAGGATGTTACTGTACTTACTCTCTTATACCATTGTTTGTATAATTGAATGAATTGTGATGCTAAATTTGGATATTTTGAAACAATTTCTTCAGATGGCAAAGTTATTTTACTACACTATTTTTCACTATTCTGCTACTTTTTTTTAAGGCTCACAAGAAACATTTGATTAAATACACAAACCTGAGGGATGTGGGGATGTGATGCTATTGTTAGTCTGTAATGTATTTAGAATCATAAGATCAACAAGTTTTCCTATTGAATTCTGTTAAATACTTTGCAAGTATTTTGCTGTTATTGATTTCTGTTGTACAATATGAACATAAATGACTGCTTTATTCATTCTGTACCATTTTATATTTTGCATAGAACAATGAATCCATGCCCAGTTGTAGATGAGAAATCAAACACAGTAGTTTTGGTGTTCAACACATTCAAGGAAGCTGTTACTGAAAAGACCTCATCCAAGGAAAAAGTTACGATCAGACACTCTATGTCACAAGAAGCTATGACCTTGGGTTGACCTGGAGTACAAAGGTCAACATTACAGAGGACACACTGGGGCAGATGAATCCACAACCTCTGATTTATGCTCCAGGTATCATGGTTTCTATTATATAATCTAATTAACAGAAAAGGAAAATGCTGCTTTGTTTACCATGTACAGTATATGTTCAGTAAACGTTATGTCATTTCATCCCATGATTAGAATATATTGCAATCTGGTCTTGATAACTGAAGCAAATGGTCTTCTGACTAGCTCCTCAGGTTCCATCCTGACAAATGCAGAGATCACACATAAACCATCAGGGTTGAGATATACACTGGCAGGCCACACCCTTGAATCAGTTAAACCATCAGGGTTGAGATATACATTGGCAGGCCACACTCTTGAATCAGTTAAACCATCAGGGTTGAGATATACATTGGCAGGCCACACTCTTGAATCAGGTAAACCATCAGGGTTGAGATATACATTGGCAGGCCACACTCTTGAATCAGGTAAACCATCAGGGTTGAGATATACAGTGGCAGGCCACACTTTTGAAACAGTTAAACCATCAGGGTTGAGATATACAGTGGCAGGCCACACTCTTGAATCAGTTAAACCATCAGGCTTGAGATATACAGTGGCAGGCCACACTCTTGAATCACTTAAACCATAAGGGTTGAGGTATACAGTGGCAGGCCACACTCTTGAATCAGTTAGACCATCAGGGTTGAGATATACATTGGCAGGCCACACTCTTGAATCAGTTAAACCATCTGGGTTGAGATATACACTGGCAGGCCACACTCTTGAATCAGGTAAACCATCAGGGTTGAGATATACAGTGGCAGGCCACACTTTTGAATCAGTTAAACCATCAGGGTTGAGATATACAGTGGCAGGCCACACTCTTGAATCAGTTAAACCATCAGGCTTGAGATATACAGTGGCAGGCCACACTCTTGAATCACCCAAACCATAAGGGTTGAGGTATACAGTGGCAGGCCACACTCTTGAATCAGTTAAACCATCAGGGTTGAGATATACATTGGCAGGCCACACTCTTGAATCAGTTAAACCATCAGGGTTGAGATATACACTGGCAGGCCACACTCTTGAATCAAGTAAACCATTAGGGTTGAGATATACAGTGGCAGGCCACACTCTTGAATCACTTAAGCCATCAGGGTTGAGATATACACTGGTAGGCCACACTCTTTAATCAGTTAAACCATCAGAGTTGAGATATACACTGGCAGGCAACACTCTTAAATCAGTTAAGCCATCAGGGTTGAGATATACACTAGCAGGCCACACTCTTGAATCAGTTAAACCATCAGGGTTGAGATATACACTGGCAGGCCACACTCTTGAATCAGTTAAACCATCAGGGTTGAGATATACAGTGGCAGGCCACACTCTTGAATCAGTTAAGCCATCAGAGTTGAGATATACAGTGGCAGGCCACACTCTTGAATCAGTTAAGCCATCAGGGTTGAGATATACACTGGCAGGCCACACTTTTGAATCAGTTAAACCTTCCGGGTTGAGATATACACTGGCAGGCCACACTCTTGAATCAGGTAAACCGTCAGGGTTGAGATATACAGTGGCAGGCCACACTTTTGAATCAGTTAAGCCATCAGGGTTGAGATATACCATCAGGGGTTGAGATATACACTGGCAGGCCAACACTAAACCATTAGGTTAAACAGTGGCAGGCCACACTTGAATCACTAAGCCATCAGATATACACTGGCAGGCCACACTCTTGAATCAGTTAAACCATCAGGCTTGAGATATACACTGGCAGGCCACACTCTTGAATCAGTTAAACCATCAGGGTTGAGATATACAGTGGCAGGCCACACTCTTGAATCAGCTAAGCCATCAGGGTTGAGATATACAGTGGCAGGCCACACTCTTGAATCAGTTAAGCCATCAGGGTTGAGATATACACTGGCAGGCCACACTCTTGAATCAGTTAAACCATCCGGGTTGAGATATACACTGGCAGGCCACACTCTGAATCAGTTAAATCATCAGGGTTGAGATATACACTGGCAGGCCACACTCTTGAATCAGTTAAACCATCAGGGTTGAGATATACACTGGCAGGCCACACTCTGAATCAGTTAAACCATCAGGGTTGAGATATACAGTGGCAGGAAAATGATGGATGTAAATCCTAACTGAATGAATCCCAAGCAATGAATGCTTAGTTTGAATGAAATTGAAAACAATGATATGGCCTTGAAAGAAATCAGTCAAAAGATAAACTTCAAGTGTTCAGATTGCAAATGAACCTTACCGATCACAACTTGTAAATCATAGTGGGTATGGGGATTGAATGAATTCTAAAACTATTCTAGGCATGTTGGAATTGCAATGGGGGCAGAGGTATGCATTATACAGAGTGCTGATGTTCTAGTTAGATTATCATTTATGGAAAATGACTTCATTAGGTACACATAGAAATAATGTTTTAGATTTTCTCATTTTTAGCTTGTTTCAATTACAAATTAGGGAAAAAAAATCCAATTTGATAAACAAATATGCACATTGGGAAAAAAGATCTCTTGATTGAATTTCACGCAATTGTGCCCTTTTTCATGCATGTTTTTCATGAGTCAGTAACAATTCATTCGTTCAAAGGATGCTTTGCAATAAAAAGTAATTCCCAATATATTATGCTGATAAACAAATGAGGATAAATAAAAGACCTGTAACCCTAATGTGGTGTGCCCCATTAACTTTCGATGAAAATAGTCAAGCCTACCCTTGATTCAACAAAGGAAGCCCTTAATGAATAAATGTTCAAAAGCTAAATGCTGTTTATTGCCTTATGTTGCATTCAGGCCCTGGACATGGTATACAATTGCAAGTTGACAAACATGCAGGAAGGCTGGTTATTGCAGGAAACAGTTTTTGGAGAGAGGCTACTCCCAAAAGTGAGTTGTTTCAATTTGTGTTTTTATTCAAGTTCTAGTTGTACTGTTTCTTTTGAATGTAAGAATTGAAATGTTTGTTTTTAGCTTTTTATGAATTTTTATGGAATATTTGCATTGTGTATTAAACCCTGTTAATGATGCATGACCATGATTATTTAGTTTATTCCATTTTCAAAACAGGTGAATTTTTCATAAATCGATAAAATATATGTAAATTGTTCTTGTTTTTCATACTTTTAGTTGGTTTTTTGCATATTATACAATCTTAACACAAAAATGTTATAAAAAGATTAATGTTTTGGCATTGTGTAATGTGTATATATGCGTATTTAATGCATGATTCCTTTGCACTGACAGTCCTTTACCCTGTGCAATAAATACACATATAAACACTCTGCCTCAATGTGCATCTTTAATTATTGTATAGTAAGTACAAAGCAAGTCCTTTAGATAAGTATCATATCGATCTAAGCCAATTAAAGATGAACACAATGTTGGCAGTGCTTTATAATATTTATTTCTCTCCAGTCAGTCCATGCAGAGGTGTTGGAAGATGTATAAATCCAGGGGGAGGGGCACATGATCTAAGGGGTACTTTCCAACTGTCTTATTTTGATAGCAGTAGCACAGCAGTATAGCTTTATAGGGTTAACCCCCCCTACTAGAAAATTTCAAATTTTTTATAGGTCCGAAAATTACTTGTAACCCATCCCCCTCCCCCCTCCCCTTTTTTTTCACAGCTTCAAATATTCAAGATATTTTGTCCAAAATTTGGTAAAATAGAACAACAAATTTGAAATTTTATAGATCATAGTCTTGAAATAGGAAGGATTTAGACTTATAGATCATGATTAGCCAATTGTATTGGTCATGAATTGGAATTTATATATATGTCTAAAATAATATGAATAGCAAATAAGGGGTCCTTAGATGATTATTCATGAGACCATCATTTTCTTGCTGAGATTTAATGTAACTCAGTATGTACATTTATCACGTAATGAATAATAAATTCATCATTTAATGAATATGTATAGGGTGAAGGGAATAACTACAATTTACCATATGTGACCTATCCAGAACATTTGTTAAAAATTGTTTTACTTATTTAAAAATCAGTTGTATACATTTCCAATGTACTTTTAAAGAAGTATACCTTTATAATTATACCTTGTAATGGTCACATATATTTCTTAGTATATCAGAATGACCTTATTTGCAAATTCATTCAGGTCAGTAGAGTTGATGGCAAATGTATGCTAAGTTTGTTATGAATAAACATGAAGGATTCATGATATAAAATTGTATGACAAATTTAACATTGTCTACAATCCTGATGCTGTATGAAACATTATGTAGTCAAATTGTCTGTTTCACAGATCGTTGTTCTGATGCACAATACAAGATTGCCAATTGGTGGGACCCTTTCAGTAATTGTGTGGACCAGAGTGTGGTCATCCTGAGCGATGATGGGGGGCATTCATGGACATGTGGAGGTTTAATAGAGGATGCTGTGAAGAACCACAAATATATTTGTGCCAATGAAAGCCAGGTAGTAAGAAATGTGCTTCAAAATTTATTTTGAATTTATTACTGTGTGCAGTATTGATAATATCAAATGAAAATCTTAGTGATTATTAATACAGATTTTACTTCTAGACCTTGTAAATAGGCACACAATTATGAAACAATATAAGAATACTCTGAAATTGCAGCCTGCCGACTTAAAATGACAGAGCATTTTGTGAGTTTTTGCTTTGCTCTTTTGAATTATAAAGCATATCTGTTGAATCACCATGTACAGTAGCAAACAGTCTTGCTCTACACATGTGAAGTAGGTTTTATCAACATATGGAATGCTTTTGTTTCTTGAGATAATACCTCCACCAACGAAGTTGGACGGAGGTTTTGCTTTCGCCTGCATTTGTTCGTTTGTCTGTTTGTCATCAAAATATCTCAAGAACGGACAATTAGATTTTGAGTAAGTTTGGTGCGTGGTTTTGTCACTGCTAAATGAAGAAGTGATTAAAATTTGGGACACATTGGAACAAGGGAGGGGCAGAAATGGAGGGGTAGTCTATTTTAGGGTGAGATTTGTCAAGACTTGTATAGTTAAAACTTTTTAATGGAATTTGCTTAACAAGGAATTCATGCCCTCTGAAGAAATCAGAATAATTAATTTTATGGACAAATCAGAACAAGTGGTTTCTGGTATCAAAGAGAATAAAAACAATTGGCTTCTTGCATGAAAGGGAAATGATGGAATGTGAATCTTGGCTAAATAGAAATCAAACAATGTATGCTTAGCCTGAATAAAACTGAAAACAATGATCACAGGGCAGATCCTGAAGTGTTTATAATGCAAGTGGCAATACAGATTAACAGTGAGAAAGAGATTGTTTGGGGATATAACTTAGTGGGCCTAGGATTTCTGAGGTAGATTATATTCCCGATGGGGCATGTGCTCTACAGAATGCTAAAATTCTAGTTCTTTGTGAAGTAAAAGGCATTCATGTGCATTTTTTGTCAGAAATGAATATCATATAGAGAGACATATCCATGGATACACCACCTAAGACAAAGCTTATGCTCCCAGCTTTTTCCTACAAATGGATCCAACAATTTAGTTTCTGTATTGATTCCTAGTTCCTTTGCCAGATGAAGCTCTTACTAAAATGCTCAACTAGCACATTTTGAGTGTCAAAATGATAAGAACAAATATTATCGTAATGCTGCCAGTCATGGCACTTTGAACTCGACTTATCTGACATGCTGTGTTTGGTCTAGGGAACCACTTAAAAGCCCCCCCACCCCCACACACACACACAGTTAGTGGAGTCCAGAGGCAAAGTTATATTAAAAGAGGCAGCTCTACAATTGTCAATTTACATACATGTAGCAGGACATTAAAAGAAAAATTAAATATATGAAAATAAAACAAGTATGGCTTAATATTCTACCGTATGAAATGTAGAGAGTGTGTTATGCCTTGATTTCATAACGTGTAAGATTCCTGAAGGTGTTTGCCGAGCCATGAAGATACCATTAATCTTATTTTAGACATATAGCATTCCTTATACACTGTTAAGTGCATGCCATACATGTTCACACTTGATTTCAGTTGTGTAAGTTGTATGAAAATTATATTGAATGTGTTGTGCTGAAGTAATCTGTTGTAAAGTGAAATTGTTGCTCCATTTGGACAAAAGTGAAACTCATATGATTGACATCATCTGTGCATGATGATGTTGCACTTTTAGATTAGACGGTCGAATGTAAACCATGCAACTATAGGCTACATGTACATGCACACAACCCTGCCAAAGTTAACAGTGCAAATACTGTTCTCAATCAAGTTTGCAGTGTTCTACCCCAAGTTCTTCCCCCCTCTCCTATTTCAGTATTGGAGTTTTAGGCAAAATCTGCCAAAAAATTTCCCCAACATTGAGAATGGGAAAGAAATTTGTCAAGTATGGAGATCTTGGATTGTATTTTTGCGCATTTGTTTAGATTGGCTTGTTTTGTATTTTTACACATAAATACTTACTTTCAATTAATCAGACACAAATTTGATATCAATTGAGTGTTCAAAAGTGATATTTAGGTAAAGAGTGAAATGCACTGTTTTAAAACAAACTTTAAAAATGCAAGAAAGAGCTTCGTCAACATTCCTCAGCCATAAAATAAAATTGATGGCTTTTGGCTGTTTTTGGTTCAAATGCGATAGCATCAGGAACCTATGTGTGTGTATGTTTGTGACAGTCAGCTCATAAATGTAATTTTTCAAGAACGGTATGCTGGATTTTTTTTTGATGGTGATGTCATGTATATTAATGAGTAGGCAGGGCTTAATGTAAAAATCTTGAAACTTATATTCTAACAAGCACATGTAATTTTTCAAGTACGGTATGCTGGATTCATGTCATATGTAGTACACAGATAGCCCATGGTCCGTAGGTGTGCCCTATTTTTTTTTTTGATGGTGATGTCATGTATATTAATGAGTAGGCAGGGCTTAATGTAAAAATCTTGAAACTTTTATATTCTAACAACCACATGTCTGTTTTGTTTCATACGTGGCATAATTACGATGTTTGCTGGTGTGTACATGTTCATGATGAAAAATGTTGAATTAATTAATATGCATAGTGGGTGGGGTTTAATATGATTTTGGTGAAAAGAGCTTGTAAACACAGTCTCTCAAGAACAGTAAACTGGATTCTTGTCATATTTGGTACAGTCCATGGTCCGTAGATGTGTCCTAGTGTTTTTGGTGGTGATGTCATGCATATTAATGCATAGGCGGGGCTTAATATAAAAATCTCTAAATACTCTTATTTTGACAGTCACATGTCTGTTTTGTTTCATATTTGTTAAAATAATGATGTTAGCTGGCGTGTATGTGTTCATTGTTTAAAGACGTTGACTGGCATTAATATGCATAGTGGGCGGGGCTTAATATAATTTTGTAAGCAAAAAGCTTGTAAACACTATCTCAAAAACTATGAACTGGATTAATGTAATGTGCGGTTCACAGATAGCTCATGGTCTGTAGATGTGCTCTGTTGTTTTTTTGTGGTGATATGCATATTAATAAGAAGGCGTGGCTTAATAAAAACAATATTTTGACAATCACATGTCTGTTTTGTTTCATATTTGTTATGTTAGCTGGTGTGTATGTGTTCATTGTATAAAAACGTTGATTTTCATTAATATGCGTAGTGGGTGGGGCGTAATATGATTTTGTAAACAAAAAGCACATGTAAACACGATATTTCAAAAACTATGAATTGGTTTCACGTCATGTGTGGTACACAAATAGCTCATGGTCTGCAGATGTGACCTAATGTTTGCTATGGGATTTCATTCCATGAAAAATTGATAAATGAGCAACTATATGTCCATTTTGTGTCATTTTGGGCATGATTATATTGTTGGTTATTGTGTACGTGCTATGTTATCGACATATGTCATTAATATGCATGGTAGGCATGGCTTAATGTGAAAGTCCTAAATGATGTAAACTTAATAATGTATCTCATGAACAGTATATCGGATTTATGCCATGTCATAGCAGATGGGTCATGGTTTGTACATGGTAGTGATGTCATGAATAATAACGAGTAGGCGGGGTTTACTTAAAAAAAATTTAAATAGGATAAATTAGCACAAATTTTGCATCATACTTACCTATGACAATGTTTTTAATCATTGTGCAAATGCTAATGATGTAAACATTTTTATTGATCTGCATGGTGGATGTAGCTTATGAATGAATATCATGAAACAAATATTTCATGATATGTAATGACATGACAGTTAATACCAATTTTGCAAAGCAATCAGCTTATGAAAAAAAAGTATCAGAATCACAAAACCATTTTGGTTCTGGTTAGAGTTACAACTTTAATTCTTGTTGTACAGACACTTTTGTGATATATTTAATCATTTGTTTTTATGTAAGTTCAAAGGAGAGATTGTGCAAGCTCCTTGAAATGGATCAGGATGGAGGCAATTGCATAAGGGCACTGAACACCTGCAATGGCAGGAAATACAGGGAAGCACATTTGATATCATCAATATCTTATGAGCGTTTGCTGATTTTGTATCAAAATAGCTTGGAAACTATGAACAAAAATGGTGTGAATGAAAGAAAATTAAGTAAAAAGTGCATTACTGTAACCTTCATAGGGACTTCACCTGGACTGACCTGGAAATAAATATTGCTTTTGTAAAATTTTTAGATTATATAAAAGTTTTTCCCCTTTTACATGAATCAAGGAAATTTGAAGGTGAAAATGAAAATCGAATATTTATAGAAACAAGGTGATTTTGTAAATGTTGTTTGTTGCATGGTTGAAATGCTTGTAATTTCTGTATGTAATGTATTCAAGAAATGCAAATACCACACCAGGTTCTGAACTATTCCTCAAATTTTTAATGTCCATTGTTTCTGTCTTAGGTGGCTGAACTTGAAGATGGTAGATTGTATGTAAATAGCAGAACAATTTGGACAAATCTTGGACGACAAGAGGCATTTAGTTCAGATGGTGGAGAAACATTCACACAGGGAAGAATTTCAGGATTGGAGGAGCCAGGAATTCTTGTTAATTGTAACTTGCTTCCATCAATCAGGAATTATGGAGGCTGTGAGGTAAGCTTTGAGTCAAACCTGGAAACAGTTGTTGCAAATTTGTTGGAAAGAAGAAGAAGGTAAAGAGATGTAACAGATTCAAAAATATGATGAAATGAACAATAGAATCTGACGAGACTTGAGCTGTTGTGTGCTGAATGTGTCCTCTGGCACCTTACTAAGTGGGTTAGGAACAAAATTTGAGCGAAGGTAGCCATGCGCATTGGCCCTGCCAGGACAACAGGAGAGGGGGAAGGGATACATTTTGCCCAACAGTTGTCAGTGGTGTTAGATGCTCCACATCATTTTTTTTCTTTTTCTGATATATATTTTGCCTAGCATTACCCCTTTTCTTATCAACTATCATTTTGCTTGTCGGCCATTGTATCAATTACATCCAGTCTCCCCGAAATGTCAGATGTAGTAAAGGCGTGAATTTTTGAGAGTTGTTTAATATCATGGGCTACTTCAGCAAGGTGGAGATTTTGACCATGCATCCCTAAAGAATCCTCTACTGCTGAATGACCCTCCAAAGAAACTTTCCATGCCCTGTCATTGTGTATAGCTCATTTTAGGGTTCTTTAGTAGGTGGAGGAGAACAAAATGTTACAATATCCAAGAGCATAGGCACGATTTAGGAATGCAAGGAGGGCATTTGCTCCCCCACTTTTTTTACATATTTTTTCGTGTGGTGATTTGATGTATTTTAGGGAGATTTTATGGCTGTGGAAAATCCCGCTTATGCCCAAGAGGTAATTATTGGGACTTGAATGGTCACTGTAATTTAATTGCAATCACCATTACTCTGTAAGAGCTATTGAAAATGAAAATGTCAACATACAAAAATGACTTGTTTTTTTTTAATTACAAAAAGAACAAGGCACCTGCCTCAAATTATAGGAACATGATCAAGCTTAACTCTCACTGAATTTTTACCACTGACTGTTGGATGTGATGTTCAGTAATTAATCCTTCATTCCCACAATGCATTGCTTCATTTTCTCAACAGGGTAGTGTGCTGAGCATTGAACCACCAGAAAGATTGAAAACCTTAGGTAACGCAAAACAATGGGTGCTTTTTAGTAATCCAGCTGACCATTTCTTACGTCAAAATGTTTCAGTAAGGCTCAGCATGGACAACTGTAACACATGGAGTAAACCGTACACATTGTTTTCTGGCCCAAGTGCATACTCGGATCTTGTGTGTTTTCATTGGAAGGAAAAGAATGAAGTTGTTCTTGGATGTCTGTATGAATGTGGGGAATGTCTCCATCCTTGTGAAAAGATTGTATTTCAGATTTTTGAACTTGAAGATCTTTTAAAGCATGAGGCTAAACATAAATCAGAGATGTCATCTGATTGAGAAGTAGGTCATTCATCTCTACAGCTTGAATCTGCCGACTGATGTAACAATGATTTCATTTCATTTAATCAGAAATATATTCCTGGTCATCATACATGTTCAAAATAACAAGTTTCTCCTGTGTCAAATCAAAGGAGAAGAGGCTGTAGGAGTGCAACAATTGATTTATGTGCAGTTTTTTTCTTGTTTTTCAGTTTCAGATATTTCATTAAGTGTAAAGATTTGAATTACTGGCAAACGTTTGAAAGTTAATCTCCAGCAAAACATGTTGTTAAGTAGTTTGCTGCGACGCGTGTGTGCTATGGTCTGATCAAACGGCACTGTGACAGTCAGTCAAATGTGCCAAGAGGGTGTAAATAAATTAAGGTGTAAGAGTTAGGATAGTGAGGAGATGAAAATTTAGTAAGGGAGATGAAGGGAAAAGGCTGAATGTGGGAGAAAAATTTAGGTGAAAAGAAAGGGGTGTGTAAAATTAGGTGTAGAAAGAGAGGGAAGAGGGGGGGGAATATATGTGGAGGAAGAGGTTGTTGTTGCGGAGAAAGTTGATGTTTGAGGAAGAATTGTTTTTGAATAGGTCTGAGATTGAGGAGAGAAGAGATCTGGAGTTCTGGAATAGGGGACAGGTTAAGAAAATATGCTTGATGGAGAGATCGATGTTACAAGTGGGGCAGAGAGGGGAAGGGGAGCTTGATAAGAGATGGGAGTGAGTAAGAGAGGAGTGGCCGAGGCGGATGACAACGGTGTCTGCCCGAGGTTGTGACTGTGCAGAGGGGTGTTGGTCCCGACTTTGGGTTCAATGGTGTGAAGTTTGTTACTGGTTTCGTGATTCCAGGAGTTTTGCCAGGTTTTCTTGATGTAGTTGGAGATGAAAAGGAGAGATGTTATTTGACAGAGATTTGTTGGCAGCTCTGTCGTTGCCAGGGATGCTGATGTGGCTGGGAATCCAGAAAAGGATAAAAAAAATTCCTAGGGAGGAAAGAGTGTGGAGTTTGTTGAGGATTTGTAGAATGAGAGGGTTGGGCCAAAGCATGTTGAGTCAGAGATGATGAAACGGGAGTGGAAAGAGAGTGTGCTATGAAAATCTAATGTGTATATTAAGTAGAAATTGTTTGTACATTCTAAGAAATCAATTACTATGTAAGAAATCCAAAAGAATCCTGATACTATGGAAGTAAACCAGTTTTAGTCCTTATTAATGACTGACTTGGTACCATTACCGTATTCGACGTTATAAGCACCTGGGGCACTTACGAAAATAGAAGTGCACCACTTTTTAGGCTCAATATCACTTCCTAATAAGCGCCTGGGCCGCGTATGATTTGAACTGCCTTGTGTGAGCTAGTTCTATACTAGCCACACAATAACCACCACAAAAAAATCCTGAGCTCCAGACGCAAAGTAATCTAATAATGTAACAAAACTTATTTTATGTCTTCAAATTAATTGATTGAATTGTTATCAATCAGTGGGCGCTTATTAGAGCAGGGGTGCTTAACACGTAGAATATGGTATCTCAATTCAGCACCTTTATTAATATGCATGGGGATATGTTGAATGAATTTTAATTTGTTTAACAAAGACAAAAGGGAGTCATATTTCTGCCATGCAACATCACAAAATTAGAACTATGCGGCAGAGTATTATTTCCATTTCCTTTAAGACAAAAAGAAGTTTAATGTTGCCATCTTCTGTACGTATATCTTCACAAATGGGTATGTACAGGCATTTATTAGTCCTTTTAAAGGAATAATCCCATGGAATTTCATTTTGATATATTTGATAGAAAAAAATAAATGAAAGAGATTGGTAAAAATAAACCAATATCTTATTCCTACAAGAATTTATTGAATTTTAAAGATTTTTCTTGTGCTTGTAAAAGAGATTGTTGGTTTGATTCATCATTGTCATCATATCACTTCCTGTACTATTCTTTATATATTTTTTGAAAATTGATTTAGTATTTTCTAAATGATTTGGAACAAGTTTTTCTTCAACATTCTAAAAGAATAGTGTAGAATAAAATTAACAATGTTTTGCATTCTGTTCTTGTAACTTATTTTTGAATTATGAAAAATTGGCGATTAATCTTCAAAGAAATACATAAAGGTTAGTACAGGGAGTGCTGTGATGACATCATAATTATGACTTTGACTCAAGAACAAGTCATTTTTATGCAGGCAAGAAAAATCTTTTAAGTTCAATAAATTTTTCTAGGAATGAGATATCAGCATGGTTCTTTTACCAATCTTGTTTCTTAAAATTTTCTTTATCAGATACATAAAATGAAATTCTATGGGGATATTTCTTTAACATGTTAATGGTTATATAATTTCAAAGAATCTGTTTATCCAATCCCAAATTATCATTAGGGCTAATTTTACCTTTGGTTTATTTAAAGTGAAAAATGGTTTCAAACTGTCCTTCTGAGATGATGATTTTGTGTTACAGAGGGTATGAAAACTCTGTCTTTCTCCCATGCACTCGCACGTACTTGACGGCTATCCTATGGTTTAAGTGAACCTCTCTGACACTATTGACCGCAATGTTGATGTGCCATTGCAAACACCATTAAACCAACCTAGGAATATCTTCCTGAAAAAAAACATTTTTAAATGCAAAATTACCAGAATTTATGGAGAAAAATTGGGATTCATCATCACAGGAATACATGGAAATCAGTTATAACAGGGAAGAAGAATTGCAAATATGTTATCTTAACCCTTACTCTACCAGCACTTTTTGGAAAATGCACATGGGAGGCGGGTCAAAGATGGGGAACCCAAAACGGTAATAATATCGCCATGTGGTATAGTAAGCACAGACTGATTATCGAAGGGTCCTCTGTCTTCCGAGCGGCATAGTTGGGCTTGTTTCCCTTCAGTGACCCAGTGGGCAGCCAACCGGGACCATGCTGCATGTATTTTTAAGCTGACACACTTGTCATGGGTTGATTAACTTTGACTCTACCAGTACTTTTTGGAAAACGTGCATGGGAGGCGGGTTAAGGATGGGGCACCCAAAATGGTGATAATATTGCCGAGTGGTAGAGTAAGGTTAATTATATCAAATAAGCTTAAACCATATTAAGTTTGGTCTATAAATTGAATGTGTTTTGAAGATGTATAAAGAACAGGTACTTTAAATTTTTAAGTCTGGTAGTGATGTTGAAAGAAAAACACTGTAAGAAAACAAATTCAAGGTACTCATTTTCTTTTAAACTCAACTCTTTTAATAAGTATATTACAGAAATATAATAAGTTAACATATATTTTGATAAAACATAAATATATTTATCTAGACAAATAATTTTCTGAAATATATCTTTTGAAAATTGAAAAATAAACTTTTTTATTTGCAATATTATTGCTATAAGTTAATTAATATACAAAAGCAGCCCAGCATGCTATGAAAATTGAAATCTTTAAAAGTATAGACACAATATAGTATGAATATTTTAGCCTATCAGGAAAATGGTTGTAATACACAAGCATAGTTTATTTTAGGTTTAATATTTTATAAACTGAGTAAACTATGATAGAATTATAGTACATTTTACAAAAGGGAGATGTGCGTGGATTCTTCCCGTTTCTGTATATACTGTGATGCCCATCCTTCTCAGAGGACTGAATGAATATTGCCTTTAACAGATTAGCTCAGTAGTCAAGCAAGTTCATTCTTTATGAAAGATGACTCTAAAGAAACAAAGTGTTAAAGACAGTATTTCAATATGTTTTCCGTTCTGTCATATTTGTATAGAAATAAATGGTGTGAAAAGTCTACTTTATATAAGATGGAACTTGCTTGAACACTGAACTTATCCTTAATTTATAGAATATTTAGGAAATATATCAAATGATATCACAAATGCTGTCTTACATATTAAATTCTTGTGTATTTAGTAGCACCTGCAAATTTTTCATTCGCTGAAGAATCCTCAATCTCAAAAGCTATCTATCAACATAAGAACATACTCACTGGAGCTTGACCCATTCTGATAAAGCAGTATCAATACATTGGGTACAAAACATTACCCACAAGGCTTGACAACAACCATAATTGCTGTCAAATGTTGCATTAAGTTATAAACATACACCCTGAAACTGTATACTTATGTACCTTAAATATTCTTCAGTTACCAAAACATCCTGTTTTTGATACTACAGTTTAATTGTGTCTCTGAGAGAGTTGTGATAAAAAAATATTCTGAAAAAATATGTCGGTGTCAAGTAGCATAGATGTAAATTTAAGTCAGATGTTGAAAGCAGCATGCACTATCTCTGTTAATGCTGATGGTGTCATAAAAAAAAATATCTTTTACTTTCAAAATAATTTCCAGAATTTCAATCTTGGATTGATTAGAATATTTAGAAAGAGAAATGGTTGTCATTTTTTGACATATTATTATGTAAAAGTTGGGGAATGTAAACTATAAAAATAGAACTCGTATTAATATGGAGAGAGTGGCTTTCAGTTTTGCAACAGACCACAACTTTGTTTTTGAAGTTGTCAGTCATAAATCATCATCTTTGTTTTTTTTCTGTACTTAATAAAGTTGTCTGGTTACTCAACAGGTGACCCTGATTAAGTATTCTACTAACTAGTTTTCACCATTAGCTGATCACTGAAACACTGGTTAGTTTATTTCTATACAGTCCCCAATTAGGATTTCAGAGTAGACATTATCATGGGTTTGTCATCACTCATCATGACTAATAATGTTCTCAATAATGATAGTTGCAAAGTCGACCACATCATTGCTTGGAATCTTCGTCACATCGACCAGATATTCTATAATCTAAAGAAAAAATGTTTAAACATCATTTGACACAATATTAAAGGTCTACTAGGTTTACTACAGATTAAGATTCTAATTTGGAGCAGTGTACATTTGATGTTGCTCCAAGAACCTTTTGTTTAAATTGTTTTGAAGACATTCAGTGTTCTTTTGAAAATTTTACCTTGAAGGGCAAGTGCTGAACCCTTTGTGGTTAACTACCCATTACCCTAATTTAAAGTTCATGCCATCTAAGAATCCTCTATCCAAGCTCTCCTGATGTTAAATGTTGTAATCTTTACCACACAATAAATCTGACTTTTAAAGTAACTTAACTTGAAATCTGATATTGAGCTAATTACTAAGCATTTTTCATTATGTCATTGTCTTTGCTATGTACTGTAGGATTTATCCGAGCTATATTGATAGCCTAGCATAAACAACACTTTCACGACTTACCTCATCACTACTAAGTTTTCCGGTGATGTATGAAGCTGCACCGATCACCCCAGCTGCTAGCAACATCACATCATTTTCAACCACGCTGAATTCATGTCTGAGAAAAGGAAGGGATATTTTGTCTTCATGGCTTGCAAGTCCTTTTCCAGTTAATGAGGGTGGGGTGGGTGGAAAAGGAAAAGAGTCCACTTACTTGTACATTTGTTTGTTTGTTGAGAGCTTAACGGCACCTTGACAACAAGGGTCAAATTGTGCCTGAGAGGTCAGAGCATTCTATAGGTAGGAAGGAGAGTAAACAGGGGGAGAATGAGAGAAATTTAAGAACAAAAAGTCAGATAGCTGTGATCGAGAGAGGAGGTGCGTGGGTGAAACAAAAACAAAGTAGAGAGGGGGGTGGAAGAGGAGAATTAAATATGGTTGTAGAGGGAAGCATGATGAAGGAAGGAGATAATTTCATCCGCAGGATTTTTCTGGAAGAACTCAGCAATTGAGTTGTGGGGAGCGAAGGAAGCTATGGGAAGGTTGTACAGGGGGCAAACAAGGAGAACGTGATGGATTGTGAGGGTACAGTGGCAATTGTTGCAGAGGGGTTGGGGGAGCTAATAAGGAGGTGGGAGTGAGTGAGGTGGGTGTGACTAATTCTAAGACGGGTAAAATGAACGTTGTCGATACGAGAGAGGCTGTTGATGGTGGATTTGATCAGAATTGTGGGCTGAATGACATGGAGTTTGTTATCAATTTGGGAGTTTCATGAGGTTTGCCAGCGGTCACGAACAAGGGAAGCGATAAGCGGTTTGATGTCAGAGAGGGTTTTGGGAAAAGGGGTAGGGAGGAGGTTGAGTGCAAGCTTAGCGGCTGCATCAGCCCTGTCATTGCCAGCCCTGTCATTGCCAGGAATGCCAACATGGCTGGGTATTCAGAAGAAAAGAACACTTTTTCTGCAGAGGGTGGGAGAAGGGCATTTCGGAGGAGGAGGTGGCATGTGAGGTTATCCCATTTAAGATTGAGTAAAGAAGTAAGAACAGCCTTTGAGTTGGAGAAAATGGCAAAGTGGCTAAGTGGAGAGTACTCAATAAAGTTTAGGGCGAGGAGAATGGCCTTAGCCTTGGCTGAAAAGATGGATGAGTAGTCGGGAAGTCTGCTACTGAGGGTGATGTCTTGGATGATGGCAGCAGCAGCTGTCTTGTTGCCTTTCTTGGAGCCATCAGTATAGATGGAGGTGTAATTTGAGAGTTGGTCTTTGATTTGGTTGTGGAGTTTGATGAAGAGGTTAGGGTGGGTTTGAGTTTTGTGATGAGTGGAGAGGTCTAGGTTGACAGAAGGGAGGGGCGTGGCCCAAGGAGGACAAATGGGCCAGAGTAGGTGCCGAGAGTGGCGGTGTTGATGCCGAGATGGAAGAGGTCTGATTAAATGTGTAAGCTGAAGGGAGGGAATAGGGTTTTAGTCCTATCAAAGAGGGTGGAGAAACTGGGGTACCTAATGAGGTTGTAAACAGGGTTCTGGGTGTTGGTGAGGACCCTAAAAGCAGAGGCCTAGCTTTCTACATCTAAGTAGAAAGGGGGATTTGTTGGCTTCATTATGAAGGCTGGTGATTGGGTAGGTCCTGTAGGCACCTAGACAAAGCCTGAGGGCTTCATTCTGGATAGTGTTGATGTGGTTGAGGTATGAGTTGTGAGCGACACAGTAGACAATATTTCCGTAGTCAAGCTTGGCACGAATGGTGAGCCTGAAAATTTTGAGAGCATAGCGATTCACTTCCTAAGTGGTGTTGGAGAGGAGTCGGAGGAAGTTGAGGGAGCTGTTGCATTTTAGCTTCAGGTTGGTGATGTGTTGCTTGTAGGTAAGCTTCGGGTCTAGAGCTAGACCCAGGAACTTTGTGTGTTCAATTTTAGGGATGCGATTACCATTGAGCACTAAGTTCGGGTTGGGGTGGAGGTTGTTGAAATGACAGAAGTTCATGCAGACTGTCTTGTCTTTACAGAATCTAAAACCGTTATTGTTGCTCCAGACTTGCAGTTGGTTGGGGCTGATTTAAAGACCATTTTCAACAAAAAGGAAAGCTAGGGGAGGAGTAGAAGATGGTAAAGTCATCCACGTAGAGGGTACGTTTGATGTTTGGGGCCAAGCTTATTCGCGATGTCATTAATGCACAGGTTGAAGAGGGTTAGAGAGAGGATGCTGCCTTGGGGGACGCCCTCTTCTTGGGGGTACGGGTTGGAGAGGGTTTGGCTAATACGAACTTGGAACTGCCTGGGTGAGAGGAAGTTTGAATAAAGATGGGGAGGTGGCCTCTGAGGCCGATGGTGTGAAGTTTGCGGGTTATGCCGTATTTCCAAGTAGTGTCACTTGTACACAACATTTTTGCTTGCAGATTTCGTAATATGTATTTTTCAACAATACATTTTCCAGAATAACTTTTTGTATGTGATGCTGATCTAGTTGAATGATTTGTAGGAGCATGTTTCTCAAAGTATCAAATTAATTTATTATCGAAGTTTCCAGATCTTTTAATTAAGGAGTATTTATTATCTGACTGAACCTCAAACATCAAGTGGTGATCACTATTGTACTAAAAAGGCCTAGTATAGCTGAATAGTATGAGGACTAAGCAACAGCTAGCCAGTGCTCACACTAAGGTTGAAAACTAGGGGATTGTCCCCCCTTGTGTGATATTTTGGGGTGGATTTTGAAAGATAGGGGGAACTTAGTGTTAAAATCATCAGACATCTAAGATTTCTCTTGACCGTGATGTTATTACTGATTGGTATAAAGCAACTTAGATTTACTCTTAAATCTGAAAAGTTACTTATTGTGGATAATATAATGGAAAACAGATTCAGCACTTGTCTTTCTATTTAAACTGTCTCTTCATCATGTTGAGGTATTTGAAGCCTTTGCATTTTGCTGGTTATTATTTTTTGACTTAGAGAATAACTGTAAAGCCTTTGCATTTTGCTGGTCAATATTTTTTTACTTAGAGAATAACTTGTGAAAAATTGGAAGTGAGACATATTTAACAGAGATTGGAATCGACACTGCAGAGCAGAGCAGTAAATATAAAACGTAAAGCACAATCAACTATCACTACACTTAATAATTATTACGTGACATGTGTACAAGTTCCTAAAAGCTACATCATTCCAGTTCCCTGCATGAGTCTATGGTACACAACATTTCCAACTAGCAGACAACATGATTGTGTTACTATTATATGGAAAAAAAATTCACGTTCATCACACATGCACAATTTGTTCGACCAACGAAACGATGTCACCATCGAGTGAGAGGTCTGTACTGAGTCTGTTTTTGTGTTCATTTTGCCAACCTTCATCAGACTTTGCCGATGTGGGGTAAAAGAAAACCATTCTAAATAAGATTTTTTTTTTATAACTTTTTACAACATTTTTGCACATCTTAACATTTAATTTATGCCTAAACGATCATGGCCTAACTTGTACCATAACTACCGTAACATATGAAGTAGTTCCACAAAAATTTCATCATTGATTTGTTTTTGTGGGATTTTCCACCCGTATAATTTTTTCTGGAGGGGATTTAATATTTTTTGGGAGAATCCTGCAGTCCCACATCTTAATGTGAACACTGCAGCTAGCGCATTGGCAGCAGGAACAAAATAAGTATTACAAAAAATAGTTCATTTGTGTCTAACTTTCTATTGAAAGGATTAGCAGTACAATAATGAGGAGAATGGGGCTTGGTTTGGGAGTGGTGGTTGGGCAGACAATTTGCCATCACTGACATTACAAGACTTGGACTAAAGCTCATGGGTGACATGTGTCTTACAAAGAATTAATTGTTGGGGGTTATCAATGATATCAAGATAAAATAAATACTGTTTCCCATAAGTAACAACCTGCATGTAAATATTTTCTTTCCAAAACAAATCATATCTATAAATAAGAAAAGCATATATGCACTCTACCTGTGCTTTGCACTGGAGGGTTGGTTTCCAGTAGTTACACTGAACAGCCGGTCATAGATGACTGGTCTCTCCAAGTACACAAGATCTAACACCCTCAGACAGATATCATGTAGTACTTTCACAGATATGGCAGGGTTCTCGTGACCTTGATAATGACAATTGAAGGAAAATATTATAAATGATGAAAATTGAACTGAAATGAGTAAGTATTGAAAATATACTGTACTGTCAATGGAATATAAATGTAAACAGTGTTGTCATCCTGGCCCAGAGGGAGAGCGGGGGAAGGAAAAAGGTCAGTTTTTTCAAGAAATGAGCAAGTACTTAATGGAATATATTTTAAATGTCTCAGAAATTAAAGTATAGATACCTTAGAATACTGATCTGACCTGAGGGTGTGTGTGTGTGTAGAAGATGAGGAGGGGGAGGGGGAGGGGGTAGGTGAACTGATTGACATTGATAAAGAGAAGAGAGTGTAAACTAGGAACATGTTTAGATCATTGTAAATGGAAAGGGGGTGAAGCAAACACAATGTACTAACCACTATACAAATTACCAGCAGTCAGACAAAAGTACTATTTAATTTGTTTGTTTGTTTGATGAGGTCTTAACGGCACCACGACAACGAAGGTCAAATTGTGCCTGAGAGGTCAGATCATTTTAGAGGTAGTAAGGAAAGAGACCAGGGGAAGAATGAGAGAAATTCAAGAACAAAAGCCAGAAAGCTGTGATCGAGAGAGGAGGTGCATGGGTAAAACTAAAAACAAAGTAGAGAGGGGGTGGAAGAGGAGAATTAAATATGGTTGTAGAGGGATGCATGCTGAAGGAAGGAGACTATTTTATCTGGAGTTTTTTTTTTGGAAGAACTCAGCAATTGAGTTGTGGGGAGCGAGAGAAGCTCTGGGAAGGTTGTACAGGGGGCAAGCAAGGAGAACGTGTTGGATTGTGAGGATGCAGTGGCAATTGTTACAGGGGTTGGGGGGAACCAATAAGGAGGTGGGAGTGAGTGAGGTGGGTGTGACCAATTCCAAAATGGGTAATATGAACGTTGTCGATACGAGAAAGGTGTTGATGGTGGATTTGATCGGGATTGTGGGCTGGATAACATGGAGTTTGTTATCAATTTGGAAGTTCCATAAGGTTTGCCAGCGGTCACGAACAAGAGAAGCGATAAGCGGTTTGATGTCAGAGAGGGTTTTGGGAAAAGGGGAAGGGAGGAGGTTAAGGGTAAGCTTAGCGGCTGTATCAGCCCTGTCATTGCCAGGGATGCCAACATGGCTGGGTATCCAGAAGAAAAGAACACTTTTCCTGCAGAGGGTGGGAGAAAAGAGTTTCCGGAGGAGGAGGTGGCAGGTGAGGTTATCCCATTTAAGATTGAGTAATGAAGTAAGAACAGCCTTGAGTCAGAAAAAATGGCAAAGTGACTAAGAGGAGAGTACTCAATAAAGTTGAGGGCGAGGAGAATGGCCTTAGCCTCGGCTGAAAAGATGGATGAGTGGTCAGGAAGTCTGCTACTGAGGGTGATGTCTTGATGATGGCAGCAGCAGCTGTCTTGTTGCCTTCCTTGGAGCCATCAGTATAGATGGAGGTGTAATTTGAGAGTTGGTCTTTGATTTGGTTGTGGAGATTAATGAAGAGATTAGGGTGAGTTTGAGTTTTGTTATAAGTGGAGAGGTCTAGGTGGACAGAAGGAAGGGGGGTGGCCCAAGGCGGAAAAGTGGGCCAGGAATAGGTGCCGAGAGTGGCGGGGTTGATGCCAAGTTGAAAGAGGTCTGATTTAATGCGTAAGCTGAAGGGAGGCGATAGGGTTTTAGTCCTATCAAAGAGGGAGGAGAAATTGGGGTACCTAATGAGGTTGTAAACAGGGTTCTGGGTGTTGGTGAGGACTCTAAAAGCATAGGAGAGGCTAAGCTTTTTACATCTAAGTAGAAAGGGGGGTTCGTTGGCTTCAACATGAAGGCTAGTGATTGGGGAGGTCCTGTAGGCTCCTAGACAAAGCCTGAGGGCTTCATTTTGGATGGTGTTAATGTGGTTGAGGTATGAGTTGTGAGCGACACAGTAAACAATATTGCCATAGTCAAGCTTGGCACGAATGGTGAGCCTGAAAATTTTGAGGAGAGCATAGCTGGTTCGCTCCCAGGTAGTGTTGGAGAGCAGTCAGAGGAAGTTGAGGGAGCTATTGCATTTTAGTTTCAGGTTGGTGATGTGTGGCTTGTAGGTGAGCTTGGGGTCTAGAGTTAGACCAAGGAACTTTGTGTTTTCAACTTTAGGGATGCGATTCCCATTGAGCACAAAGTTCGGGTTGGGGTGGAGGTTGTTGAAATGACAAAGTGCATGCAGACTGTCTTGTCTTTGGAGAATCTAAAACCGTTATTGTTGCTCCAGACTTGCAGCTGATTGAGGCTGGTTTGGAGCCTATTTTCAACAATAGGAAAGCTAGGGGAGGAGTAGAAGATGGTGAAGTCATCCACGTAGAGGGTACGTTTGATGCTGGGGCCAAGGTCATTCCCGATGTCATTAATGCTCAGGTTGAAGAGAGTGGGGAGAGGATGCTGCCTTGGGGACGCCCTCTTCTTGGGGTACGGCTTGGAGAAGGTGTGGCCAATACGAACTTGGAACTGCCTGGGTGAGAGGAAGTTTTGAATAAAGATGGGGAGGTGGCCTCTGAGGCCAATGGTGAGAAGTTTCCGGTAATGCCGTATTTCCAAGTAGTGTAAAGCTTTCTCGAGGTCAAAAAATATGGCAATGAGGTGTTCCTTTTTGCAAAGGATTCCCGGATAGCGTGTCGAGCGTAATTAACTGGTCTAGGTATTGCGACGCTTTTGGAAGCCGCTTTGGTGAGGAGAGAGGATTCTGTTGGTCTCGAGGAACCAGTTTAGTCTGATTAATGATCTTTTCCATAATTTTACAGAGACAGCAAGTAAGGGCGATGGGTCGGTAGCTGGTGGTGTCGGTGCTATCCTTCCCGGTTTAAGGACGGGGATGACAATAGCTGTCCTCCAGATAGGGGAAAGGAGTGTGAGGACCAAATGTGGTTGAAGATGGTGAGTAGGGTAGTGGTGGCCTTGATGGGGAGGTGTTTCAGAAACTGATAGGGGATGTTATCTGGGCCCTTGAGGTGCAGCCAGCGCCGCTGATGGCTTGGTTTAATTCAGAAAGGGTGAGAGGGGTGTTGTAGCTTTCGGAGTTGTCAGAGGGAAAAGTGATTCTCCGGGCTTCATCGCAAGCTTTTTGATTTTGAAAGCATTGGAGTAGTTGGTCGAGGACGAGATGTTGCTGAAAGAGGCGGCAGAGGTGGTCAACGATGTCTTTTTTATGTGAGAAGGTCTCCATTCCAAGAGAGATGGGAGATGGAAGATTTGCCTACTCTGCCGTGGAAGCTGTTAACCATTCTCCAAATCTTCTTAGTGGGGGTGTTGGAGGTGAGAGAAGATATGAACTTTTTCCAAGTTTTGGTTTTACTATCCTTGATAGTGCGCCTGGCCTTGCACGGCTGATGCGAAAAGGTTAAGGTTGTGGGTGGTCGGGTTAGTTTTGAAGTTCCTGAGCGCCCTTTTTCTGTTCTTGATGGCGGTTTTGCAGTCATCAATGAATGAACCAGGGGTTGGGGGTGGTTAGGGGGTTGTAGGTTTTGGGAATGGGGCGGGTGGCAATGTTGATAAGGATAGTACTGAAGTTGTACATGGGATCCTCATCCTCGAGGAGATAGGGGGAGAGGTGCCAGTCGCAGAGGGTTTCGAAAAGGGACCAGTCAGCCTTGTCGAGGTTCCAGTTGGGGGTGTGCTCAGTGGGGATTTGAAGATTGGAGTGTATAAGAAGAGGGTAATGATCACTACCACAGAGGTCAGCAGTGACTCTCCAACTAAAATCAGGGAGGAGGTTAGGGGAACAGATAGACAGGTCAATACAGGTGAGAGAGCCTGTGGCAGGATGAAGGTAGGTCGGGAGTTAGTGTTCAGTAAGGACAGGCTGTGCTGACGGAGAGCGTTTTTCGATGAACTTGCCTCTAGGGGTGGTGGTATTAGAGCCCCACAGAGGGTTGTGAGCGTTGAAGTCACCAAGAAGGATGAAGGGGGTGGGAAGCTGAGAGATGAGGTTGTTAAGGCTGGTTGGTTGAATGTTGGTGTTGGGAGGAGATAGATATAGAGAGTGAAAGTTTTGTGGAGGGAGATAGAAATACAGATGGCCTGAAGGTCGGTGTGCACACGAACAGGGCTGTGTGGGATATCGTGGTCTAACAAGAATGGAGACGCCACCACAGGCCCTGTCAGCATCCACTTGATGTTTGTGATAGCAAGCAAAGTTGTTAAGGAGTAATGGTCGGTGGATTTCAAGAAAGTTTTTGTAGGCAGAAGACGACGGGTTGAAGGTGGAGGCCAGAAGGTCGATTTCCTCAGAATTGGCCTTAAGGCTCCTAATGTTCCATTGTATGATGTTGTGGGTGTTATTGTAATTGTTTGTGGTGTATGCCATAAAGGAGGCGGGGGGTTATCTGGAGGAAGATCTGCTGGGTCTGAGTTGGCTTGTTTTTTCTTTGGATCTGTTTCTTTGGGAGCGATTGTTTTTGAAAGTTGGACGAGAAGTAACAAATAAAAGAAAACATTCAAATCTGATGTCATGTGGCTTTTATCTGAATCACATGCCATTATTAGTCTTAAAAGTGAAAATCTTCTTTTGCCATTCTTACCTATTATCTCCAATATTGTTTCAACATAAGTCAGAGGAGAAGTAAGATTCACTTTAAAGTGGATGGTTTGAAGTATCTTAAGTTCCAACTGAAGAAGATCTCTCCCACTAAGATGGTACCCAGCGCTTCTAAGGAATGAGACAGCTTTTCTGTTTGTTATAACCTTCAGAGACGAGAATGAAAATTATGTGTTAATTAATTAGAGGAAAGTGTTTTATAATTGTAAGACATCATCATCCTTCGGCTGCAGAGCAGTGACCACAAGATTTCTCCATGCACAGTGATCTTTAGAAAGTGTAGTGGCTATCTATTCTGCTTGGATGTCTTCACCATACCCTAACATACGTTAAATGTAATCAACATTAGAGGTGCATGGACATCCTGGTCTTTTTTTGCCATGAGGGGTTCATAATATGGACATTTCTTCAAGCGGAATGCACACACTGAAGTGACTACGTATACATATTCTTGTTGTTATGAGGCACAATAAGACCAAGGCTGATAGAATGCAGCCCACTGGCTTTTTCCAGGTTTGGTCAATTCTAGGGCACGGAGAAGAATGTCAATGATACAATACGCTACAAGCATCCTTTACTGGTGATACAAAGGTGGAAATTCAGTATGATTTGAAACACAAACCCCATAGAAGACAGTGGGATACTGAGAGTGGAAGACCAAGCAACATAACCATAAAAATGATCCCATTTGAAATCATCAAAGGTTTCTAGTTATTATGCATGAAAAATATGCAAATATGTATTTTATAGAATATAATCTATTTATTGATGGAAGAAAACAAAATTTAAATTTCTTTTAAATGGTGGTTACAGCTATGGTCCCAACAGAAGATAGGTTTTTTTACCATATGTTTGGTAATTGTTTAAGCTGAGGTAGATACCAAATCTAGGTTTAGCGGTTAGGCTTCTGGCTGGAACAATGTTGAAAATGGAAACGGTCCTTTAATAGCAGGCTTGGCACAAAACATGTGGACATCCACATGTGATGAACATAAGGGTGCAAGAAAAGTGAAAGATTTCTTAAGAAAGTGAATTACACGAAACTCAAGGTATCAGTAACAGCTAATCAATAAAGCAATGTGAACATATGATCAGGTTTTTAAAGGGGACATATAGTCTCACATAGTCCTTATTTCATATGATAGAATAAAAAATAAAATAAATTCTGACCAATACAAATTTGTAATTATTATAAACTAATGCTACTACTACGGGAAGGGGTTTTGGAATGCTTTGTATTTCTTTATAATATATCTCAAGTTATCTTGCTAATGAAAAATCCTTTCCATTTGTAAGGGTCAAGGACATTTGTGTGTATAAATGAAATTATAAAAACATACTGACAAAACTTTGTGTCATATCATTTTGGAATAAAAACTTTATAAAAAACATTTTTCTTTATAAAGAAATACATTAATTATTGTCCCTGTTGAGGAAGTAGTTTCATCATGCACAAGAGTTTTTACTTCTTGCAAATGAAATCCCTCAGAAGTGAAATTAAAAATGGTGAGAAGTTTATACCAAGAACTCTGACAAAGCAGTAATTAAAGCTGAGATTGTGTTCAAATATTTATAGTTATTATGAGGGGTTGATATGAGAGTTAATTAACCCTTTGATATTATGGCACACACAGTAAAGGTAATCATCTACATGTGATGAGTTCGCAATACGTACATGTACGGAACAAGGTTTCTTCAGGCAAAGTCAAGTTGATGATAGCTATTTCAGAGGTCAAAACGACAAAATTTGCAAAAAAAGGGACAGAGAATATAGCAGTTGAGGTCACACTTGTAAACAGAACAGATGTGAAATGATACGTTTATTCTTCTCAACATTGAGATTTTATTTCAGTATCAAAATCCTCTTTATAGTTTCCTCGAACATGGCCGTAACTTTGCCCTCCTAATACAATGTATTTCTCATGCCTGACTTAAAAACATCATAAGCATACTGCACTTTCCATTTGTAGTATTAAGATTCTTAGCAAATTCACAAGGAACAATGCTTTCAATGCTCTATTTCCATAGAGTGTAAAGTTGATACAGATTACTTCATATAGCCATTAGTAGATTATATCAGATGCAATACTACTTTAACATTCTTAGAGAAGAACACATTAGGTCCATTCCTCCAGCTAAACTTTATACCCACTTCTATGAGGCTGTAGCCTTAAAGCCAAGCACCAGACAAGAAACATGGTGTCACATAGTTTAGTGTCTCTGGTATGACCTCAACTTTGCCTAACCTTAAACACATCTCACCTTGTGATGGGAACAGAGTTTGCTTCCAATCTGGGCACAAACCACAATAAAGGGTACGCTCTGGCTACTGAATTTGTCCATTGACATCTTCCACTGATCCACTTTTTCTTCATTACTACTGCTGGATTGGGCAATGGTATTGAAAAAACACCGACTTGATCTGTGAAAAGCCTGTGAACATGCAAGAAAATAAAAACAATAAGAATAATTCTGTAATTACACATACTGAATACAAACAGAATGAGAAATCAGCAATATCACTTATAATGTACATACATTATATATATTTATATATATTGATATATATATAAATATTGATATATATATATATATATATATATATATATATATATATATATATATATATATATATATATATATATATATATATATATATATATATATATATATATATATATATATATATATATATATATATATATGTATATATATATATATATATGTGCTCACTTGTCCAAAAGCTCCAAAGCAAGGTATCTTGTATCAGGAGGCTGACTGAAGTGCTCACAAAGCAGGAAAACACATTCTAAAAGGAATGAGAAACAAGACTTTATCAAAGTGAACATGGGATAATTTGTTTTGCTTGTGATATATATGTAAATGCTGTAGAAATAGTTTTAAATGCTGTAGAAGTACTTAAAAATGCTATCAAAAATTATCTTTGTTTGATGAGGGATATAATGTGAGACTTCAACTACTGCAGTCTGAAATAAAGGAAATACATTATGTGACATATTTACAGTATAAAGAGAAAGTGTACCTGCTAATTTCACTTCTTTGAAGTACCTTGGTATAGTTCCATGCAGTTTCAAAGCACTCTCATTCGTTTCCCTCTGAGTGGCCAACAAGTCATGAGACAAGCAGGAACCTTTTAAATTGAAAAATGGTTCTGGAGGGCTGGCAAAAATCTGGTCATAGCTCATCTTCTTCCTGCCAGTCTCCTAGTGGTACAAAAATTTGCATGCAATGAGAAAAAAAGAAGAGAAAGTTGTAATTTGCCTATAGAATACTAATGGATTAATGTATGAAAGTTGTTAAAGAAAAATGGGAAAATTAGCCTAGTCATAATATTCAGCTCAGTACATGGAGCTGGTACCGGGATGGACTTGAACTTGTTCTTGCTTACTTATTTGCTTACAGCGATTATGAAGGTCACACTTTTGTGATATTATTATTTTCTTTTGTAGTAGCTTTACATACTCCTCTGTTCCATACTCCTCTGTTCCATACTCCTCTGTCCAACATGGAGTTCTTGTAGTTGATATACTGCCTATTTAAAAAAGTATATTATCACACAGCTGTGAAGGCATTTTAATTATTTCCCCTGCCACAGCTGCACAGTGTCCTACCATAGGCCTAGGCCTACATGTATGTAGACCTAGTTTCTTATCCTCAACCTCTCAGTCTCAGATATATTGGTGGGAGCTTCCCATACCACTATTACGAGAGGTGTGAGAATGCCATGCAACATTTAATGCTTTCCTAAAAGCTGAGTTAGCAACCATTAAGACCTGCCAAATTTGCACTCTGCACAGCTGCAAGCCATCCAAATAAGTGGTTTGCAGCTGTGCAGATTGTAAAATTGCAGGACCTTTTAGGTTTGTTGGGACAATTCGCAGACAGCGAATTGCGAATTTACTGTAATGTTAACGTAGTACTCCCCGTAGTACCGTCAGACTGATGCCAGCCGTGTTCAAAATGCTGCCGTTGGTGATGGCTGCCCGTCCGAGAGTACTACAAAGTCCTATACCCTCCTGTACTGTGTTACGCGAGGTGTTAAAAGTATAGGAAAATCTGTTTTAAGATCTTTATGAAAACGAAACCATTTTACCTTTTTTTTTCAGCCCACATTGATTAGAATCGATGTTTGAAGCTCATCCATGTCTTCAAAAACTGTTTTTAAGGTGATTTTAGTTACTTTTATGGAAGTATTTCAGACTACTTTTCTTTCCATAAAAATCGTCTGACAAGCTCTCCAAAGTACAGTCAAAGTTTAAAATACTGCCATCACGGCTATAACATTTTAGCGGGGGTAATATGTTTTATACAATTTGAGGAAAAAGTTAAAATAATACTAATAAAGTACAATTATATAATCTAAACATTTCTTGATGTTTTATTTATTTCTTTTCACACACAGTGTTTATACCAAAACTATTTAATAAAGTTATAGGCCTATGTACAAAAAAAATGTTGGCAGCGAAAAATCAACATGCAGTTTAGTGGAACATCCTAAAACCTATTTTCGGACGTTGAATAATTAATCACAATTGTGCGATGACTAAGAAAATGGCGACCACAATATGGATCTTGGATAACTTTATCCCGTCGTGGTGCTAGGTAAAGATTTTGAAAAGGTCTTTTTGGAAAAGTGTATTATTTAGACTAATACTATTAATTGATAACTTTGAATATCCAAAAAGGAAGTTATTTTTCAATCAGCAATTTTCTACGTGTAAATTTAAAAAAACATAGGAATTGCATTTAATCTCTAACAATCCTCGCACGGCAATCCCAATCCGTACTGAGGAATGTATATAATAATTAATGTTAACGATAATTGTCCCAAATGTTAGGAACAGCTAGGACTAGGATTGAGCTTCGGATGAGCACACAAAATCTTCATCTGCTCATGCAACTGAAGCCAACACTCGGCATTCTCCGTAGGGCTAACTGCTAGTAATGGTTCAAGTTATCTTGATGGCCGAATCACGCAGTGACAAATTAGCCTATATCTTAGTTCCTACGTAGGCTAACGCTAGTAAACTTACGTGCAAAGTTAACATTAGGCTTATTCCTAACAATACGTTGTTCGACGTTAGGCTAGCAAGAATAGTCACGCCAAAATCTTGCAAACATGGCAGAGAGTTAGGAAATGCTACGGCCTACGCGACTTGGGATAACCGGCGTTACACATACTGACACTGTCGCCTACAATTTTAACACAAAAATCAAAGAAGTGTTTTTTGAAAGTATTATTAAGCTACCTTTTTCAACTTCGACCGCTAATCCTTCTCGGCCCAGGCACTAGGCTATGCATGACGCGTTATTAAGCGCAGCGCATATTTACTTGGTTGGTGGGACGTCACTTTCAGGAGATGACGTCATTTTTTGGAGTGAAAGCAAAGCTTTGCACGTTACACGAACGGCAAATCTGTGTGTATCTGCATGTGGTATGCAAAGTCGGACAACTTTTTTACGATTACCACTTGTAAATTGAACTACAATTTTTATTCATTAGATGCTTCGTTAGTTGATTGTGCAGTTAGGTTTTACAATTGAAGTTTATATCGATTTGTACGGACGATCGGATATAGTAGGTATTACTGGTACACCTACTGTGTATTTGCATGTTGAACACGCATGGTCGAAATTTCAGTGGGTCAGTCGTGGAAATTTCGAATTGACCAAAACAGTGACATATTTTTACCGAAAATTTAACAAAGCGACGCCACATATTTCGAATAGATCAGCATACATTGTCTCAAAGGATTGTAGATTAAGTTGGAACATTGATTAGTCAATATTTTGAAGGTAAAAATCGCTAATTTGTTGAAATTCGGCCCTTTTGTGCTACGTATGGCATATAAACAAACACAGCTGATTGCTTTGTTTTCACTCCAGCGGCGCGCGGTTACTTTGCGGTGTGATGACCTCAGGTCACGAAGTTCTCGAATATCCAACCAAGTGAAGTCACTTGGTCGAATTCCTGACCCGAGGTCATCAGACTGCATAGTAACCGCGCGCCGCTGGAGGGAAAACAAAGCGATCAGCTGTGTTTGTTTACATATCATATGCAATACGTAATATGGTAGGCCCGAAATTTAACCACTTACGGCACAAATTTGCTTTTCAGACCACGTGATTTGTTCGGAATATGTGGCGTCGCTTTGTTGAGTTTTCGATAAAAAATATATCACTGTTTTCGAGTAAATTCGAAATTTCCGCGACTGACCCGAATTTCAACCACGGTGTGAATAAACATGCCTACCCAGCAGGTGTACCAGTAAAACGTACAATGTCCGATCGTCCGTAAAAAAAAATATAAACTTCAATTAATTGATGTTATTCGTAACTGCACAATGAACTAACGAAGCCTTAAAGTAATGTAAATGAAGATTAATTAACAATTTGCAATGGTAAATATTTTGTCCGACTTTGCATACCACATGCAGACACATACGGACTTACCATTCTCCGTAACGCGCAAAGCTTTATTTTCACTCCACTCCAGTAAATAATGCCTTCTCCCGGAAGTGACGTGTCACCAACCAAGTGAATAGCGAACGAAGGCCTGCGACTAGCCTGGCCGGCTGGCCGACTAAGACCGGAGAATAAGAACCACGCTGACACTGCTGAAGTAGGAAATACCTCAACTTCTTCATACCTTCCAATCCCAGGTCATGGAACTCGTTTAAATATTGCGAAAATTTCTTTTAAATCTATTCCATGCATTTACAAGCAAAACTTATGAGCGAGAAAGGGGAATATTTGTGACTTTTATTGAAGATGCCAAAGTTAGACTTCAAAATGACATTTTAGTCGTTTTCATAAACAAAATCATGTTCAATCTTGACATTTTATCTGAGCAAGTCTGAAATTTGAGGTTTAATTAGTAGTCAAAAAAAATATATTGATTAACTCATTCATTATTAAATTATTTATTTTGATGAATTTGATACAGGTTTGCAAAAAAAAAAAAAAAAGCTGTTTTCAAGTTCATGGGTTTTTAAAGGCGCGTCACTTTCCCCATTTACACTCATGGATTTTGGAAGGAATAAATTTGAACAATAAAACTAATTAGAAAAAGAAAAAAAAAACTTTGAGGGGTCGACGTGATTATTGTCTAATTATCACCCAATGATCACGTTTCTAAAAATTGTAGCCTAATTTAAAGAAAACTTACGAGCTTTCTTGACAGGGGCGGCGCGAATTGGTATTCACTGAATGGGCTACTTTCTTCGAAGTAAAGTTTCTTCTTCACCTCTATATTCAAAGTATATTTGAAAATAAGAATACTCGAGAATATACAGATATATCTGTATGTATACGCTGTATAAATTAGTTGGCACTCACGCATTTTTACTCTCGAGCCACGTTAATCACCGAGGTTCGCAATGGACACGCTATGAACGTACATACTTTACATCAGTTGCATCAGAGTGGGTTTTATACTCCCTGGTCTGCTGGTTACACTTGTAGCCGCACGTTCACAGGTGGCGGAACCGCTCCGACCTTGGTTGACCAATAATTTTCCCGATAATGATCGAATGGTCCACATAAAGTTGGACCACATAAAGTTGTGCTTTTCCCGGTTATAAATATAATTTTGAATTTGACTTTGAATTATAGTATTATGTTTGCACATTTATAAAAAATATGATCCATTTAAGTGTTGCCCCTTAATTTCCCCTTTTTTTGGAAAATCACATAATATCGGTAGTCTGAATTCTGCAGAAATTACATATTTTCTACTATTGCCACCCCACCTCCACACCATTTTTTATGTCATCCGCACAATTTTGGCCCCCATAAAATACCTAGGTATTTCATTGGCTTCAAGATCATTTAAACGAGAACCAAATTCCCGAGGCTCTCCGAGAAAAAAATCAGGGGTTTTGGTCCCTGTCTGGTCGGACCAAAAACTGTGACCTTCCGCCGCCCCTGACGTTTGCAATATAAATGCATTTGAAATCAGAATTGCTATACATACGGTAGCTAAGCGTTTTTTTAGATGCTTTGAACTGTTTAAGCTCATTCCGTAGTTCTGATCAGTGTAGTGGTGAGAGGATGAAGTTATATAGAAGGGAAAATATAATTCTGAATTTGAGAAAACATGTATACTAATATAACGACCAAAATCGACGAGAAAAGAATTACTTTAATATTCTGAAGTACAGATCTTAGAGGATATGC
The DNA here is from genome assembly GCA_020152595.1 of Chiridota heheva. NCBI lineage: Eukaryota > Metazoa > Echinodermata > Holothuroidea > Apodida > Chiridotidae > Chiridota > Chiridota heheva. Next base: position 2,889,046 of record JAIGNY010002074.1, read on the forward strand.
CTAATTCAGAACCATAATTTAGAGCGGAGGGGCGAGGCCTAAAACATTAAAGAATGATGTAAAAATGTTTAAGATGTAATCAATGAAGAATGGAGCGATTGTCAGAGAACTAAATGCAGAAAGTAGAGAGTAAAAGAAGTAAAGCAATTAAATGCTCTTAGAAAAGGGGTTTCGCCCACAAGCTTCACTGGGCTCCGCCCTTGGTAGGCCCCCGTTCTTAAATGCCAACTTATTTTCCCTCCCAGTCGCACATGCATCACACTGTGTAAATAATTCTTGAAAGAAAATCTCTATATTTCCCAAATGTATGGATTGGATTGTTAAAAAATCGCGTTGCTAGTTTACAATGTGAATATAATTATTTAAAAGCAAAATGCAGGTTTCCCTTCATGGCGAAGAAAACCACATCATTTCAGATGCAGAATTACTATACATGTCAAGAAGCTTGCAAACATATATCTGTATATCATACCTGACTGTAGGCATAGGCGTGACCAGAGGGTGTCGGGTTTGATTTTGTTATTTTTTAACGCTTTTTAAAGAGAAGTGTTTGACTTGGACTGCCGACACCTATTTTGCTTATTATAGAAATCTTGATTTGTGCCTGCATACGGCTCACTATAATTCCAAATGTATTTTCATAAGGTATCAACATATTATATTGCTTTGTATATACACTAATACAAATGAAAGAGTCCGAAGTTGAATTCAAACCGTAAATGTCCGAAGATGACACAATTGCAGGTACTTGATGAATTTTTACACTGCACTCTAGCTGTTATTATCTTTCGTTCCAAAAGCTTTTGTAATTGGAGCTCAATGTGGGGCCTGGTATACCGTAACCATTTTCCATACAGAGAGTATACGGCTAAGACCGTGGTATGTTTGCCATCAAACATCGTTAAGAATGAACCATTACTTGTGAGTGGTTGAGGATCGCCTTTGTTCATACGTTTATTATCTTTCAATGGCAGGTTATACATTTGAAATAGCTTCATACAAATTGATTTATATATATATATATATATATATATATATATATATATATATATATATATATATATATATATATATATATATATATATATATATATATATATATATATATATATATATATATATATATATATATATATATATATATATATATATATATATATATATATATATATATATATATATATATATATATATATATATATATATATATATATATATATATATATATATATATATATATATATATATATATATATATATATATATATATATATATATATATATATATATATATATATATATATATATATATATATATATATATATATATATATATATATATATATATATATATATATATATATATATATATATATATATATATATATATATATATGTATATATATATACATATATATATATATATATATATATATATATATATATATACATATATATATATATATATATATATATATATATATATATATATATATATATATATATATATATATATATATATATATATATATATATATATATATATATATATATATATATATATATATATATATATATATATATATATATATATATATATATATATATATATATATATATATATATATATATATATATATGTATGTATGTATGTATGTATGTATGTATGTATGTATGTATGTATGTATGTATGTATGTATGTATGTATGTATGTATGTATGCATGCATGTATGTATGTATGTATGTATGTATGTATGTATGTATATATATATATATATATATATATATATATATATATATATATATATATATATATATATATATATATATATATATATATATATATATATATATATATATATATATATATATATATATATATATATATATATATATATATATATATATATATATATATATATATATATATATATATATATATGTATATATATATATATCATTATGGGTTCTACAAACGTGCGTGTGATACATCTTGTAAGTGAGAAGTATGTATGCTTCTAAAATACTAGAAAACTAGCACGGCGTGGAGAGCCAGGCTATAAATGGAGTTTAAAATGCTAACCTTCACTTACAAAAAAAGGCTCCTTATCGTGTGCTGTTTATATTTTTCATGTTATTTGTTTATTCTAAACATGTTTGCACAAATTCCATCTTACTTTAATTAATCATGAATATTTAAAGTTACATATGACATCCAAATCCGATGTAATTTTACCAACTGGAAAAGCAAGTCATTGCTACCCCTATTGCAGTTTATCAGTTCATTAAGGCTACTTTACGAACACATCACGATTTTACAGAAATTGAGTCATTTCTCTACGCTTAGCTATATATATTAGATGTATTACTAATAAGTTAACATCTAATAGTAATGTGACTTTCCAAAAATAATTTATTGAATCTGTAGCCATTGTCATTGTCAATGTCTATCCACTTAGCACTGACAATGTCTGACCTGGAGATATAAAGTGTCAAAGTTAATTCATCAAGATGTACATGATCAGATGTACAGAGCCTGCTTCGTGAAAATAACCCTGTTTTGTTCTTGTTTTCAGAGGTATTTGGGCCTTCACTGAAAGCTGCCGCGAAGTATCACACCTTTCGGTATGCCTTTTATTTGTTCGTTTCTTGTGTGTATGTTTAAAGACTATCGGTTTTGTTTCAGGTGTTGAGGTTAACAACTTTACTGTCCCTGTTTAACACCTATCATTTTGTATATTGGTAATATCTTGATCACCTATATCTTTTCTTGTTTGTACCCCATATTTCGAAAGCAACTAAAATAATTGACCTCCACCACGCTCATTGATAATATATTTTGTAATGATTCAAGACTTAAGCTTTCTATTAGTATTATTGTGATCGTTTTAGTATTGTTATTGTTGTGGTATTGTTTATTATTGTTTGTGACATAAGTGACCAATTTCCAGTGTACTCCAACTTGCATATTCATATCAGAACTTGCGGGAAGATACATTTTATTTTAAGAAATTAAAATGATTGGTTTCGTTATTATTTGTCCAATCGTAAGCTCTTTGTTAATATTAACAATTGTTCATCTTCATTAAGATATGTTTCTTGTGGTGTGCCACATGCAGGCTTCATTCTTGTACCCTTGTTATTTCTTTTATATATAAACGAACTTCCCCTTGGTTCTAAAAAACGGTATTTTTCTCTGTTTGCCGATGCCACTAGTCTAACATTCTTTACAAGACAAATAATTATGTTTCCTTAATCCTTTTAATTAATTCTGAACTTAATACAGTTTCGAAATGGTTTAAGGCAAACAAACTGTCCCTGAATGTTAAAAAGACAAATTTTATTTTATTTGATCGAATTTGCAACAAGTATCAAGATCTTAAGATTTGCATTGATAACCCTTTTGTAAAACAAACTAATTCTGTTAAATTCCTTAGACTTAATACTGATCCCAACCTGATTTAAAGCTTCATATCAATACGTTATTTCACAAGACTGCCAAAATGATAGGAATCATGTATAAGATACGTAACTTTATACCACAGTAGGTTCTTATTTCATTATATAATTCTCTTACTTCATCACATTTTTCTTACTGTAATATTGTCTGGGGTTATACGCACCCCACTTACCTTAACCGCCTTTGCATTCTCCAGGAAAAGCTTTTCGTGTAATCACATTATCAGACTGGTGTAATCACATCGTCAGACTATAGAACTCATACTTCACCGCTTTTTAAAGACTTAAATATCCTCACTTTCTTAAATATTGATAGATTCCAATTAGGTGTATTCATTTATAAAGCCACTGACAACCTTATGCCTAATTTGCTATGCATCCTCTCTAGCTTTATTTAGGACATCCATGACCATTTTACTATACTCACTCGAGTAATTTACATTTGTACAGCATTTTCTCCGACATTCAAAGAAAGTCCTTCAGCTTCTCAGGCGTACGAGTCTAGATTAATCTTGATACTGTAATCAGGTAATAAGAGAAGCCCCATCAGTTTCTATCTTTCAAAGAAGATTGAAGCAATTATTTTTCATTAAATACTATTGTCAAATGTCTGGACCTAAATCATTTTTGTTAGTAATTGAACTATAAGTGTGCGCGTGTGTATAGGAGGAGGGGGAATATGTAGGGGAACTAGGGATTAGTTTACATGTTTTAATAACATGGTAGTATAGTGGTGTAGTAGCCTATCATCTTGTATTATTTGCATGTACAATAATAGGGGGAGGGTATTAGTCTATTCTATATGTATTTTTTCTGTATATATATATATATATACAAGTTTTTACTATATTATGTTTCTTTATTTGTTTGTTTGTACAGAGGGTCTGCTTTGTAAGAGCAACAGCTCACTTAACAGTCCAGTTCAGCCTCCCGAACGGGAGATTTCCCAATCGGGAGATTTTTGTCATTATAATCCCCAATGCATCTTTCCAAATTCAAATCTCTCTAAAGACATACATAACGGTAAACTAGGTTTAAGCCAAAGGTAGGAAAAATTCATGCGAAATATTCTAATTTTCTTGGTGCAACAGACCAATGAAATTATCTTATCACCAGCGCAAGTTTGACTTTGACCAGGAAAGTTTAAAGTAATCTTTAAAAAAAAGTAATTTCAATTTTTCTTAAGAGCAAATTTAAACATTAGTCACCAGCAAAAGCTCAAACTATACAGAAATATTACTTTCAATATCATTTGAAAAGTATACAACTTTAGAATTACAGAATATAAAAAGCAAAAAAATGTTAACGACTGAACTTATTAGCAACAGTTTCAAACATGGTCACTGCACATGTCTTGATCTCCCAATCAGGAGATCTCCCGATCGGAAGCGTGGACCGTACTGTTCAGACCTCCACCAATCATTTTTTCATCTGAATGTGCCTACAGTTTTGTTGTTAAATTATCATGATTAGTGTGGAAATTAATCAATCAAATTAAATCAAATCACGGCTAAAAACAACATTAACAAATTATGTTACTATACCACAATTGGTGCTCAGTAAAAATTAAATCAAACGTCATGATTACTCTTTAACTTTTGGGCTATTTGTTGAAATACTGTATATTACTACAGTTTGCGCTGGCTTAAAGAAGAGAACGTATTGTGAAGAGGCAGATAGTGTTACCAAGGAGGTACCGCTTTTGGTCTAGGTTTTTCATCAGTGAGTTATTAAGACTCTGGTGATTTTAATGGTTACTGACTGAAAATTTATAGCCTGAGTTAGATATTTGGATAGCATAATCCATTCAGGCTATTTTAATTTGAAGCTTTTTTTAATTTTTATTTGATATAAGTTATAGCCCAAACGAGCTATCAATTACGAGCGCTACCCCTCCCCCTTCCTCGCTCCCTTTATCTTAACGGACTATCGATTAAGATAGCTATATCCCAATTGAGCTATAGTGTAGGACAAATTCAAAACTGGATATCAAGCTCGATTAGCATATGTGCCAGACGGTAAGCTAGTTTAATTTCAATCTGAGAATCCGAGCGAAAATTGGAATTTTGGGCTAGCCTCGCATGAGCTCAAAATCCCTTAAAGGGATGTTGAGCTAAAAACTCGTCAGCATTCGCTCGTGTCTTCAAGAATTGAGACATTAATTAAAGTACAAATTAATTGCATAAGGTTTTAATCAGTCTACCTGATGATACATCATAAATGTGCATAACAATTGCATGACAATTTAAAAAAAGCTGTAAAATGGCATTTTGTGCCAGATATAAGTGTTTTTAATAAGGCTATCTGAAGTAGGTTTAGTGTGAAAAAGAGTTGATTACATGGTTTGGGGTCATGATATCAGACCAGCCAGCATATTTTTTTTTTACTTTGGGCGACATGTTTTGTTAGTAGCAGGCATCCGTACTATTGCATGAGTCATATGCTTGGAAAGACAGTAAGGGTGAATGACATTGCTGATTTGGTATTTTTAAATAATTCCAGACAAGTTCAAGTAGACGCGTTTTGAGGTGTGCTTCGGGCATACACGCTCCTTCTTGCTTTAAAGATTCCTATCAATGCTTGCCTTGTAATTTAATAAGTGTTCTTCCTTGGAGTACAATACATTATATTTTGATCCGAACCCCGCATTGATTATTGATTTGCTGTTGTTTGCTAGGTATGGTTTGGATTTGCTGGATACATCTGTCAACTTGAATTGCAATTAATTATTTGTTCTTCATTCTGCCACACAACAAGACTATTTTCAAAGCAAAGATTTGTCTTAGTAGATATGGTGGTAGACTTGAAAACTGGACACTAGATAGATAACGGATTGTTGAGTCTTTTTATCATTGCTTGGATATTCTCATCTGCCCTCCTGTATAGCTTCCTATAAACTCATTTAACAGTTCATGTCTTCTTTTTGTCTCCCACCCATGTCAATTTTTACGGTCTCTTCTACAGTTCATATCTGTTCTATTTGTAAATGACTTTGTATTGGTCGTCACCATTTCGGAAAGTAGTTCCATATCTTAATTCATAAATACTCAATCCCAATAGTGATGTGGTCTTTTCAAGGTATCCACTTTCTCTTGCATATAATACTGATGACGATATATCAACAGGACCAGAGCATGCGTATATGCGTCAGGTTGTTTACATACCCTCGAATTTGTATCCACATGTAACAAGCTCACAGTAGGCAGGCAGCTTTGGGAGTGATGAAACCTTTGTCCTGATATGGGAGACATGTTTTGCTGTAAGATTGTAACCAGATATCTATATAGACGTAGATATATGTATGGCTGTATGGTTCCTTGTTTATGAGAAACGAAGGAAATGAAATAGCTACTTGGTGGAGTCAAATACGCTGTCCATCTATCTGCTTCCAAATTTATACCCAGTATCTTTATACCCAATCTCTTTGGACGGATCAATACCTTGAAAACCTCTCCCCAGACCTATTTTTGCATCATTTCTACAATGGTATGTCATACTTTCTTACGAACATATCAGCATAATCAGCAAATGTTGGGAACCATATTCCGTTAAACATTTTCAGCTATCATCTTAAATGAGTTTGGCAATTCAGTCATGTCAGAGGACATATCATGCTTAACTGTCAATATATTGTTGATAAACTCTGATTTACCTGTGCGTAAATTCACATGAAGGAGAATGCACAATCGCAGAAACAGGGATCAGAGGATCAGAAACTTCCAATCTTTCACAAAAACGCATATGACTCTCCACATTTGACTCAAAATGTAAGTGAGGTCAAGTCAAGTTTAGTCTCCTTAGTGTTGTAATGCTCTTGAGGCATACTAGTCACCGGCGCTTTATATTCCTGCTGAAGGTCCCAGTTTCGAGTTTAGCTTGGACTACAGATATCCAAAAACTTTTTTTCCGTTTAACTAGCATTATGGCAGTGTATGGTGAGTACCTGGCACTAGGTGGGGATGGTAAATGGGGGTGGCCCAAGCAGTGTGAAACTTGGCCACATTCCTAACGCTTGGCTATGGGTATCGAAATAACTTCCGGGAACATTGTTAGTAGTTCATTAAATCTTACCTTACCGCTTCCTTCTCCTGGGTATGGAGGTTGAGGCTTCTCTAAGCAAATTTTTCATCTCTTTCTGTCTCTTGCTACAACTGCAGCTTCTCCCCAGCTGTTCCATCCAAAACTGTTTCTCTCCTTTTCTGCCATTCTCCATGTCTTAGGTTTTTCCTTCTTTCTTCTACTTCTGGTGTCCAAGTGATGGCTATTCTGGCATAGTTTTCTTCGTCCTTTCTTAATACATGACCCAAACATCTACATCTTCTCTTAAATATATCATTGCTTATCTCCACTGTGCCTGTTCTTTCATATAGTTCTTCATTGGTGACTCTCACTGGCCAACTAATTTTCAAAATAACTATTAGGCATCTCCTTTGGAACACATCTAGCTTCTTCTCATCAGCTTTTGTCAGCTTCCGGGTTTTATATCCACAGAGGAATACTGAGATTACATTTGATTGAAGTATTTTCAGTTTACTTTTTTTCCGGTATATGTTTGATTTCAAAATCTTGTCAAGTTGTCTGAAAGTTGCCTATATCAGCCTAATTCTGCGTTCTATTGCAATTCTCTGACTGAACTTATAAACCATCTACAGTCTCACTTTACTTATGACTCCCAATAACTCCTAAATTATGAGTGCACTTATCTCTCCGTATCTAGAGGGTTCGTCCTTCCTTTCAGTCAATGTAGAGTTCCGTTTCTTCGTGTGATGAACATAACACAGTGGACCTTCATGGGTATCACGTGCATCTTCAGTGTTGATCATCAGGAACATGCCTTTTGGATCTCTTCATTGCATAATTTACATTCATCAATCTTCGCAAAACAGGTCCCTCATTTTAGGTTAGGACGTGACCTTCATTATGTGCTATCCATGAAACTTTTCTCTCTTACCTTGGAGTTAATTCATTTAAGTGAAATTTGAATTTTAGCACGAAAATGTACGCACTAAATTAGGTTTCAAATTGATAGTTTGCTTGAATAACTGGATTGAGTAATTTAACCTTATATGACCTTTGAACTTGAAAAAAGCAACTTAATGGACATATTTTTTATGTAACATTAGTAGCTTCTTTTTGTAATTTAGACTTGTTTATGAATATATTCATTAACTGGTATAGGTTTAAGCACCTACGGCGGTTGGGTCGGTAGGCGGTAAGTGCTGTATACAATACCACACAGATACAAACAAAAAGCGCCCTTGTCAGAATCCCAAGCATGTGAATTGTATGTTAACAGTTCTTGGAAATGTACAACGATGGATATGAATACCTTGGAGAAACACTCTTTCGAGAAAATACACTTTTGCTGTTTTCTATTGTGGCATACCAAATGATCGCGTACCAATGTCAAATGTTAAAATGTTTCATCGTAAAAATAGTTTACATTTTTTAATAGTTTTTCTATAATTATTCAAATACATACGAAATTTTAATAATCCAGGTTGACTTTGATTGATCTTTTTGTTCTTCAAAATGCTAAGTCAGTATTGGCAACCCCTTTACTGTTTTCTCCAGCCTATGACCGATACATCTAGTATGGATTTCTATGTATTAACCAAAGATGCCGTGAAAAATAATTCTAGGTATATTTCCTGCTTGGTTGGACTACTATGAGTAGATATTAATAAAAAGGATGATTTTTACAGGATTGGAAAATCATATTCCGCATGTTATTTCCCTAGAATTCCTGCCGTGGTATATTTTGATGGCTACATTCTTGCGTTTTGTGAAGGAAGAAAAAATTCATCGAGTGACTATGGCCCTATGGACATGTTGCTCCGTCGAGGCCGAGTGCGAGATCAATATCGCATTGAATGGGACGAGGAACCTATTGTAGTTGCCAGCATCAACGGACAAAGGTTTGTATAGTTAAAATCATGTTGAAAGTTAGGAATGAAAGAAATTCATAAATACACTTTTTCACAACACGGACAATTCTTAATGCCGTAAGGTCGTTATTACTCTAGTATAAATTCATGCACCGAAAATAGATATTGATTGTACCGTCTAGATAGTAAAAAAATTAAATAAAGTATGACTAAAATTTGTATTTTAATTATATGATTACTTTCTTATTGAATTATTCTTGCTTGTTTGGACTGACAGAATGTTCAGACAACAGTCATCATATCTTACTTACAATCTATTTCCATTTGACTTTTATACAGAACAATGAATCCATGCCCAGTTGTTGATGAAGCATCAGGAACAGTAAGTTTGGTGTTCAACACCTTTAAGGAAGATGTTCCTGTGGGAGACTTCAAGAAAGGAAACAAATATGATGAAACGCTCTATGTTACAACAACTTCACGTTCTGAACGATCTGTAATTGGTTCCACCTGGACGCAAATGGTGAACATCACAGAAGACATTTTGGGCCACATGGATCCTCCACCGCTGGTTTATGCTCCAGGTACAATGATTTGTTTTACGGCAGTGGTTTCTTCTTTTAGTATCTTCTATTTTGTTTTTCTTTCTCAAAACATTGTGGTTTTAAATAACTCCTTGGCTGCTAAAAAGTTACTGTGATGTTCATCTAAATGACCTGATGCGCTGCCTGTTCATGAAATTTTTGAAGAGAATATTGAATTCCAAGATTACAGGAAGGTTTGAGGTTGTCTCCTATAATCTTTATAAAACTCAGATGTTTGCGTACTCTTCATGCTCAAATTCAAAAGTTCATTTTGTATTAAATGTGTATTTGAACCTGATGAATATTGAATATCCCTATTTTTCACAACCAGGTCCTGGTCATGGTATACAAATACAAAGTGAAAAACATAAAGGAAGACTTATCATCGCAGGACACGGCTTTTGGAGGGAGCCAAGTAAAGTTTCTTACTCTGAATTGTATTTTATCTCAGAATGTAGTTTGGGATCAGAATGTTATTAGAAAAACTCTTTAACTCATTCATTTTTCCAATAAATTACAACATAAGTTAAAAATCGAAAACCTTTTGACTTGAGAACAAAGTTTTTACACATTCTACACATTTTTAAAGCTAATATTAGGTGAATCGTATTATGATTTTGTGTATGTAGAACATTGAGTTTCTGATCCTTTAAGGTTTCCTGAAGTAAATCAAAGGTAAATCTTTGTTTATTATCTCATAAATATGGCTGGTGATCATTGAGGTAGGGAAATGAGAAACAATCATCAGTAATACTCTTGAGGACAATGAATATTCCTAAATAATTACCGAGAGAGTTTGTAAAACCTAGAACCATGAAGTAATGATGCGGGTCTTGGATCATTTGTTCAAGCGAATTAGGCAAAATTTGTCCAAAAACCAATGATGTTCAACCATCAACAACCTTTTGTCTCCTAATCTTGGAAGTAATTAAATGTCCATAGCATGGCAAAGATTAATCAAATTCAGAAGAGAAAGAGAGATGGAGGGGTAGTTGAATTACTGTTTGGGATATATTGTTGTGCATCATTCTTGGTAGAGTTTCATCCACTTATTCAAAAGTACGCATGATTTGTAAACATTGATATACCTTATAATTGCAAGCTTTTGGTTCACAGAGTGTTGCGGTAGTACAAAGTCAACAAAAGCTTGTTCATAATGAGTGATGATAATGGAACATCGTGGACTTGCGGAGACTACATTACAGATCACGCCCATGAAAGCCAGGTAACGTAGCATTTTGTAAACTTCTAAACTTTAAATCAGACTGCGTAAATTTCAGCCGATTAGTGATATAGTTTTGATCATTTACGATTTGAATTTTTTCTATATTTTAACTTATTTTTAAGGTACAGCATAATCGTATCAAGTTTTTCTTGATATTTTTCTTGATGTCAATTTGATTTGCCAACTGAATAACTGGTTATCGTAGCTTGTACAGAAAGGCTTTAATGAATGTGATTGTGTATCCGTTTGAATATTGACTCCCAATAACCAGGAACAATTCTTTAAGATGCATATAAGGCGATAAACGTTTCATTTCATTTAAAGACTAAGCAATCAGTCCGATGGTAAATTTTGATGATGTAACACGATTTGCAAACCATTGAATAACTTCTTAATTTCAATTGTTTGACAAAAATCATTTTTCTAGTATATCCCTGAATGAATATATTTCCAATGAAGTCCAACCCATACATCTAAGTGTGAAAATGGCAAAGGTTAAGAAGAAAGTAACATAATAACGCTTTCATCCCATTTACCCAGCTATAGATTATCTTACATAGTAGTGCGCGATTGTTTTGTTGGTAAACAATTATTGCCTCGCGTAAGAATACTTTTCAAAATCAAACAAAACAATTGGTTTCTATTAAACAATTACAGAATGCAAAGGAATATATGTAATATCGTAGTTAATAGGTTAATAGGAATCTCAGTGCTAATGTAGAATTAAGAGGCGAAATGTCAATGGATAGTTATGGCGTTATTCCAGTCAGCCAGTAGATTGTGCAAAAATGCTCTCTGTTAAATGCACCAAGTGTTTATCTTATTCTTTATTTCCTCTTGCGATTGGGAACTAGACTGTGCAACTTACCAAATATATTGCAATTTATTCTTCTATTTGTTTTCATATTCCTATATAATATATGTTACTATTCGGGTATTACCCTTTTTTTCTCGGAACTTACCCAATGATGGTTAACTCCTACGTGATAATTTTATTTTAAGGTGGCTGAACTGGAAAATGGCATGTTATATGTAAATAGCCGAAATAATGCTAAGCTCAGAAGAAAAGAAGCATTTATGTCAGATGGAGGACAAATTTTACTTGGAGAAAGGACATCAAAATTGAAGGAGCCAAAGAGAGGATGTGAAGTAAATTTGAGTCCATTGTTTATGAAAACACCAAAATCTTGCTTTTTGTCACACAATATTAGCAAGAAATAACTGTAGGGAATGCATATAAGAGCATTTCATGATTGTAATTGAAATGCTTTTATTTCCAAACTGTGGCATTTGAAGGTATTAAAATTCCATTTTATACCATGGTGATATAAAAGTCATTGAAACCATTGTGAATAAAGTTGTGCTAAAGTTGCTTTTGGGACTACGGAGAACTACCCTCATATCCAATAGTTGTTCTCCAGTCATCATACAACTGCAGTACTTATCTCTATAATACCTAAAAAGAAATTTATAAAGAATTGTACTACTGGTATGTGTGACTTCGTCTTGTAGTACGCATCTAGTAATCAAAGGTCATAATTGATTTTGAACTTATGCAAGGACAATTTTATAACTTTTCTATGATTGTGACAGTAAAATGGATACTCGGGAAAAAATATTGTAGGTGTCTTAATTTACATTGTCGGCCTTTATTACATTCAGTTGGTTGATTTATTTTCTGAGGAGTCTATCGATGCAACATCTATCAATATGGCAAAGAGTTTCAAGTCAGGTAACCAAAAATCGTTTGAAGGATGTGTGTTCATTTGGAATTATAACATTGGTTCTATAATACAACATCATTTCTAAAAACGACGATGAAATATGTAGAATTTCATGTTGGAAATAATGTTTAAAAAGGAAATGTTCTCATTTGTCTTCCCTAGTTACCTCCACCACTAGCAACCACCCGTATTGCAATGTTTCATTAGACGTGATCATTCACACTAAATTTATTTCTCTCCACAGGGGAGTGTGTTGAGTTTTGAACCAACAGATCGACTCAAATCTCCACATACAGCAAAACGATGGGTTCTTTTCAGTAATCCGGCAAATAACTGCATTCGTAAAAACCTTTCAGTAAGGCTCAGCAAAGATAACTGTATGACATGGACTAAACCATACACATTGTGGTCTGGCTTAAGTGCATACTCGGATCTTGTGAGTTTTCAGTGCGAGGGCGAAATAGTGTTTGGGTGTCTCCATGAGTGTGGTGAAGGCTTGAAACCATCTAGAAAGATAGTATTTCAGACATTTAAAATTGATAAACTTTTGAACATTAAGAGTGAATTTTGAAAAATTTCAAACACAACTGTCTTCCGTATTCAGATCATTCTTCATACCGAATGACCGATTTACGTAATCTCAGATCATCGCCTAACCATTAGTGATATACAAAGAACGGTATATTCGTCGCCGCTAATTTTAGTGTCACCGAAGAATAGCAGCAGCATAAAATGTGGTTTTAAAGGTCATCGAAACCGTTACTTAAATAAATCAATTACTTTTTTAATCTTTATCTTTGTCCTTGGATTTGGATTTCCTCAATGCTCCATATTGGAACTCAGTGTACACCGCACAACATCTACTGCCAAGCATTGCAATTTTCTAATTGCAAGAGGTTCGTTAAACAAGTAGACAAGAGTGCTTACTATTTTATTTATATCATGACGGTTGCAGGACGCATGTAGCTGGAATAGAGGTATTGGTGAAAATTGGTCCATTTAGGAGTACTTGCATTTTAAAGATCATACCACTCTTCTGACAAGTGATCAGTGTAATAAGTCTAATTCAACGTGTTTTCATCGTCATACTTCCAAGACAATTTGATATATTTCTTTGAATATTCAATTGTTACATTTACAAAAGCTTGGAAATAGTCCCATTCTGGAAATTTTGGAGAAAGATTTATATGATTTTTAATTTTTTAAATTTTCATTTCGAATGAGTGGGTGTAGGAGTGGAGCGCGTCTTGTATGTGTGAAACTTGTGTGAGCTCTGCAAGAGGTTGTGCTTATCCGTCCTGTTTTTGGACAAGAATTCCATCCTGCTTCCCAAACTCTTACCTTGTCTTATCCAAATACAAGCTTACGCATGAGTGCATTTCTAATTCTGGTATCGCATATAACTTGAATCAACTTGTCAAAATGCAAGCAAAAGACACAATTTAATTACATGCAAGGTGCGAAAATGTAACATCCCCAGCCATCTATGCACAAGTCATGTGCGGCTATGAGAGATTTTATATCGGTGAAAACAGATTATGACAACTTGAATTGTTAAATAGTGAATCTCGTGTCAGGAGAATAGCTTGACACCCTGCCGGTATTCACTTATATTTTAGTAACGTCACTTCCGCTTCGCTTATTGATTGGCTTGTCAGCGTCTCTGCAAATATTTAGACAAGTCATATGCGTAAAATTGTATTGTACATTTCTGTCCACGCTAACACGATTCTGACATTTGGGGCCTATGCAACATTTGTGAAGTACGAACATCAACATAAATTTTGTATGTAGATCTGTATATTTCTATCCTTAATTTTAGCCTTAGAAAATAAGGACTACCTTTGTTTTACACGGGTGGCTGTAAGAGATTTTAGTTGGTGTAAAACATGTTTTAAAGAAGCATTAAGCCGAAAAGTGAGGGCGTATTTTTAAGGGGGTTCCCCCCAAAATTGAATGCTTAATATATAGCACGCACTGGTATAGCAATTTTTTGGTTAATATGAATATTCAAGTGACCTATGCCTTCACGTCTTCTGTGTGCTATGGTGACATAAACTTTGTCGATCTGTTGTGGATAATATATATGTGAATTTCGCAAAAACGAGCGCCCTCACATTTCATTTTAGTGCTCCAAGGTCATTTTTTTTTCAATTAAAAAAATAGCGGATTTTTATTTCCAGTTATGGCTTTTTAACGTTTGACGAAGTTTTGTGTACAGGCAGACAGGTAACCAAATTTGTGATTGATGAACAAGATGTTCTCCTACTACTGAGTAATTGGTGTGCTTGTTTTCTTTCACCGGCGTCTTTTATAAAATTGTTTTTGCTGTAATTATTTTCTTAAACAGCTTAAGATTAAAGTTGAAGTTTGCTTAGTTTGAAGGATTTTACACGTTTAGAAAATTAAACGCAGGTTTAGCTATCTAATTCGTGGCCTTCAGCTAAAATAGTATGCGCTCATATTTTCATCTCTATTTTGGAACTTTCACTGCGGGCGGCTGGGAGGGGGCCACTATGGTAGAATAGGTAATTAAATTTCACACCCACGTTGGTGACTTACCTTACATCAGCTGAGTGGGACTAATAGTTCAAAAGCCTGCAGGATAATAATTTGAATCCGTTAGTTTTTTCCTCTTTTCACTTCCTTTAACGAAAAGAAAAGTGACTATATTGCATGCAGTGAGCATGTACGTTTTAAAGAATATTAGAGAAAAGTCTTTCTTTTTCAGTTTTTTGACTCCATTTCTAATTAATTTCTACCAACACGAAACGTAATAAAGCGAAAAGGGGTGTAGTGGAGAGGCGATATCAAGTGTTTTTAGGGTGGCACCACGAGTTTTGCCCAACGAACAATTGTTGTCAAACTGTCTCAAATCAATTAACCGAGAACCTAGACAAAGAAAGTTTCCCCACGGCTGGTTATACGATTGTTAAGCTGATCCATGCAATCAATATATGTAATTTCAACTCAATAAGTATGTAATTTCGACTACAAGAAGTAATTGCAACTAAAAAAGTATGTGATTTCGACTCAATGAATATGTGATTTCGATTCAACAAGTATGTAAATTTAACACAATATGTAATTTCTCCTCAATAAGTATGTAATTTTCGTTAATTGATCATACACTTAGAAAAACCAAGTCACTCTATTCTTGAAGTTGTAGATAAAATGTCATATAAAATGCGAACGGACTTGTGGATCAATGATTATACGAATCTTCATATCAATTTTCGAAAAGTTAAAAGAAAATCATTATGTAAGTGATGTCTACTGATATGTTTACCTATCCTCCTCCGGAAACTCTTTTCTCCCACCCTCTGCAGGAAAAGTGTTCTTTTCTTCTGGATACCCAGCCATGTTGGCATCCCTGGCAATGACAGGGCTGATACAGCCGCTAAGCTTCCCTTAACCTCCTTCCCTTCCCTTTTCCCAAAACCCTCTCTGACATCAAACCGCTTATCGCTTCTCTTGTTCGTGACCGCTGGCAAACCTTATGGAACTTCCAAATTGATAACAAACTCCATGTTATCCAGCCCACAATCCCGATCAAATCCACCATCAACAACCTTTCTCGTATCGACAACGTTCATATTACCCGTCTTAGAATTGGTCACACCCACCTCACTCACTCCCACCTCCTTATTGGTTCCCCCAACCCTCTGTAACAATTGCCACTGCATCCTTACAATCCAACACGTTCTCCTTGCTTGCCCCTGTACAACCTTCCCAGAGCTTCTCTCGCTCCCCACAACTCAATTGCTGAGTTCTTCCAAAAAAATCCTCCAGATAAAATAGTCTCCTTCCTTCAGCATGCATCCCTCTACAACCATATTTAATCCTCCTCTTCCACCCCCTCTCTACTCTGTTTTTAGTTTTTCCCATGCACCTCCTCTCTCGATCACAGCTTTCTGGCTTTTGTTCTTGAATTTCTCTCATTCTTCCCCTGGTCTCTTTCCTTACTACCTCTAAAGTGATCTGACCTCTCAGGCACAATTTGACCTTCGTTGTCGTGGTGCCGTTAAGACCTCATCAAACAAACATTCATGTTATGATTCTTGTTGCAATGCAAGACAGTCTTTTACAAGTTTAGCTTGTATTTGTATAAATAAGAGAGCTTTTCAGTATCATTGCGATTCACAAAACAAAACCCCGAAAATCTGTGAGACAATTTGCCCCCTCTTTTTTTGTTCAGGGCGCACATTTTTAAAAGATACTAATTTGGATAGTCATCATTTGTGTATAACCCTAAAAGCCAAACGGAAACTGTGATTAAGCTGTTAACGATTACTACATTTACTTTCATAATCTACATTTACATATTGAAACAGTTATTACGTGATTATGACATTAATTTTCTTTCAAGCGAAGTGGCGTTGTTTGACACTATAGTTTAAGGATTACATCATATTGTGTTAAAATTAGCAATTACCATCAGTATTGATATTTTATGTACTTCACATGTGAATGCACGAGCTTTACTCAATCTTAGAATTTGTGAAAAACAAACGAGTGAAGAATGCATGCATATACGGAAGTAAACGTTCAACTCGAATAAGCGTATGCAATGAAATGTATAGAAACCGACGAGTAAGTTGAAATATTACGTGCATGAATCGGGTATCGACAATTTTAATTACGATTCTACAATAGTTACGATTACGACAATTACGATTCTACGGTAATTGAAACCAAGGTAAGTACTCTGCAAGTCTTTGTAGTATTTTTTCCTTTGAATAGAAAAGAACTAAGAAGGAAATATCAGAAGTCGACTAAGTAGGCCTAATCAGCAGAAACTAATACAAACTTGCATGGACCGTACAGAGGGAACGGTCCATGCTGTTGCCCCAAAACAGTTTATAAACACAATACCATTAACATTGA
>JAIGNY010001561.1:0-10000 GCA_020152595.1 Chiridota heheva
CTATCAATTCCAAAACAACTAACAAGGGTGGAGTTTAATATTTATATAAATTACTTGATTCATAATTTATATTTAAACAAATCAAACTGTTATCTTTTTATCAAATATTTTCAACTACTAATTCCAAAAGAAATAACAAGGGCGGAGTTTAATATTTATACAAATTACTTGATTCATCATATATATTCAAACTGATAATTTTTTTAGGATACGTTTCGATGCAAAATTGACTAATATTATTTCATAACCAATGAGTCACAAAAAAAGAAAAGAATATGACTCACCTGTGACTTAACCACATGATTAAGGGGTAGTTGAGCTTTTGCCCCCATATGCCAGAAATCTGGCACAAAATTATCACTGGGCCCAAGGGCTATGGACATGATATAAGTTTATCTAGCAATAATTTTCACCACTTCTGGCAATTTAGGGCCCAGTCTTTGAGGATCCAGATACGATCTTCCAGAAATGAGATCTATACCACATGATAAAGGGGTATTGAGCTTTTGCCCCCATCAGTCAGAACTTTGGCACAAAACCTTTATGGACCCAAGGGCCATAAACCATGAGATAACCATATAATTGCAATTTCCCGAATTGTGGCCATATAGGGCCGCGTTTTTGAGAGTCCGGATACGATATCCCAGAAATGAAACCTATACCACACGATTAAGGGGTAGTTGGGCTTTTGCCCTCATATGTCAGAAGTCTGGCACAAAACCCTTACTGGGCCCAGGGACTATGGACCATGATATAGCCTTATGATAGGAATAATTTTCACGACTTTTGGTTGTTTAGGGCCCTGATTTTCAGAGTCCAGGTGCGATCTCCTATAACTGCGTCCATTACTTTTTGGTTTGGGAGTTGGTGGGCTTTCACCTCGTAAGTGTAATTACATAACGCTAATTTTAACTGGGTCTACAGTGAATTACAGTTACGTAACGGGTGTTGTGGAATTTCTTCACTTTGAAATTTGGCCTAGATCTATATATATATATACAGCCAAGGTGTACACGTATATTAAAATAAATGAAGCAAAACAGTGTTGTCAGCCTGTCAGCCGTCACCCGATGTTATTTAAAAAAAGTTACTAAGCCTAGATCTACTATAACTTAGTGCGGTCCCAAAACGTTAAAATTATATTTGCAAAACAGGGTGGAGCAATGCATGTCTAGACATACCAAAGAGCTTCCACATAAGCTCTTTGGACATACCGTCTTGGTGATAATTCCTAAGGGATCTACAAATTGTATCTCTGCTGTCTTAAATAGAATAACATTTAAGCTTTAAAAACATTTAATTTCTTTGATAGTATGAAATTTTATATTCTTTAATAGTAATTTGAGAGAAACGAAACGAATTAAACGAACATTTTGAATAAAATTCATGCAATTGTCAAGAATATGGCGTTTGCTAATTATTCTCACCTCATATACAGGGAGGAAAATCTCCCTGTACGTTGGGCAATTACGTCAGGGAGCCTAAAACTAATTATTCACCATTAAACCTATGATGAAACTTGTATCAGTTATTGAAAGTCAAGTTTCTGGTCTTTTTTGTACCAGAAAACGGTAAGTTTCGCAAACTTTTGCGATGTTTTCTACAAAACAACTATCTAATATTTTTCGGATGATCCTATGTTCAATACCAAATAAATCAAATTTTGAAATGGATCCATGTTCAAATTGTTGGAACTTTTTATGAAAGAGATTTTGTCAACCCATGGATATGCATAGTCAAGAACTATCTTTTTATTACTACTCCTGAGATTTGCAACTTCTCAGCTTCCTGTTGTATTAAATGGGGCCTCTCGAAAATATTTTTGCTTTTTCCATGGGATTTCCTATTTTGGGCTGGCTAAGTAATACCTAATTAGTTCTGAGCAGCCATAGGAGCCATTATAGGTTTTAATCCCCCCCCCCAAAAAAAAAAAATTGTTTTTAAATAAACAAATTGGCATTCTTAAAGTTAAACCAAAAGCCAAGGCGCTTATATTCAGCAGACACCCACATCTCAACATTATTATGAAATTTTGCTATTGAAGTTGCAGTTGTCAAATCAAAGCTTTCTTCTAACATTGTAATATAATATTATATTGATTTTAAACTTACCTCCCATAGAGGTCTGATGAAATTCTGTGTGAGGGGAAAACTGACCGGAACGTCTCTTTAGGCGCACCTAAAAAAATGGACATGTTGATACTAAACGCAGTCAAAGTTAATGAGCTGTTCAATCAAGATTTCTGTTCATGAGGATTATATGAACAATTACTTGTATAACAGGGCGTATTCAAATCCACACATGCAGAAATCCAACCTTTTCCAGAACAGAGACAACTTTCAGCTGCCAGAATCTTATTTTAATTCAACAACACTGGAAGACTTAACAGACGTTTTACCAGACAGCCTTGAATTATTCTATCTAATAAGATTCTCGCGTTTATAGCCCAGGGTAGCGTATGCATGAAATTATTATAAGATTTGGTGTTAAGACACGTGAGAGTCGAATGATACCGCGGTCCTTGTATTTTTTAAAGGAATATGGATATTTAGAGCAATGGTGTCGCCAGAAATTTCGTGAGGGAGGGGGAGCGGAGAGAAACAACACTTTAGAGGAGGAAATGGGGGTACTATAAAGTGCCTCCTTTCGTCGGCGGCATTGCGCACGCAAAGCGTGCGCTTACCGTGGGGTCCAGGGGTCCGCTTAAGGGCCCCTGGTAAGGGTCCAGGGTACCAGGGCCTGAAGCACCTGGGAGCTCTGCAGATTTCTTGTTTTTCAGATCCCAAAGTGGTTTAGAACAATTTAGATTTAAACGTTAAATCAACTAAGAAAAGCACTTTAATTACCATTTCTAATGGGCAGTAAAGAATTCCCTTCAAAAATTTAGATCAATCGAGCCCAAAATTTAAAATAAGAAAAAAACTGGGGTTTTGAAACAAAGTTCGTTGCGAAGAATTTGAAAGGGGGTTCGTTTTCCGTATAAAAAGCCATATATATGTATATATATATATATATATATATATATATATATATATATATATATATATATATATATATATATATATATATATATATATATATATATATATATATATATATATATATATATATATATATATATATATATATATATATATATATATATATATATATATATATATATATATATATATATATATATATATATATATATATATATATATATATATATATATATATATATATATATATATATATATATATATATATATATATATATATATATATATATATATATATATATATATATATATATATATATATATATATATATATATATATATATATATATATATATATATATATATATATATATATATATATATATATATATATGTATATATATATGTATATACATATATATATACATATATATATAATATATATAAATATATATATATATATATATATATATATATATATATATATATATATATATATATATATATATATATATATATATATATATATATATATATATATATATATATATATATATATATGTAAATACATATGTATATACATATATATATACATATATATAAATATATATATATATATATATATATATATATATATATATATATATATATATATATATATATATATATATATATATATATATATATATATATATATATATATATATATATATATATATATATATATATATATATATATATATATATATATATATATATATATATATATATATATATATATATATATATATATATATATATATATATATATATATATATATATATATATATATATATATATAATATATATATATAATATAGATTTAAAAGATAAGTTCCGCGCATTGGCCATTACAAACCAAACAAAATAGGAAAAATGGTGGGTATGTCATCTATTTGCTAAATGTAAGATTTATCATGGTGGGTATGTCATCTACCTGCTAAATGTATAATTTATCATGGTGGGTATGTCATCTATCTGCTAAATGTATAATTTATCATGATGGGTATGTCATCTATCTGCTAAATGTATAATTTATCATGGTGGGTATGTCATCTATCTGCTAAATGTATAATTTATCATGGTGGGTATGTCATCTACCTGCTAAATGTATAATTTATTATGGTCAGCTAAATGTATAATTTATCATGGTGGGTATGTCATCTATCTGTATGTCATGTATCTGCTAAATGTATAATTTATGATGGTGGGTATATCATCTATCAGCTAAATGTATAATTTATCATGGTGGGTATGTCATCTATCTGCTAAATGTATAATTTATCATTGTGGGTATGTCAGCTATCTGCTAAATGTATAATTTATCATGGTGGGTATGTCATCTACCTGCTAAATGTATAATTTATCATGGTGGGTATGTCATCTACCTGTTAAATGCATAATTTATCATGGTGGGTATGTCATCTATCTGCTAAATGTATAATGTATTATGGTGGGTATGTCATCTACCTGCTAAATGTATAATGTATCTTGGTGGGTATGTCATCTACCTGCTAAATGTACAATTTATCATGGTGGGTATGTCATCTACCTGCTAAATGTATAATCTATCATGGTGGGTATGTCATCTACCTGCTAAATGTATAATGTATCATGGTGGGTATGTCATCTACCTGCTAAATGTATAATATATCATGGTGGGTATGTCATCTACCTGCTAAATGTATAATTTATCATGGTGGGTATGTCATCTATCTGCTAAATGTATAATTTATCATGGTGGGTATGTCATCTATCTGCTAAATGTATAATTTATCATGGTGGGTATGTCATCTATCTGCTAAATGTATAATTTATCATGGTGGGTATGTCATCTACCTGCTAAATGTATAATTTATCATTGTGGGTATGTCATCTATCTGCTAAATGTATAATTTATCATGGTGGGTATGTCATCTATCTGCTAAATGTGTAATTTATCATTGTGGGTATGTCATCTATCTGCTAAATGTATAATTTATCATTGTGGGTATGTCATCTATCTGCTAAATGTATAATTTATCATGGTGGGTATGTCATCTACCTGCTAAATGTATAATTTATTATGGTGGGTATGTCATCTATCTGCTAAATGTATAACTTATCATGGTGGGTATGTCATCTACCTATTAAATGTATAATTTATCATGGTGGGTATGTCATCTATCTGCTAAATGTATAATTTATCATGGTAAGTATGTTATCTACCTGCTAAATGTATAAATTATCATGGTGGGTATGTCATCTACCTGCTAAATGTATAATTTATCATGGTGGGTATGTCATCTATCTGCTAAATGTATAATCTATCATGGTGGGTATGTCATCTACCTGCTAAATGTATAATCTATCATGGTGGGTATGTCATCTATCTGCTAAATGTATGATTTAGCATGGTGGTGTATGTCATCTATCTGCTAAATGTATAATTTAGCATGGTGGTGTATGTATCTGCTAAATGTATAATCTATTATGGTTATGCATGTCATCTATCTGCTAAATGCATATTTTATTGCAAATTTGCAGAGTAGTTACACATCAACCGTAGGCGGGATTTGAGGAGGAAAGGGCACTTTCCCCACACACACTTTTTTCTCAAAATGTATATGTTTTGTATGGTGATTTTTTTGCAACTTAGCGTATATTTATGAATCTCTTTCCCACACCCCTACTTTTTACTCCCCCCCCCCTATCCCCCTCCCCCTCTCCCTCCCTTCCCCTAACAAAACTCTACACACACATACCTTTTCAATAGACAAATCTCGCTCATGTTCTTACGTTGTTTCGTAATTGTATTTCATAACTTGAGGGGTGCACTCAGTTCTAGAAGTAGGTAATACTAATATTTTCAAAGCAATATACTGCAATCAAAATCTCTCAGCCTTGAAACACAGGCTCCCAGGACTGGACCCTTACGACTTTTACTTTATAAACACTTAGTAATGCCGACCATTCATAAGTGTATCAATTAATTTATGGCCAGTGTTATTGTATCGACATTCAACAAATCGGGAGATTTGGGTAAAAATCTAATTAATTTAAAGTAAGATTTCAGACAATGTGAGAAAAACTTCGGATAATTTGAAGAAAAAGTCAGATACTGGCAAAAAATTGAAATATTGAAAAAAGTTTATTTTGAGGAAAGTGTCGGATATATTAAGCATTGAGAATTAAAAAATTTAAATTAAGGAGAACGGTTTTCGCAATGTTGGTGACCCTTTTCCCACGATCGCTATAGTACAACTGAACTAGGACCGATTGCTTTCGTCAGCTGGTCAGGATAATTAGCAAAACAAACGTATACGGAGTTTCTACTTTTTAAATTATAACAGAATTTGAGCAAATGCTCTGAATGATGTGACGTTTCCGGCCGGGGTTTTTCCCCGGCCATCCCTCTCCTCTAGACACGCCCCGCCCCTCCGCTGTGAATGCCCTCCCCTCCCTCCTCTAGCTATTAAATTGGCCGCGGCTCAGATATTTCACAAACACGCTTGCTTTAAATACAAAAATAAAGACTGATTTATGTGTGTCCTTATCTCTAAGACACTTTACACAATCAGTAAGAAATCAAAGCGGTATTATACAACAGTAACTAAGAAACGAACAAAGACAATAGTAACTAAGAAACGAACAAAGACAATAGTAACTAAGAAACGAACAAAGACAATAGTAACTAGGAAACGAACAAAGACAATAGTAACTAGGAAACGAACAAAGACAATAGTAACTAAGAAACGAACAAAGACAGTAGTAACTAAGAAACGAACAAAGACGGTAGTAACTAAGAAACGAACAAAGACAATAGTAACTAAGAAACAAACAAAAACAATAGTAATTAAGAAACGAACAAAAACAATAGTAACTAAGAAACGAACAAAGACAATAGTAAGTAAGAAACGAACAAAGACAATAGTAACTAAGAAACGAACAAAGACAATAATTACTAAGAAACGAACAAAAAGAGTAGTAACTAAGAAACGAACAAAGATAATAGTAACTAAGAAACGAACAAAAACAATAGTAACTAAGAAATAAACAAAAACAATAATAAGTAAGAAACGAACAAAGACAATAGTAACTAAGAAACGAACAAAGACAATAGTAACTAAGAAACGAACAAAGACAATAGTAACTAAGAAACGAACAAAAACAATAGTAACTAAGAAACGAACAAAGATAATAGTAACTAAGAAACGAACAAAAACAGTAGTAACTAAGAAACGAACAAAAACAGTAGTAACTAAGAAACGAACAAAGACAATATTAACTAAGAAACGAAGAAAGACAATAGTAACTAAGAAACGAAGAAAAACAATAATAATTAAGAAACGAACAAAGACAATAGTAACTAAGAAACGAACAAAGATGTCTATAGAGACCCTTTTGTGATACATGCTTGATCATGACAAATCAACTGATTAATGAAAACGCTGAACAAGCATAAATTTAACAGGAAAGTATTATTTTTTTTAAGCCGGAACATCGACAACACCGCTTTGGTTACATACAGTCAATTAATAAAGAGGCAAGTTCTAAAATTCAAGGTTTCTGATTGGAAGATTATCAAACAAAACCTGCACCGAAGTAAAGTCGCTGGTATATCGTCAGGCAAATATTTTTTGAAGAGATTATCTTTTGAACTAATTGCAACAGTTCACAAAGCATATACTACGAAAAATATGTCTTTTTAGTTGTATTATTTTCCATCATTTTCATAACAACTTATTACAACAATTATCATGGATAAGTTTAATAAAGAAATCACGGATTTGTTTAGCCGTGCGCCGCCAAACAGCCATCAAGCTCAAGCCATCTTGGAAAAATGTTTAACATCTTTAAAGGAGAAAATGCACAAGGATCACCTGCTCCCTGGAGAGAGTGCACGGTATGTTTAAACCTTCCGTCTTCTCCTCCTGCCCTCCTCCTCTCCCTCTCTACCCCCTCCCCTCCCCTCCCTCCCCTCCTATCCCTTCCCCTCCCCATCCTCCTCCTCCTCCTCCTCCTCCTCCTCCTCCTCCTCCTCCTCCTCCTCCTCATCCTCCTCCCTCCTCCTCATCCTCATCCTCATCATCATCATCATCGACGAAAAGAGAGGACTCTGGACCCTCCCCCACCACACCCTCCTTCTAGAAAATAGTTTCGTCCGTGTGAATATAACGGCTGGCATCAAGATGTAAACAAACTGAAGGTCGTTACTTGTTTTCTAAAAAGCCTTGAAAATCTGTCATTATTATAAGATAACGACAAACTCGACAACATCTGTCCTTGATACCCTGGGATAGTTATTAATAGCGTTAGGATTTCAGATGGAGTGAGAATTATGTTTTGTTTTTTAGGTTTGTATCGATAAAAAGTCAAAGAATACCTAACAAGCTATTTATCAATACGGTCGAGACTCTTATAAATCATTCGTCACCTCTTGCAAATACCGTTTTCAATGTATAAACTAACGTTTAGAAATATATAATAATTAGATTTCAAAAGACTTACGGATGGGTGGCGCCATAATTATATGAAAGCATTAGCTCAATAGCGTAACTAACGGAGTACAGGGGGAGGGGTATTCAATCCTCTAGAGTTTTGTTGAGAAATTGAATCCTTGTCGGAAAATATTATGTTCCGCAGATAAGATGAATTAATTAAATATCTAACAGTGTTTTAAAGATTTAATTTGTAGTAAAGGAATAGTTCAGTGGTCAAAAAAATATATCTTATATGAAGACTTCAAAAGAAACAAAATAGTGCAGAAGCATTTAAAAATCTTATCAAAGAGCTTCCATCTAATTCTGTCGAGGAGATTTTTAAATTTAAAGGTTGGAATTATTAATGTAGGCACCACTGAAATCAGCGTTACGGTTAGACAATTCGTCAGTTCGTAGTGATTGAAGTCTATTAGTTACCATCTAGTTTTATGTTACCGACCGTCCCATGGCGCCGCTAAGGGGGAGGGGTTAACAACCCTCACAGCCGGGAATTAACAAAACTAGGAAAATTTGAGTAAAAGAAATATTAGGATTGTTTTGGTAATCCTGATGAAATTGATCTGATTTGAGATAGTTCTTGTATTTGGATACATTTCCCCAAAATTGAAGAAAAAAAATCCAAAAAATTAAAGAAAATTTCCCAATAATTGAAGAAAATTTCCCGAAATGAATTTTTTTTTTTTTGAAAACTGAAGAAATTTCCCGAAATGAAGGAAAGTCCACGAAAATTGAATTAATTTACAAAAATGACGTAAATTTGACGAAAATTTCCAGAAAATTAAAGACAACTTAGGAAATTGCACCAAACTTGAATGAATTTCCTACAAATGGAAAAGAACAATCGCAAATGAAATTTTTCAAGATGTGAAGAAATTTTCACAACAATGACAGAAATTTTACGAAATTCGAACCAAGTTTAACAAAAAGAATGAAATTTTATGAAACTTGAAGGACAGTTTGTGAAAATTATAGACAACTTCTCAAAAATTGAAGCAAATTTCCCGAAAATTAAGGAAATTGCTTGAAAATTTAAGCAACGTTTACAAAAATCAGGAATTTGACAAAAATTGAAGAAAAAATTATGAAAATGAAGAAAATTTTACAAAACTTAAGGAAAATTGAAGAAAAATTGAAGACAAATTCTCAAAGACCGAAGAAAACTTCCCGAAAAAATTGCGCAAAAAGTGTAGCAAATTTTATGAAAAGAAAAGAAATTCTACAAAAATTAAGCAAATTTTACAATATGTAAGGTATTTTTACGAAAATTTCAGATTTCCCGTAAATTAAAGAATTCCGGAATAAAAGATCCCATAAATAATGTCTGACTCTTTAACTTATTACTTATCTTAATAAATTCATTTCATAAGGATATTTTTCTGGGGAAAAAAACTCATTAGTGGGGGAAGTTCCCTTCCCCTCCCTCTCCCCCTCCCACCGTCCCCCTCACACTTAGTATGTTTAAAAGGCTATGTTAACAATGTCTGTTAAAATAATTC
>JAIGNY010001561.1:15000-47500 GCA_020152595.1 Chiridota heheva
AAAGAATGATTTATGTGTGTCCCTATCTCCAACCCACTTAAGCACAATCAGTAAGAAATCAAAATGGTATTTTACAATAGTATTTCAGAAACAATTCAAATACAAGTAAATGCCTTCAGGCAAATCCAAAGGGTGGGGTCTCGGGATTGTACGCTCCGCCCTTAGTGGTAAGGTGCCCCAATTTCATTTAAGGTTCAGGGTTAGGATTTTAAACCGTATTTTTATTATTCTAAGCAAACTTTCGTTGACTTTTAACCAAATTTGTTCATTTTTCCTAAATTTGGTCCATTTTGAAGAAACAATATAGATAAAAGGTTTCACAAAAAATGCATTTTAAGTTCTTGTACGAATATAGATAACTAGAACGGTAAATACCGTTATGGTTCGCATGTCCATGCAAATTGACACCCATATCATATGATCCGGCCAATTATAAAAATGGCATCTCACACTTGAGTCCCACATGGCATTCCATGTCCCACATGGCATCCCACCCCATGTCCCACATGGCATTCCACCCCATGTCCCACATGGCATCCCACCCCATGTCCCACATGGCATCCCACCCCATGTCCCACATGGCATCCCACCCCATGTCCCACATGGCATCCCACCCCATGTCCCACATGGCATCCCACCCCATGTCCCACATGGCATCCCACCCCATGTCCCACATGGCATCCCACCCCATGTCCCACATGGCATCCCACCCCATGTCCCACACGGCATCCCATCCCATGTCCCACATGGCATCCCACCCCATGTCCCACATGACATCCCATGTCCCACATGACATTCCATTATATGTCCCACAGGGCATCCCATCCTATGACCCACATGGCATCCCACCCCATGTCCCACATGGTTTTCCACCATACAGTGTCTCACATGGCATATTCCACCATATATCCCACATGGCATTCCACCATGTCCCACATGGCATCCCATGCTATGACCCACATGGATCCCATCCTACATGTTTGTCCCACATTAATCCAACCATATGTACCACATAACATCCCTCCCCGTGTCCCACATGGCATCCCTCCCTGTGTCCTGATCAGTGGCTTCCCACCTGATTTCCCACATGGCATCCCACCATATGTTCCACATGGTATTCCTCCCAATGTCCCAATGACATCCTACTTTATGTCCCACATGGCATCACATCCCATGTTCCCATGGCCTCCCACCATATGTCCCACATAACCTCCTACCTTATGTCACACATGGCATCCAACTTTATGTCCCATATGGCATCCTACCTTATGTCACACATGGCATCACAACTTATGTCACACTCTGTGTTACTCGTGGCATCCCACCATGTCCCACATGGCATCCCATCCCATGTCCCACATGACATCCCATAGGCTCCATAAGAAGTCTCATCCTAGCTATCACAGTCCGTGAATGAGCATACTATGTATGAAAGTGTCAGTTCATATAACTTATAAGCAAATAAATTGTTGAAATGGGGTGGGACGTCATGTCCCACATGACATTCCCATATCATCCCATGTCCCACATGACATTTTATCCCATGGCAATCCACCCTATGTCCTGCATGGCATTCCACCACATTTCCTATGTGGCATTCCACCCTGTTCCACATAGCATCCCACCCCATGTCCCACATGGCATCCCACAGGGCATCCCACAGGGCATCCCACATGGCATCCCACCCCATGTCCCACACGGCATCCCACTTGGCATCCCACCTTATGTCTCACATGACATCCCATAAGCTCCAAAAGAAGTCTCATCCTAGCTATCACAGTCTCTGATTGAGCATACTATGTATCAAAGTATCAGTTCATATAACTTATATGCAAATGAGTTGTTGATTAAGAAAAAAAAAAGGTGGAGTCAAATAATTATGACTGATATAGCCCTTGGTGTAAACAACATGGTAAATATTATATCACATGTCCCTCATGGCCCCCATCCATGTCCCACATGGCATTCCTCCCTATATTTATATGCAATCACATCCTGTCACACTCCCTGACTAAGCATACTAAATACAAAAGTCTGGTCAGGTCATATACTGTAGCAACTTTATGCAAATGAGCACAATAATAAAGGTGGAGTTTAAAAAATCATGCCTGATATAGCTGTTGGTGCATAAATAATTTGAAGAATTTTTAGGAATTTTAAATCTTAAGTGCTACAAGAAAGTCTTAAGGATCTCTCAAGAATGTTTAAAATTTATATAATTCTACAGTAATTTTTAAAAAAAATATCAAATGTTTTGTAGACTTTTTGAGGAAATTAGTCTTTAATCCTGTCCTAATTATCTCTGAAAAACTGTAACATTTTATAAGAAAACTCTAACCTTCCCTAAAGATATCTGAGTAAACTTTAACTTTTTCTCAGGAACTCTGAATGTATCTATATATATATATATATATATATATATCTCTCTATATATATATATATATATATATATATATATATATATATATATATATATATATATATATATATATATATATATATATATATATATATATATATATATATATATATATATATATTATATATGTATATAATATAGAGAGATATATATATATATATATATATATATATATATATATATATATATATATATATATATATATATATATATATATATATATATATATATATATATATATATATATAGAGAGAGAGAGAGAGAGAGAGAGAGAGATAGAGAGAGAGAGCTAGAGAGAGAGAGGAGAGAGAGAGAGAGAGAGGAGAGAGAGAGAGAGGAGAGAGAGAGAGAGACAGACAGACAGACAGACAGACAGACAGACAGACAGACAGAGAGAGACAGAGAGAGGAGAGAGAGAGATATGCGCTCCTGGTGGCAAGCGTGGGGCATAGGGTCGTATCCCTTCCCCCTTGCAAATGTCTTTGCCCTTTTGTGTGAAGTCAAACTGAAAATGATAACTGTGTGGTGAAATATTCAAGTACAACCATTTGCTATTTATATTCATACAAGAACTTGAAATGCATTTTTGGTAAAAACTTTTGTCCATATTGTTTCTTCAAATAGCCCAAATTTGGAGAAAATGAACAAATTTGGATAAAAGTCAACAAAAGTTTGTTTAGAATAGTACAAATACGATTAAAAATGTTAACTTTAACTCTTAAATGAAATTGGGGCACCTTGCCACCAAGAGCGGAGCGTGCAACCCCTTCACCCCACCCTCTGGATCAGCCTGTAGGTATATACTTTTATTTGAATCATTTGTCTTAAATTTCACTAGAAATCTTTACCATACATTTTTCAAAAGCAAAAAAAAAAAATAGTTACTTGAAACTGCAAATATTAATATGTATGTGAAAGTTATGTTACCTAAAACTCAGGCACTTCGAAAATTGGGTAAATTGTGTTGGCACCCACACCGAACAACCGCATCCCCTCCCCCTCCCCCCTTCCTTCATCCCTCATCTGCCAATGTTAATCAAATAATCAAATATTGACGTTTTGAGATGTTCAGAATTTGAGAGTAACAATTCTGGTCTTGAGTCCTTAGAAGTTCTTAGTTGTCAAGTATATTACGCAACCGGCACAAGTTACTTGTATTGTCTTCATTAAAACTAAAAGTTTTAAAATATTTCCTCTTTGTTATAGACTGCTACTTGGCATTCAATTGTAGCACATTTGATGCTTGTACTGTCCACCATGTACCACACCTGGTTTCCTAATCTCGTGTTAAACAATTTAATAAAGTTCAACAATGTAGATGTTATCTTGGCTTTTTACCTGTTTACTATTTGCCGTATCAATATTATGGACCAATTGTTTACTATTTGCCGTATCAATATTATGGACCAATTGTTTACTATTTGCCGGATCAATATTATGGACCAATTGTTTACTATTTGCCGTATCAATATTATGGACCAATTGTTTATTATTTGCCGTATCAATATTATGGACCAATTGTTTATTATTTGCCGTATCAATATTATGGACCAATTGTTTATTATTTGCCGTATCAGTATTATTGACCAATTGTTTACTATTTGCCGTATCAATATTATGGACCAATTGTTTATTATTTGCCGTATCAATATTATGGACCAATTGTTTACTATTTGCCGTATCAATATTATGGACCAATTGTTTATTATTTGCCGTATCAATATTAAGGACCAATTGCCCGCTAAAGGATCAATTAAACAAAATTTGCGCATATTTTCAACTTTTGACCAAATTGCCAAAAGGAGGGAACAGTTAAAGATGAAGAAGACAAATCAGACGACTTTGAAGCGAAGCTGAGGTATAATCTTTAAACTTTGATATTCGCAAAATCCTGTGATCGGGTCTGTGATAAATACGCCACTGGTTATGACGAAAACATTATAGTTATCGTTCTTATGGGCCAGCGGGACAATTTTTCAAGTGAGTGTATGGGGAGGGGGTGGTGTGTGTGTGTGGGGTTCTTCATTTGGAGGCCATTTTCCTCAATTTTCTTCATGTTCTGGAAATTTCGTTCATTTTTGTTGCACTTTTCTTAATATTTCGGTGCATTGTTTAAATTTAAGGAAATTTCAATTCGTTCATTTATGTGCAATTTTCTGTAATTTTTTATTTGAGCACATTCTTTAGATTTCATCGACAATTTTCGGGAAACTTTTTTTTATTTTGGGGTCATTTCCGTCATTTTTCGGGATTTTTTTTACATTCTAAGACAATTTTGGGGGTTTTGAAAAAACTTGACAAATTTCATCTAAATATACCGAATTTTGTTCCATGTTTCTTCATTCACCGACAATTATTGGGAAATTTGGTTATTTGTTTGGCTATTTTTCTCTATTATCGGCATTTTCTTTATTTTTAGAAGAAAAAATGGATTTTGAGCAAATATTTTACAAATTCATTTTGAGTAATTTTGGAAAAATGTTGTTCATTTTTCAGCAATTTTGACCAATATTTGGTCAATTTTCGAAAAAGTTGCATAATTAGCATATTTGTTTTCCCCCTTTTTTCCCGTTCATGTACAGTTGTAAGTTTGTAAGTAATTGATGTTATAATTTTGGTTTTTTTTTTTTACGATAATAAACATCTTTTTCACGACGCACACGCTAAAAAAAGGATTTTTTTTCTCACAAAAATCTATTTATTACATTTTGAATTGCTGGTTAATAATCACCCTCCTTCCCACTTTGTTATTATACCTGTAAAATAACCGGCACTATTTCTAAATGCCGGCAACTGATGATTGATGTAAAAGCCGGTTAAATACGTACTGTAAAAAAGGTAATTTTAATGAAAATTAATTTCTTTGGAGGAAATACTTTGCATATTTTAAGATTTTTTTTAGGAATTAATGTGATATTTGAAGGCAATTTTTTGGAATTTTGAGGACAAATTTTGATCTTTAAGGAAATCTTTGATAAATATTTTCAAGAAAAAGCCTGAAAATATACAGCTCAGTTACGAGCAAGTTGCTGGAAGTCAAATATTTTGAGAAAACAATGAAGAAAATATTTAATATTTCGAAGGAGAATCTCGGGAATTTTTCTATTGTGTTGTTGTTGCTTGCTAATTTGTAACGCTTTATAGAGAATATAGAGGAATGAATATAGAGATCATTTCTTCGAATTGTTGCAAATTTTCAGACAAATTTGAAAAAAACGTCTGATATTTTTAAAGACAAATTACGGGAATTTTGAGGAAAAAAGTTAGGTCTTTTGAAAACAGGCATTTCTAAAAAAAAAATTAAAAAAAAGTCGGGAATATGGAGATCATTTTCAGGAATTTTTCGGAGAAATAAAATGTTTAGAGGAAATACTTTGGACATTTGAGGAACAATTTTAGGAACATATCTGATATTTTCTAACTCAAATTTGTGAATTTTGATGTAAAAGTTAGGAAATATAAAAATCATTTCCGGGAATTTTACGGAAAAATCAAATGGTGTTTGAGGAAATACTTTGCATATTTTCAGAAAAATTGAGGAAAATATTTTATATTTCTAAAGACAAATTTCGGTAATTTTTAGGAAATTCTTTAAGAAATATTGAAGAAAAAATTCAAAATAGAGAGCTGATTTCAGTAAATTTTACTGGAAAGTAAAATATTTGGAGGAAAGATTTTGCATATCTTAAGAAAAATTAGACAAAAGTTGCAAAAATGGAGATCATTTTCATGAATTTTGCGGAGAAATAAAATGTTTTGAGGAAATACTTTGGATATTTGAAGAACAATTTTTAGAAAAATGTCAGATATTTTTTAACTCAAGTTTTGTGATTTTTGAGGTAAAAGTTAGAAAATATAGAAATCATTTTCGGGAATTTTACGGAAAAGTCAAATGGTTTGAGGAAATACTCTGCATATTTTCATAAAAAATTGAGGAAAATATCTTATATTTTTAAAGACTAATTTCGGTAGTTTTAGGGAAATTCTTTAAGAAACATTGAAGAAATAAGTTGAAAATAGAAAGTTCATTTCTGTGAATTTTACTGGAAAGTGAAATATTTGGAGGAAAGAATTTGGACATTTAAAATAAGATTGAGGAAAATGTATAATATGTCATCGCCACTGGATAAAATGAATGCCAATAATCAATTTCCAGCAATCATCTTTATGATATATAGCTCGAAGCTCGCATCGTTTACGTAATTGGCAGATATTGACATTGGCGGTAAACAATCAATGAAGGTGATAATAATTATAATTATACTCACAGCATGGCACACATGCTATTCTAGCATGTCTATTGGCACCGCATGCCGTACACTTCTCGCCAAAATCTCTCCGTGCACGCACGAAAGTCCTTGTCCGTGGACCCTGGTTGTGGTCGGATATTAGTGACTGGGCCTTTTAAGCCCCCCTCAAACAACTAACACACTTTGCTACATCGGGTCCAAAGGAGAGATGCAACCTATCCACGGCAAGTAACTCTTCTTTTTTCCCGCTTGAGGCTGTTCTTTCTCTGTTGAAAGGATTTCTGAAAGACGGCTTCCGTAATAATTATATACGTACTCTGCCGTCGTTTCCAGAAATTCCTCAGCCTCCTGTTGACTTGCAAGCGTCGCTGGTCTAAGTATTCACCATCGTTTCTCGGCAAGATGAGACATATCAACACCTTGCATGACGAACGTACGCGTCCATCAATTGACTGCAACAGTCTGTCCATCATCAACCCGATGTCGCATGGTTCGCTTACCTGCAGGTCATTTCTGCCTACGTGGATGGCAACATATTCCAAAGACCGTAGCAGGCCACGATGAAGTTTGCTGAATCTTCTTTCCAGGTCATTGGTCCTTGCACCTGACCAGCTGAAAGTCAAGTGCTGTCAAGTGCTGTCTTTTATTCGCACCCTGCTATGACCCAGTGACCCTCTGCTTATAGTATCTTTCAAGTTTATAAGACTTAGTGAGACGGTGTGTCTGTAAAACCCCATTTTAAAGAAACATTGTTCATAGATTAGACCTGTACTATTGAAGGCATTAAGCACTTTACGGGGTTGTCTTTTGGTTTCATATCCTCAATAGATATCTTCAGAGCGTTGCAATTTGGACAATTCTCTGCTTAGATAAAGAAAGTGCCCTCACTGGATTTTATGTCACTTGTAACATGAAATCCTTCGCCACCCAGAATTTCAAGTCAACTTATTTCTTCAAGTATATATTGACTAAATCCTACATTTCGATCTCTCAAATTATTTTTAGAAAACTTACCAAATAAGGCTTTGTCTGTCGTTATATGAAATCCCTCCGCCACCCCGAATTTCAAGCCAAGTTATTTGTTTAGAAATATATTGACTAAATTTCACATGTCGATCTCTCAAAAATATTTGACCACATAAGGCTAAGGTTACAACATTAACGTTTAGTCTCAGTCTTGGAAGCTGTTACCTTGGTACCTTGCTCAGTTCATCTGTTTGTCAGAGGTAATTAATATTGACATGAATATTAATTAGTTTTGAAAATCCTTCCATTTCATAGCAAAATCATAGTTTAGCGGTATGCTATTGACAAAACTTGGCCTTACACTACAGTTCATTTAGCTTCAAATACCTGTCTCGCGAAAAGGTATTTAAGGGCAACCAATGTTATGGATTCTTGATCAGACGATATGCTAAAAAGCAGTAAATACTGTCCTGGATGGAGATTACCTATTCCCGAATATGTTCATACTTCTAACGTGAGGCATATTTCATAGGTAGCTTTGCTGATGTTTCCTCTAATTACATGTTCACATGATTTACACAATTACAGTAATTTAAGAATACTGTGTGTCATCATCATCGTCCTAATTAGTGTGAAATTCCGATTCCACGAATAATGATGTGTGACTAGAGCGATAATGCCTAAGTTTCTAACGTGCACGGAAGTCTTAGGACAACGACTTGAATAATACCTTAAAGTGTCCTTACATGATTAGAAGACGAATAAAAGTATAACAAATATTTTAGAACAAGACTTCCTTCATACCAAGGCTACCGTAGTGCTATATTTCCATTGTCACATCGACTGCAATGTATACCACACATTACTGAATTTTACCTCCTGAGCAGAATTTGACATCGATTAGGCCAACATGGACCCAGGGTAGCTCCGTAGCCCTTGATTCTCGACCGGGGGTAACTGCAGAATCCAATGCAACATCGGAGCTACACCCATGTACATTTTGAGAGGCGGAGTTTCTGCCATAAGATCAGATTACATAGTTTGAAGGCTAAGTTCTGAGTCAAACTATATTTTTAATTAATAAATGACATATCATTCATGAGAAAAAAATAAAACTGTGACTGAGCCTTCCAACGTCTGAGAGGGCCCTAAATGCGTTAGATTCTGCAGTTTAGCCCTTGACCACACCAGAATGCCTTGGGCTCCATTAAGTGACGAGTCTGACAACTTGTAATTATGTACTGTATAACTTTTTACAGAGACAACTTTGCCACCCTGGCAATGTTGTCTACCACTACTTACAACCCTAATGTATTAACTCATTATCTCTTAACACAGAGGAATTTGTCTCAGAGCTCCATAGACGAGAAGACCCACAACGCGTAAACAAATGTCCCCACTGTCAGTAGGTTTTCGGAAGCACCCGAGGACTTACCCAACATAAGTTGCTGCACAGCAGGAAAAGAATAACAGACATCCATCAGCGGCAAGGGAACATATCCGCTTTTCCACGTTTTGTTGGTCAAAGGTATGTGATTTACAATTAGAAATATTAGCAATAATTTTCCTGCATAAAGCTGATAGAAATTGATCAACATATAGCATCGTAATTTATTGAATTAAATCTGCAACAGTGTAATGTTTAAAGTTGTATTCTTTTATTCCTCCAAGCCAGTGAAATAAGTTTTTACTCTGTCGACAGACAATTTGATACACTGACACACATGTGAATCAAATATCAATGACTCACATTTGACTGACATTGCCAGTGGTAGTAGGGGTCAGTCTTACAGCTGATAAGTGCATAATTATTAAAGAAAATCTGCAACATTGTGATTAAACAAGTTAAATAGTTCCCTCTTATTTCCACTAACTAGTGAAGTGAGTTTTTAAATATGACTGTTCCCAAAAAATGACTTGTGCTAAATTGTCATGTGACATCAATGAAATAAAAAAAAATGTGTGCACATTTCTTATTGAAAATGCATCTAGAATTATTAGAGAGCTCATAACTACACATTTTGTTTTTATTTTGTTGTGTCCGGGAAATTTAGGAGTAGGGCCATGTAACTTAAATCACATATATTATCCTGTGTGTATGTGAACAGCAAGAATTTGTGTGTAACTTGCTGTCATTGGTAATCCTTTGGGTGATGATACTGTATACTAGGTATGAGAAATAGCTTTTGTTTTGATATTGCAGCTTGACATAGACATTTACTCCATAATCAGGCTTGCTTTAATACCTGCATATTGTATAACAATTTCATGAAATGAAATTGGAATAGTTCTTTTACATTTAAGATGTCCCATACAACACCCTTTGGATGTTGTAAAATTTCATAAATATAAAAAAGATCATACAAAAAAGAGGTATTTTCTTTATAATTTCAACACATGTAAGTAGATCTTGTAAGTAGATCTTAATGTCAGTTTTGATAATGGTTCCATATACAAATCCTCGATATTTTGAAATGAAAATATTGCCAAAAAGAATGTTTTCTGAATATGCATACTAATTAGCTTATCTGCATAGCAATGGCAATATTTGTGTCTATTTGTATCTCTTAAATTAAAGTGGAGGTGGGGATTTTGTTTACACCAATGATCATGAAGAGCATTGTCTACACTCAATGGTAGTGTGTATATTAATTAGTTTATTGCATAACAATATACTTTCTTACAAATTATTTTATTTAACCTGAGATGATAACTTGGAACAGTGGTCTATGGCATTGTATTGTCCAGTTTGCGTGATGGGGGAGGGGACGCACGCTAATTAGCTTATTTGCATAACAATGAAAAGATTTGAATATATGATTTTTCTTAAATTAGAGTGGGTGTGCATGATTGGGTTGTGTGGCAATACTAATTAGCTATTTTCATAACAATGAAAATATTTGTATCTATAATATCTCTTAAATCAAAGTGGATGTGGGGATTTTGTTTGCAGAAATAAACATATAGGCCTATGTGGAAAACATTGTCTACTCTTGATGGTGAGGTGTATTGTACATATTGATTAGGTTATTTGCATAACAATAGACTTTTGTATCAATGATTTAACCTGAGATAATTACTTGGTGCTTGATGCAGTGGTAAATGGCATTTGTGCTGTTCAGTTGAGCATGGTTGGAGGGTTGCATGTGCAGTAACCTTTACAAAGAGTACATATGGACGGAGGGAGGAAGGGGAGGATTTAGGGGGTCAAGCTAAAACTCTGTAAGCTACTGTAGTGATCTGATTCATGTACAATCATGAGGCTAATCTAAGAGTAGGTCTCAATTTTTATCTTTAATGTGTAAGTTTCATGTCATGGGGAGAATTCTTTTCCCCAATAAAAATCAAACTTGAGCGATAAAGAATTAGCTTTGGGATGGTGTGCGCATATGAAGAAAAACATCCTTTTCAGATAAAACATATCAGCCTGTAAATATAAAGTTGACTTGAGAGCAGCCGAGAAATGCAGATTTCAGATGTAATACATATCAATATAGTTTGCTTGAATTTCTTTGATTATTTTTCATGAATATGTGTTGGAGATCAGTTTGTTCAATAATGATCAAGTGACAGTTGAGTTTTTTCTTGTGAAATGCAGAAAAAATAATTATAATCTTAACACGGTTTTGGAGACAATAACGTGTTTGTATGTGAAATATTGATCAAAGAAGGCACAAAACATAGTTGATCCATAAAGAAATATCCTAAAGTATTGCAAGTCATTTCTGTACTCAATTTATACACTTGTTTGTGATACCATTTTAGTGTGTTTTACAAATGATTTGTTTTTCTTTTTTTATGTACAGCACATGCCACTCCTCCAAGCACTTCTTCATCTTTAAGCACCTCATCCAATATCCAGGAGGAAAGTAACTCAGGTAAGAAACGTAAAATATCAACCACAGCTAGTTCATTTATTCATAGTAAGAGTAGGTCAGTTACAGCTCTGTCTGTTTCAGGTTTAGGTGTAGTCAGTGCAGTATTAGGTAGTTCTAGTGGGACTGGTAGTGAAGCTGATTGCTGCAGTGCAACGTCAGCTGCTGCTGCAGGTGGTGTGGTGTCAGCATCTTCAGGTGGGACTGGGGGCCAGCTGCTAGCACAGGGACCACATTAGCTTCAGGAAGGGGAGCTTCGGCCTCTTCAGGTAGCATTGGGGTGCCAGTCGCTATCCGAGGGACCACGTCAGCTATGGGTGGTAATGCTGCCACTGCAGTAAGGGGTGTAGACATCATTTCTGATGGTAAGGTACGTAAGTTTAAGATTGCTTTACAGATGTTGGGATTTTCCGAAATAGACAAGATGAACCATGTACTTGCTGGAGGATTTGTTGACGCTGCTGACAGTGTGGAGAATCTTGTCTATGCTTTTCTGAAAGTGCGCATGTTTCAAAATTCGCTGGAGAATTTTCTTTTCTTTAGAGGACAACTTCTGTGTACGCTGAAAGAAAATCTTGGCTGTGAATCTTACAATGAGCTGTTCGAGATGGTGGAGCAGGAAAAAGAGCGGGGGCGGTCAGCCAAACTGCATCGTATGTTGCAACCACATATCAACGGTTCTGGTTGTGAAGAATGCAAGCTAGCGTTGGGAGACCGTGGTAGACAGATGGTAGTTTGCAACATAATGTCTCCAGTAGTTCAAATCATTGAGAAACAGTTTCAAAGCTTTATCAAGACTCACTGCCGTAACCGGGTCAAGTTCTCTCAGCTAGCAACAGAGGACCACCCACTGTACAGATCATGTATGCTACCATCTCATCTGCTAGATCTCAGCCTCAAATTGTTTCCAAGACTTTGCCAGCTCATGGATGAAGGAATGGACACCCTTTCCCACTAATAGTGCAAGACAATCATCATCATTCGTTGCCTCCTTCCTTTAGCAATCCAAATCAGACAAGGAAAATTCATTTGGGATCCCTGAGGGTTCCAGATGGTGATACCCTGGTGATAGTGGAGGAAAACATACGGACTGCAATCCGATTGCCTGACTTGGATGCACATGAGAAAGCTGACAGTTTGTTATTTGTTGCCAAAAATCTCAAATCGTTCACATTTGATGTAGGACTTCATAGCAGAAGGCGTCTTATGGGCCTATTGCATCACTATCAGGAAATTTATCTTGATCAGCGATGGGGCGACTCTGGTGCTTATGGAAGAGAGATCCGAGAGTTATGGCTGAAGAATGCTGACAGTGAAAATGCAACAGCAGTTTCACAGGAGATGCTCAAAGAAGGTGAAGCTTTTCCGTATGTGGATGATGACGCCCAGCAATTCAATAGTAAGCGATTCGATTTAAAGTGGCTTTGGAATAAGACAAGAGTTAAGGAGGTAGGTATTTGTAGGTTTCCTGATAAAGTCATCACAGACAGATGTATTCGTCCATTTTCCTTAAGAAAGTGTAGACTTGACAACAGAGTCATGCCAGTTGTCAGCATAGACACCTTCGCTTGCAGGAGAAAGACCTCTACCTTATTTCCAGATTTGACCATCAACAGTTTGACTGTTTCTGTCACTGATTCAACAAAGTCGTGGGAATGCATAACGTACGTGAAGGAAAGTAACATTCCAAACGCCGGATTTGGGCTCTTCGTTGAGAAGCCTGAAGACACCATCAAAACGGGAGATCGTATCACCTTATATGGAAACATTTCATCGAATCCAATCACTACAACAGACCGGACGTATGTGGTGTGCATTTGACATGGGAAGAAGAAAAAATGCAACGCTCTGCCTGCAAGCAGTGGTACGCTTGGCGGTTTTGCCAATATGCATATTCCCGAAAAAGCATTGGTTACACTCATACACTCCTCTGCCAACTATGGAGGCATGTCGCAAGTCCACAAGATATGTGAAGAAGCTGCTAATGCAAAGTGTCAACGCTATGGGAATTGTGTTTACCTAGTGGCAGCAAAGGACATACATCTGCAGAACCACGATGTGGAAATCTTTGTGGACTATACCTTCGGAGATTATTGGTTTGGTCAAGTGTTGACCAATCCTGAGGTCTTTTTGGAAGCCTGTCCTCACCTTGCCACTGCCGTGATTTTCCGTATGGTTGATCCACGGTCAAATGTTCTTGTTTATGAGAAGCGTGCCATTTGTGGGCCAGGCGATAGGCAGCACCTGCTAAGCCATCATGGTTATTCAGAGGCTTTTATTCAGTCTGCATTGAGTTCAAAAAGACGATAGATTGAATTATTTTATGATCTGTTAAACAAATTTGATCAAAGAATCAAAAAAGAATGTGTTTTGAATTTTAAATTTGTAAATGGGCTTTCAATTTCTGAAATTGATTTCCTGTAGAACTAAATCATTACTCAAAAAATTTTGTTTTGATAAGCCTCAAATAAGATCTTCAATTTGCTCAAATTTTTACAATATTTTGTAAATTTCTGGTGCAACAATCCTGCGCCATTCATTCAAAATTTAATATATAGTGGACCTTTTGTATTTGTTTTATGGATCACTGGTTGTTAAATTATAGATTAAAAAATGGGTGGCTTTAGTGGTGCTGCAATAAGGCTCATTTGTATGGCAATTGGTGTGGCAGATTTTGTCTTTGGAAGTTGCAAAAAACATCCTTCTTTGTGAGGTGCCTCTGGATTGTGTCAGGAAACCCAAGTGCTAGTATACTATACTTCATTATATGAATAATGTATTCTATTTTTTCTTAATTATGTTAAGGTTAGCGATTCCTTTATTTGCAATTCTGCCGACAATGCGAGCTTCGGCTTTATATTGTGACAGGTATTGCATGCTAATTTAAGCAAGATCTGCATATTAGGACAGTGTGAAAGTAAACCTAACTGCTAATCTAGGATAGGTAATTATTTGAAAAATGTATTATATTTTTTCTTAATTATTTTAAGGTTAGCGATTCCTTTATTTGCAGTCCTGCCGACAATGCAGGCTTCGGGCTATATATTGTGACAGGTATTGCATTAGGACAGTGTATCAGGAAACCCAAGTGCTACTCTATGATAGGTCATTATTTGAATAATGTATTACATTTTTGGTTACTTGCGTTAGCAAAGGTACCTATGTATTCAACTTGGCGTGTGTGTGTGTGTCTGTGACACTTGCTTAGGTACGCTCTAACTCAAGATAGGAAAATCGGTATGGCGTCACATTTGGTAGGTAGGTCTGCCATATTGTGAAGATGTGCCCTATTGTTTTTGGTGCCCGTAGGGGTCACCTGGGGTCAGATATCGGCCAAAAATGGAAAAACTTTTAGTGACAATAACTCTTAGTGCCAAGATTCTGTACATTTGATATTTTGGGACAAGTTGTGTATGGAGTTGGGGAATATTTTCATACAAACGGCCATGTGATTGAAGGTCAAGGTCAGGGTCAAAAACAATTTTTTGTCAAAGTGCATGGAAAAACTTTTAGTGACAACAACTCTTAGTGCCAAGATT
The DNA here is from genome assembly GCA_020152595.1 of Chiridota heheva. NCBI lineage: Eukaryota > Metazoa > Echinodermata > Holothuroidea > Apodida > Chiridotidae > Chiridota > Chiridota heheva. Next base: position 30,050 of record JAIGNY010001561.1, read on the forward strand.
CTGTACATTTGATATTTTGGGACAAGTTGTGTGTGGAGTAGGGGAATATTTTCATACAAAACGACCATGTGATTGAAGGTCAAGGTCAGGGTCAAAAACAATTTTTTGTCAAAGTGCATGGAAAAACTTTTAGTGACAATAACTCTTAGTGCCAAGATTCTGTACATTTGATATTTTGGGACAAGTTGTGTATGGAGTAGGGGAATATTTTCATACAAAACGGCCATGTGATTGAAGGTCAAGGTCAGGGTCAAAAACAATTTTTTGTCAAAGTGCATAATATTGAATTTGGACTTGGACATTGGACTATGGACATTGGACTCGAATTAGACAATGATAATAACTCTTAGTGCCAAGATTCTGTACATTTGATATTTGAGACAAGTTGTGTATAGAGTAGGGGATTATTTAACAAAACGGTCATGTGATTGAAGGTCAAGGTCAGGGTCAAAAACAATAAAAAAAATAATGAAATTAAGCTTGACGCCAAATAGTTATTGATTTTAAGAACAAATGATATAATTTATTTTTATGATTTACTTGAATTAAGTTTACTTGTTTTCCATTAAACACAGTTTTTGATAAGAATACATGGAATGGTATAAATGGAAGTCCAGAGTCCATGCCATGATACCCTAAGAGCTGTTGAAAGACTAGTGTGGTTTTACATCAGCAAGGCCAGGAACTATCATTCTATTTTGCTATTACATAATACACTTTTATAACATTGACCTCGCTCTGTCTCATTGTGAAGTTACATTTAAAGTGTTATGGATATATTTTGTGAGGTGGTATGAATGATGCATTCCAGTGGGTTGTATCATTGGTTTATATATATTCTTAAGAATAGAATTTCTGTCTAGCAGACCCCATCAGTGTGATATAGTAAAAATACAAATTCCTGAAGTGTGATTAAATCTTGAATGCCACTGACATACTACAATCCAGGGTTCAATACTAAATGCACAAAGTATAAAGACCAATAAGCCTAAAAGCTATTTCAGTTTTGATGGCTGCTTGTCATCTTTTATGTAAAAAAACAGACACCTGAGAAATATATAATTCACCCCACCTGTTGCATTAAAAAACAAGTCATAAAGATGTCAACAGAAAGTCATTGGTCCATGTTGCTGACCTGTTTTGTTTTCTTTGCCACCTGTATTTGTTTAGCTTAGAAAGGGAATTTACTGTGTGTTGTTTACCTCCATGTGTCTACAGACATTTTCTCCATGCAATAAAATGTAGGTCACTTATGAGGCAAATACTAACCATGGATATACACTATTTAATCAACCAAAGATATGTGTAATGAACACATCCCAGAATCAACCAATTACACTGCACCTTGTTTAAAACCAAGACTGTTAGAACACCAATCACGTTATCCACAAGTTTTACTCTTTTGCATATTAAAAATTGGCCAGTGGTGGTTAAGTGAAAAGTATCACAAGTTTTGCTCATTTGCATATTAACAATTGGCCAATCATAGAATAAGGGTTGGTTAACTGAATAGGATGTCAGTTGGGAGTGGGAGTTGCACCAGTGTAATTGTCTTGCCATTCCGCTTCATATTGACTTTGACCTCTGGTGACCTCTAATGTTTACATTTTTTTTTTGGTATTTCGATAATTTTGACCCCATTTTCGGATTTCAAAAGTACCTTCCGATCAAAAAAGGCAATTGGTTGATTCCTGTACGACCTTCATGTGCGGAGTTATCGGAGGTCAACATTTCTTAAGTCTAGTTAGGATGGTTGTACGGACTTGCCTTTTTGTTTTTGGAATCAGAGTGTCAAGTTACATTTGACTTGAGGTCAAAAGGTCAATAGTTAAATCTGTAAAATTATGCTTATTTTGGGAGAAAAATGGCTATAATAACAAGTTAATAATTTTTTGGTATGTGATAGACCTTGATGAGCTGCAAAGAATGAGCCATTTCCCCACTTAAATAGCATGCCTGGTTCTGGAGTTACGGATGACCTCCATCTGCCCCTAAATTTCATTCTGTAGCAAGGAACCATAGTGCCCTTGGGCTCTTGTTTCTTTATTATCTTAAGGTTAGCGACTCCTTTATTTGCAATACTGCCGACAATGCAGGCTTTGGGCTCTTGTTTCTTTATTATCAATGCAGGACAATGCAGGCTTTGGGCTATATATTGTGACAGGTATTGCATTAGGACAGTGTGTCAGGAAACCCAACTGATACTCTATGATAGGTCATAATTTGAAGAATGTACTACATTTTTTCTTTATTATGTTAAGGTTAGCGATTCCTTTATTTGCAATCCTGCCGACAATGCAGGCTTCGGGCTATATATTGTGACAGGTATTGCATTAGGACAGTGTATCAGGAAACCCAACTGATACTCTATGATAGGTCATTATTTGAATAATGTATTATATTTTTTCTTAATTATGTTAAGGTTAGCGATTCCTCTATTTGCAATCCTGCCGACAATGCAGGCTTCGGGCTATATATTGTGACAGGTATTGCATTATGACGGTGTATCAGGAAACCCAACTGATACTCTATGATAGGTCATTATTTGAATAATGTATTATATTTTTTCTTAATTATGTTAAGTTTAGCCATTCCTTTATTTGCAATCCTGCCGACAATGCAGGCTTTGGGCTATATATTGTGACAGGTATTGCATGCTAATTTAAGCAAAATCTGCATATTAGGACAGTGTGTCAGGAAACCCAACTGCTACTCTATAATATTGTAGGTCATTTTTTGAATAATGTATTATATTTTTTCTTAATTATGTTAAGGTTAGCGATTCCTCTATTTGCAATCCCGCCGACAATGCGAGCTTCGGGCTATATATTGTGACTGGTATTACAGGAGGACATTGCTAGACACAGTAGACATGTTTGACCTCGCTCTCTTGCTCTGTGGTAATTCCACTAGCTTTTGCATATAGTATAGTTTTTATTTTTTAGCATGGTCATTAAAGTATGTATTACCAATTGTAGTAAATGTCATCTTACATATATTATAGATTGAAATAACGCTGTGTTTGATATTTCTTAATGCCCATTTACATATTTTTAGCAGGTACTTTCTTCCCCCTAGATATTGGTTGGTATGTATTTATCGATTTGGTATGTATTGATTAGTACTAGTTTATTTCATGTTGTTCACTACAGTAATGTTATGTGAATTTGTTGTCGTTCATTCATTTTTGTGTTCCCACTTTTCAAATGTGGCACTTGCACTTTTAAGCAACATATATATATATATATATATATATATATATATATATATATATATATATATATATATATATATATATATATATATATATATATATATATATATATATATATATATATATATATATATATATATATATATATGTATATATATATATATATATATATATATATATATATATATATATATATATATATATATATATATATATATATATATATATATATATATATATATATATATATATATATATATATATATATATATATATATATATATATATATATATATATATATATATATATATATATATATATATATATATATATATATATATATATATATATATATATATATATATATATATATATATATATATATATATATATATATATATATATATATATATATATATATATATATATATATATATATATATATATATATATATATATATATATATATATATATATATATATATATATATATATATATATATATATATATATATATATATATATGTATATATATATATATATACATTCATATATATATTACAAGTCTATTTTCTTTTTGGTAATGAAACCAATCATCGTTTGCAGTTTTATTCCATATTCTGTGCAACTTATTTAGAGACTCAAAATTGTATTGCCTAATATACGGTTCGTATTACCACTGTCAACAAAATTGGACTTAGGTTATATTTTCACTTGTATTGTTGTCTGTCTGTTTGTCATCATGTCACAATAACATATTATTGGGTTTTGTTTAAACATGATAATGGTTTTGTTACTGTTTCAGAAGAGGGCGATTAAAATCTGGGACATATTGGAACACAAGAAGGGCATAAATGGAAGGGGGATGTTTTATGGTAAATTGTTCCGGCGTCAACATATCTCAAGATCTGGATGTTGATTGAATTTGGTGCATGTTTTGTTACCAAATATGAATTAAGTGATACAAATTTGAGACATATTGAAACAGGGAATTGGCAGAAATAGAGGGAAGGTTGGTTTTGGGGATCTACCAATGCTAGTAAGTTTAAACTTTTCAATAAACCTATTTTGGGACCATATAAGAAGAAAATGGAAAAAAGTAGTTTCTGGTATTTGTTTCTTGCACCAAAGAAAAATGATGAAATGTGAATCATGCCTAAATGTAACTAGAACCTGAGACTAAATAAAACTGAAAGAAATATTATGGCCTTGGAAGAAATCAAGTAGAAGGTAGATCCTGAAAGATTTAGAATTTAAATGGCAATACAGATCAAAATTAAGAAAACAATTCTGAAGGTACAAAACATAGTGGGTATAGGACTTATCTCTGATGTAGATTACTGTATATTGGGGATGGGGAATGAAATGGGTGGTGGTATGTGCTACAGAGTGCTCAAATTCTAGTTAGTGTGATTATTACATTTGGGAAACTAATTAAAGCACAAAAAACATTTCATGTGCACCGCTACTAACACTTCTCCCTTGGATTACTACCTTGATGTGGTGGGAGAGCTTATTTGTCCATATTAGCTTGATAGTTTTGGCAAGTTAACATTTCATGTTATCGCCAATTCACACTGCTAGTGACAAAACCAAAAGTAATCCAACTAAATATAATGTGAGCCAATATCAAGTAGATTGTGTAACCTTTAGTTATCTTCTTCATAATACAATAGTCAGAATTATGCAAAACTGCGAAAAACGCAAAGCGGGTAATCCGTACTTCTCCTGCACCCTCCATCCCGCACCCTCCCTCCCGCATCCTCCCTTCCGTGCCCTCTCTCCCTCCCGCGCCTTCCCTCCCTCCTGCGCTTTTCCAAAACACACCAAAAAGTGTGTAATTGTTCATCTTGTTGAATACAAAATTAAAATGTCCCTGAAAATTGATCAAATTCTCAAGTTGCAAACATATCTCTTTTGAAAACTGTGGTGTATACAATAATTAATCTGTTGTGAAATATTCCTTCCATTCCAGAAGGTCTTAAAAGGACTGCTTGACCAGACATTGCAAAGTGTTGGACTTTTGCCATCGCAGTATTGGGCCAATCAACATTTGTGCTGCAGATGGCCCAATCAGAAGTCAATTTGAGGTTGCAATCAAGTTTTGCAAATTATGTATATCTCTGAGAAACTTGTCAAGATTATTTTATTGCAGAAATCAGTGATGTCTGGGCCAAAAATTGACAGAAAACTTTCATTCAATATTGAAAACATCATGATGAGTCTTTGATTGCAGGGATGCAGTAGAATCAAGTTGACATTACTTTATTTTTTAGCCAGCGATAGATGTTAAGAAAGGGTACGGTAAACAGCGGTACTGCAAAAGTTTAACTTCTTGAGCGAGAATAGGTGCAAATTCTGTATATCTCTTAGAAACTTGTGATCATTTTATTGCAGAAATCAGTGATGTCTGGGCCAAAATTTGACAGAAATCTTTTATTCAACATTGAAAACATCATGATGAATCTTTGATTGCAGGGATGCAGTAAAATCAAGTTGACATTACTTTATTTTTAAGCCAGCGATAGATGTTAAGAAAGGGTACGGTAAACAGCGGTACTGCAAAAGTTTAACTTCTTGAGCGAGAATAGTGCAAATTCTGTATATCTCTTAAAAACTTGTCATGATCATTTTATCGCAGAAATCAGTGATGTCTGGGCCAAAATTTGACAGAAATCTTTCATTCATCATTGAAAACATCATGATGAATCTTTAAATGCAGGGATTCAGTAGATTAAAGTAGTCAATAATGAGTCATAAACCAAGCGATAGATGTTAAGGAAGGGTACGGTAAACAGCGGTACTGCAAAAGTTTAACTTCTTGAGCGTGAATAGGTGTAAATTCTGTATATCTCTTAGAAACTTGTCATGATCATTTTATTGCAGAAATCAGTGATGTCTGGTCCAAAAATTGACAGAAATCTTTTATTCAACATTGAAAACATCATGATGAGTCTTTGATTGCAGGGATGCAGTAGAATCAAGTTGACATTACTTTATTTTTAAGCCAGCGATAGATGTTAAGAAAGGGTACGGTAAACAGCGGTACTGCAAAAGTTTAACTTCTTGAGCGTGAATAGATGCAAATTCTGTATATCTCTTAAAAACTTGTCATGATCATTTTATTGCAGAAATCAGTGATGTCTGGGCCAAAATTTGACAGAAATCTTTCATTCATCATTGAAAACATCATGATGAATCTTTAAATGCAGGGATGCAGTAAATTAAAGTTGAATTAATTATTTTTAAAGCCAGCGATAGATGTTAAGAAGGGTCCGGTAAACAGCGGTACTGCAAAAGTTTAACTTCTTGAGCGTGAATAGGTGCAAATTCTGTATATCTCTTAAAACTTGTCATGATCATTTTATCGCAGAAATCAGTGATGTCTGGGCCAAAATTTGACAGAAATCTTTTATTCATCATTGAAAACATCATGATGAATCTTTGATTGCAGGAATTCAGTAGAATTAAAGTTGACATTACTTTAGTTTTAAACCAAGCGATAGATGTTAAGGAAGGGTACGGTAAACAGCGGTACTGCAAAAGTTTAACTTCTTGAGCGTGAATAGATGTAAATTCTGTATATCTCTTAAAACTTGTCATGATCATTTTATTGCAGAAATCAGTGATGTCTGGTCCAAAATTTGACAGAAATCTTTTATTCATCATTGAAAACATCATGATGAATCTTTGATTGCAGGAATTCAGTAGATTAAAGTTGACATTACTTTATTTTTAAACCCAGCGATAGATGTTAAGAAGGGTCCGGTAAACAGCGGTACTGCAAAAGTTTAACTTCTTGAGCGTGAATAGGTGCAAATTCTGTATATCTCTGAAAAACTTGTCATGATCATTTTATTGCAGAAATCAGTGATGCCACAATCAACTGGTCGGTCTGGAGGTGGATTAGCTGTGATCTCCAAGAATTCGGGTCGGTCTGGAGGTGGATTAGCTGTGATCTCCAAGAATTCGGGTCGGTCTGGAGGTGGATTAGCTGTGATCTCCAAGAATTCGGGTCGGTCTGGAGGTGGATTAGCTGTGATCTCCAAGAATTCGGGTCGGTCTGGAGGTGGATTAGCTGTGATCTCCAAGAATTCGGGTCGGTCTGGAGGTGGATTAGCTGTGATCTCCAAGAATTCGGGTCGGTCTGGAGGTGGATTAGCTGTGATCTCCAAGAATTCGGGTCGGTCTGGAGGTGGATTAGCTGTGATCTCCAAGAATTCGGGTCGGTCTGGAGGTGGATTAGCTGTGATCTCCAAGAATTCGGGTCGGTCTGGAGGTGGATTAGCTGTGATCTCCAAGAATTCGGGTCGGTCTGGAGGTGGATTAGCTGTGATCTCCAAGAATTCGGGTCGGTCTGGAGGTGGATTAGCTGTGATCTCCAAGAATTCGGGTCGGTCTGGAGGTGGATTAGCTGTGATCTCCAAGAATTCGGGTCGGTCTGGAGGTGGATTAGCTGTGATCTCCAAGAATTCACTCAACTTATCCCTTAGAACTAAACAACTTTCAGTTTCATTTGAATCTGCTTGTATCACAAAGAATACTAGGGACTTAAATCTTGTTGTAATTTACAGACCACCCCCTCCCTGGCTAATGGCTTTAAAACAACTGACTTTTTATCTGAACTGGATAGCTTTTTGGATGATATAGCTATCTTGCCTGGTAAATTACTGATAGTTGGTGATTTTAATTTCCACTGGGATAACCAAGCTAGGTCGGATGTTAAACAATATGCTGAAATCATTTCATCTTCACATTTATACCAACATGTGACTTTATCAATTCATAAAAATGGTCATATTTTGGATCATGTTACAACCAATGAGGACAATGATTTGATTAGCCATTGTGATGTTTTTGAGAATTTATTATCTGATCACCACATGGTTTGTTTCCCTCTGAACACACCAAAAGCTCTTCCATGCAGGACTACATCTACAGTCAGAAATTATGAAGATATTGATAACGACTTGTTCTCACTTGCATTAGAGAGGAGTTTGAACCCAGTTCCAAAAACCAACTGCCCAAATGAACTTCTTCGTTGGCATAACACAATTGTTAATAAAGTTTTGGATGAATTTGCGCCCAGAGTGACACGCACTGGCCTTATTAGGAGGCGTATGCCTTGGTACAATAAAACCATCCATCAAGTCCGCCAGGAGAAGCGACGGGCAGAACGTAAATGGTGGAAGACTCGCTCTGAAGCTGATCGCCAAGCATTTGTCTCTGCTAATAATCTTCTGGTTTCCAAAATCATACATTTAAAGCAATTATATTACGCTAGCAAACTTAACAATGCCGACAACAGAACTGTCTTTCAGATCGCGAACTCCCTTTTAAACAACCAAATCAAATTCCTTCCCAATCACATCGAGTATTATAAGTTGAGTGACTGCCTTGCTGATTTCTTTTCGGACAAGGTTGAAGATATTCGTTTAGATATGAATAATTCCAATGTGACACTGGACCCTCATGCACTTGATGATCCACCTTACGATTGTTCAACTTTTTTTTAATTTAACTAAATAACTCAAATGGACGTCCATAAATAATTTCACTCATGTCCAATGCATCATGCTCACTTGACCCTCAACCAGCTTGGTTATTGAAGAAACACATAGCTCATTATCTGCCAACCTGAACCAATATTGTCAACGCTTCACTTGATACAGGAGTCTTTCCTGATGATGCACATTTCGCTGTCATCAAACCTTTGCTTAAAAAGCCAACTTTAGATAAGGAGGATCTAAAGAATTATCGGCCAGTTAGCAATTTGGCGTTTAATGCAAAGGTAATTGAAAAATGTGTGGCCACTCAATTCATCAACCACCTAAATGACAATAATCTGATGGATCCTCTACAATCAGCATACCGTGCTAAACATAGCACAGAGACAGCTCTCTTAAAAATTCAGAAAGACATTTTACGAGAAGTGGATTCAAAAAGACTTGTTTTGATGGTCCTTTTGGACCTTACCTCTGCATTTGATACTGTAGACTATGCTACCCTAATTATTCGTCTTGAGAAACGCTTCAAAGTAACGGGAGTTGCACTTAAGTGGTTCTCGTCCTACCTTACAGGATGGAAGAGCTCTGTGAGTGTTTCTAATGAGTTATTAAAACCAAAAACACATAACTATGGACTCCCTCAAGAATCCAAATTGGGACCCTTGCTGTTCCCGGTTTACACTGCACCACTGGGTGACATTGCAAAACAACATGGAGTGAGTTATCATATGTATGCTGACGATTCACAATTATATGTCTCCTGCAACCCTCGCAACACCAGCGACGTAGATAATGCTATGACAAAGTTATCCTCCTGTATTGATGAAATGAGGATATGGATGAAAGTCAATTATTTGAAATTAAATGATACTAAAACTGAATTTTTCATAACAGGTTCACCTCATCTTCTTAGAATACTACCTGAGTTGGAGATCACTGTTGGGTCAAGCAGTATCAAACCATCCAAATCAATCCGTAACCTTGGTGTCACTTTCAGTTCTTCGCTTTCCTTATCCAGCCATGTTGACGCTCTACGTCGGTCAATAATTTACCACATCAGAAACCTCTGGCGTATTCGAAGATTTATCGACACAAACACATGTCACCACCTAGTTCGTGCTTTAATCACATCCAGGTTGGACTACTGCAACTCACTCTTTACGGTTATGTCTCGTAGAGACTTGACAAGATTGCAGCGTCTCCAGAATAGAGCAGCGCGACTGATATTCGGTGTTAGTAGACAAACTGATCCAGGTCCATTGATCAGCAAGCTACACTGGCTACCAATATCAAAACGGATCACCTACAAAACACTTCTCTTCATCTACAAAATCCTGAATGGTGAGGCGCCTTGGTATTTAAAGGATATGATCAAGATAAGAAAACCCGCACGTGAACTCAGATCGAGTAATGACTCCATCCGACTTCACATACCCATATCCAATTCTGCCATAGGTGACAAAAGATTTAAAATACTTGCATCCAGATCCTGGAACATTTTACCCACCCACATGAGAACTTCTCCATCCACCACAGTATTAAAAAAACTCTTAAAGACCCACTCATTTTGATATTTTTCATTTTGTTTTTATTTTACTTTGTAAGCGCCATGGTACTTTGGTGAATGGCGTATTTAAATAACATTTATTATTATTATTATTATTATTTCTAGGCCCAAATTTGACAGAAAACTTGTATTCATCATTGAAAACATTATGATAAATCTTTAAATGCAGGGATGCAGTAGAATAAAGTTGTCGTCACTCCTTATTTTTAAGCCAGCGATAGATGTTAAGAAAGGGTACGGTGAACAGCGGTACTGCAACAGTTTAAGTTCTTGAGCGAGAATAGGTGCAAATTCTGTATATCTCTTAGAAACTTGTCATGATTATTTTATTGCAGAAATCAGTGATGTCTGGGCCAAAATTTGACAGAAATCTTGTATTCAACATTGAAAACATCATGATGAATCTTTGACTGCAGGGATGCAGTAGAATCAAGTTGACATTACTTTATTTTTAAGCCAGCGATAGATGATAAGAAAGGGTACGGTAAACAGCGGTACTGCAAAAGTATAACTTCTTGAGCGAGAATAGGTGCAAATTCTGTATATCTCTGAGAAAGTTGTCATGATTATTTTATTGCAGAAATCAGTGATGTCTGGGCCAAAATTTGACAGAAATCTTTTATTTAACATTGAAAACATCATGATGAATCTTTGATTGCAGGAATGCAGTAGAATTAAGTTGACAATAGTTTGTTTTAAACGAAGCGATAACCAAGGAAAACACACAAAAAGTATGTAATTGTTCATCTTGTTGAATACAAAATTAAAATGTCCCTGAAAATTGATCAAATTCTCAAGTTGCAAACATATCTCTTTTGAAAACTGTTGTGTATACAATAATTAATCTGTTGTGAAATATTCCTTCCATTTCAGATGATCTTAAAAGGACTGCTTGACCAGACATTGCAAAGTGTTGGACGTTTGCCATCGCAGTATTGGACCAATCAACATTTGTGCTGCAGATGGCCCAATCAGAAGTCAATATGAGGTTGGAATCATGTTTCATTGTCTTAAAATGGAGATATCAGTAGAATAAATTAGTCAGTAGTTTATTCTTAAGCCAGCGATAGATGTTAGAAAGGGTACGGTAAACAGCGGTACTGCAAAAGTTTAACCTCTTGAGCGTGAATAGGTGCAAATTCTGTATATCTCTGAGAAACTTGTCATGATCATTTTATTGCAGAAATCAGTGATGTCTAGGCCAAAGTTTGACAGAAAACTTTCATTCAACAATAAAAACATCATGATGAATCTTTAATTGCAGGAATGCAGTAGATTCAATTTGACATTACTTTATTTTTAAGCCAGCGAAAGATGTTAAGAAAGGGTACGGTAAACAGCGGTACTGCAAAAGTTTAACTTCTTGAGCGAGAATAGGTGCAAATTCTGTATATCTCTGAGAAACTTGTCATGATCATTTTATTGCAGAAATCAGTGATGTCTGGGCCAAAATTTGACAGAAAACTTTCATTCATCATTGAAAACATCATGATGAATCTTTAAATGCAGGGATGCAGTAGATTAAAGTAGTCAATAATTAGTCATAAACCCAGCGACAGATGTCAGGGATGGGTACGGTAAACAGCGGTACTGCAAAAGTTTAACTTCTTGAGCGTGAATAGGTGCAAATTATGTATATCTCTTAGAAACTTGTCATGATCATTTTATTGCAGAAATCAGTGATGTCCAGGCCAAAATTTGACAGAAATCTTTTATTCAACATTGAAAACATCATGATGAATCTTTGATTGCAGGGATGCAGTAGAATTAAGTTGACAATAGTTTGTTTTAAACGAAGCGATAACCAAGGAAAACACACAAAAAGTATGTAATTGTTCATCTTGTTGAATATTAAATTAAAACGTCCCTGAAAATTGATCAAATTCTCAAGTTGCAAACATATCTCTTTTGAAAACTGTTGTGTTACAATAATTAATCTGTTGTGAAATATTCCTTCCATTTCAGATGATCTTAAAAGGACTGCTTGACCAGACATTGCAAAGCGTCGGACGTTTGCCATCGCAGTATTGGACCAATAACTTTTGTGCTGCAGATGGCCCAATCAGAAGTCATTATGAGGTTGGAATCATGTTTCATTATCTTAAAATGGAGGGATCAGTAAAATGAATTAGTTAATATTTGTTTTCAACCCAGCGATAAATGGTAATGAAAGGCTAACCCTAACCCTAATCCTAATTAGCTGTATCCGTAAGGCAATAATTATGTGCACACTTAGTCAATGAGACTTAAAAACGTCAAACAGGAAAAGGGGTAGCATCCTATGGGTTCGAAACCATTTTTCTCCGTGACGGCTTGTTTAATAGGGGAATAACTTGGCTTTTTAAAAATGTAAAAAAATTGGGATCGGATCTATTCAAATAGACTCAATCAGCCGTTTTTGCAGAGGAACAAAGTCTAAGAATTTTGTAGTGATCTACGTAACGTGAGGCGCAATTTGGTTGAATTATGCCTCAAAACAACACCTTTTTCGATTATGATTTTTTTTCTTCTGTGGGACAGAGGACTATTAGACCTTTCGTTTGATATGCGAAATGTTATATTAAATTTTGATTAGCTACCTCTAATTAGCTGTATTCGTAAGGCAATAATTATGTGCACACTAAGTCAATGAGACTTAAAAACGTCGAACAGGGAGAGGGGTGGCATCCTATGGGTTCGCCACCATTGTTATCCGTGACGGTTTTGTTTAATAGAGGGGTGACCAGGCTTTGTAAAAATGTCAAAAAATACGGGATCGGATTTATTTAAATAAACTTAATCAGCCGTTTTTGCAGAGGAACAAAGTCTGAGAATTTTGGAGTGATCTACGTAACGTGAGGCGCAATTTGGTTAAATTACGCCTCAAAACATCACATTTTTCGAGAATTGTTTTTTTCTGGGGGACAAAGGACTATTAGACCTTCCGTTTGATATGCGAAATGTTTTATAATAAATTTTGATTAGCTACCTCTAATTAGCTGTATCCGTAAGGCAATAATTATGTGCACACTTAGTCAATGAGACTTAAAAACGTCAAACAGGAAAAGGGGTGGCATCCTATGGGTTCGAAACCATTTTTCTCCGTGACGGCTTGTTTAATAGGGGAATGACTTTGCTTTTTAAAAATGTAAAAAAAAATTGGGATCGGATCTATTCAAATAGACTCAATCAGCCGTTTTTGCAGAGGAACAAAGTCTAAGAATTTCGGAGTGATCTACGTAACGTGAGGCGCAATTTCGTTAAATTACGCCTCAAAACAACCCCTTTTTCGATTATGTTTTTTTCTTCTGTGGGACAGAGGACTATTAGACCTTTCGTTTGATATGCGAAATGTTGTATTAAATTTTGATCAGCTACCTCTAATTAGCTGTATTCGCAAGGCAATAATTATGTGCATACTAAGTCAATGAGACTTAAAAACGTCGAGCAGGGAGAGGGGTGGCATCCTATGGGTTCGCCACCATTTTTATCCGTGACGGTTTTGTTTAATAGGGGGTGACCAGGCTTTTTAGAAATGTCAAAAAATACGGGATCGGATTTATTTAAATAGACTTAATCAGCCGTTTTTTGCAGAGGAACAAAGTCTGAGAATTTCGGAGTGATCTACGTAACGTGAGGCGCAATTTGGTTAAATTACGCCTCAAAACATCACATTTTTCGAGAATTGTTTTTTTCTGGGGGACAAAGGACTATTAGATGTTTCGTTTGATATGCGAAATGTTTTATAATAAATTTTGATTAAGTACCTCTAATTAGCTGTATTCGTAAGGCAATTATTATGTGCACACTAAGTCAATGAGACTTAAAAACGTCAAACAGGGAAAGGGGTGGCATCCTATGCGTTCGGGACCATTTTTCTTCGTGACGGTTTTGTTTAATAGGGGGGGTGACCAGGCTTTTCGAAAATGTCAAAATATTTGGGATCGGATTTATTCATATAGACTTAATCAGCCGGTTTTGCAGAGGAACAAAGTCTGAGAATTTCGGGTTGATCTACGTAACGTGGGGCGCAATTTGGTTAAATTACGCTTTACAACATTACATTTTTCGAGCATGTTTTCTTTCCAGGGGACAGAGGACTATTAGATCTTTTGTTTGATATGCGAAATGTTATATTAAATTTTGATTAGCTACCTCTAATTAGCTGTATCCGTAAGGCAATAATTATGTGCAAACTAAGTCAATGAGACTTAAAAAACATCAAACAGGGAGAGGGTTGGCATCCTCTGGATTCGAGACCATTTTTATTCGTGATGGAGTTTTTTAATAGGGAGGTGACCAGGCTTTTCAAAAATGTCAAAAATTTTGGGATCGCATTTATTCAAATAGACTCAATGAGTCGTTTTTGCAGAGGAACACAGTCTGAGAATTTTGGAGTGATCTACGTAACGTGAGGCGCAATTTGGTTAAATTACGCCTCAAAACAACACTTTTTTCGAGAATTGGTTTTTTTCCTGGGGATAGAGGACTATTAGACCTTTCTTTTGATATGCGAAATGTTATATTAAATTTTGATTAGTTACCTCTAATAAGCTGTATCCGTAAGGCAATAATTATGTGCACACTAAGTCGATAAGACTTAAAAACTTTAAACAGGGAGAGGGGTGGCATTATATGGGTTCGGGACCATTTGTCTCCATGACGGCTTTGTTTAATAGGGAGGTGACCAGGCTTTTCAAAAAGGTAAAAAAAATTGAGATCGGATTTATTCAAATAGACTCAATCAGCCGTTTTTGCAGAGGAAGAAAGTCTGAGAATTTCGGAGTGATCTACGTAACGTGAGGCGTAATTTGGTTGAATTACGCCGCAAAGCATTACATTTTTCGAGAATGTTTTCTTTCCGGGGTACAAAGGACTATTAGGCCTTTTGTTTAATATGCGAAATGTTATATTAAATTTTGATTAGCTACCTCTAATTAGCTGTATTCGTAAGGCAATAATTATGTGCACACTAAGTCAATGAGACTTAAAAACGTCGAACAGGGAGAGGGGTGGCATCCTATGGGTTCGGTACCATTTTTTTCCGTGACGGTTTTGTTTAATAGGGGGGTGACCAGGATTTTTAGAAATGTCAAAAAATTTGGAATCGGATTTTTTCAAATAGACTCAATCAGCCGTTTTTGCAGAGAAACAAAGTCTGAGAATTTCGGAGTGATCTACGTAACGTGAGGCGCAATTTGGTTAAATTACGCCTCAAAACATCACATTTTTCGAGAATCTTTTCTTTCTGGGGTACAAAGGACTATTAGACCTTTCGTTTGATATGCGAAATGTTATATTAGATTTTGATTAGCTACCTCTAATTAGCTGTATCCGTAAGGCAATAATTATGTGCACACTAAGTCAATGAGACTTAAAAAACGTCAAACAGGGAGAGGGTTGGCATCCTATGGGTTCGAGACCATTTTTTTTTTGTGATGGGGTCTTTTAATAGGGAGGTGACCAGGCTTTTCAAAATCGTCAAAAATTCGTGATCGGATTTATTCAAATAGACTCAATGAGTCGTTTTTGCAGAGGAACAAAATCTGAGAATTTCGGAGTAATCTACGTAACGTGAGGCGCAATTTGGTTGAATTACGCCTCAAAACATCACATATTTTGAGATTCTTTTCTTTCCGGGGTACAAAGGACTATTAGACCTTTCGTTTGATATGCGAAATGTTATATTAAATTTTGATTAGCTACCTCTAATTAGCTGTATCCGTAAGGCAATAATTATGTGCACACTAAGTCAATGAGACTTAAAAAACGTCAAACAAGGAGAGGGTTGGCATCCTATGGGTTGAGACCATTTTTATTCGTGATGGGGTTTTTTAATAGGGAGGTGACCAGGCTTTTCAAAAATGTCAAAAATACGGGATCGGATTTATTCAAATAGACTCAATGAGCCGTTTTTGCAGAGAAACAAAACCTGAGAATTTCTGAGTGATCTACGTAACGTGAGGCGCAATTTGGTTAAATTACGCCTTAAAACATCACATTTTTCGAGAATTGTTTCTTTTCTGGTGACAGAGGCCTATTAGACCTTTCGTTTGATATGCGAAATGTTATATTACATTTTGATTAGCTACCTCTAATTAGCTGTATCCGTAAGGCAATAATTATGTGCACATTAAGTCAATGAGACTTAAAAAACGTCAAACAGGGAGAGGGGTGGCATCCTATGGGTTTGAAACCATTTTCATCCGTGACGGTTTTGCTTAATAGTGGGGTGACCAGGCTTTTCAAAAAGGTCAACAAATTTGAGATCGGATTTATTCAAATAGACTCAATCAGCCGTTTTGGCGAGGAACAAAGTCTGAGAATTTCGGAGTGATCTACGTAATGTGAGGCGCAATTTGGTTGAATTACGCCTCAAAACATCACATTTTTCGAGAATCTTTTCTTTCCGGGGTACAGAGGACTATTAGACCTTTCGTTTGATATGCGAAATGTTATATTGAATTTTGATTAACTACCTCTGATTAGCTGTATCCGTAAGGCAATAATTATGTGCACACTTAGTCAATGAGACTTAAAAACGTCTAACAGGGAAAGGGGTGGCATCCTATGGGTTCGGAACCATTTTTCTACGTGACGGTTTGTTTAATATGCGAAATGTTATATTAAATTTTGATTAGCTACCTCTAATTAGCTGTATCCGTAAAGCAATAATTATGTGCACACCAAGTCAATTAGACTTAAAAACGTCAAACTGGGAAAGGGGTGGCATTCTATGGGTTCGGGACCATTTTTATCCGTGACAGTTTTGTTTAATAGGAGGGTAACCAGGCTTTTCAAAAATGTCAAAAAATTTGGGATCGAATTTATTCAAATAGACTCAATCAGCCGTTTTTGCAGAGGAACAAAGTCTGAGATATTCGGAGTGATCTACGTAACGTGAGGCGCAATTTTGTTAAATAACGCCTCAAAACATCACATATTTTGAGAATTGTTTCTTTCCGGGAAACAGAGGACTATTAGACCTTTCGTTTGATATGCGAAATGTTATATTAGATTTTGATTAGCTACCTCTAATTAGCTGTATCCGTAAGGCAATAATTAAGTGCATACTAAATCAATGAGACTTAAAAAATTCAAACAGGGAGAGGGGTGGAATCCTATGGGTTCGGGCCCATGATGATAGCTATCATGAACTAGGTAAGCATGACTATCAGTGGGC
>JAIGNY010001561.1:52500-330000 GCA_020152595.1 Chiridota heheva
CCTCTTTAAACAGTTAAATAAAACTGTGAAACAGTAAAAGGCTGAAAGGCAAAAAAAAAAAAAAAACCATCACTAAATATTCTCCCATCAGATCAGGCCTATCTCCTGTTCCCTCATGAGACATTCCCCCCAAATAAAACATATCTCTTCGAAAGTAAAAGATTTAAACAGTGAGCACACCAATTGATGACTGGGGTTGTACATGTTCTAACACACCATGATAAGGATTACAAGCATGCTTCAATTTTTTGCACATAGGTATATTTGTTCATAATTTATCTAATCTTTAACCAAAAAGGGTAAAAAAACAGCGTGTGTTGTACGAACTGACAGAAATCACAGTTTTGTGCAATATTTTCATTTTAAAATCTCTGTGATTTGTAAATGACAAAATTCTTGAAAGTAATATTAAAATTTATCTAAATGTGTTGACATCATGAGGAAAATAGAGTAATTCAATATTTTCAATGTTTATAAGATTGACACATAAAAAGGTAAGCGTGTCGTACATGGCATCCAAAAAAATGTCGTACGGGACTCTCTGTAAAACAACTGTTTCATCCCATGGAAGTGTTATAGGTCTTTAGTTCAGCGGCGTAGGAAGATATTTGAAGTGGAAGGGCCAGATTTTATCATTTGTTCCAACCAATCTACAAAAATGAGTAAGCCTCTTATCACGGTTCAAAAACGATTTGTAAACTACTAAAATTTGGCAACATTTCCCAAAATTGAAGAAAATTTCCCGAACTGAAAGAGGTTGGCATGATTTCAACACAAAATTAGACAAAATGGCAGCGTCCAAATTCAAAGTTGGATAACTTGAGAATGAAATAACATGTTATGATGGAGGTTCTAGTAGTTGGTTTATTTTTCAATTCTCTACCATAAATAAGCTAGAGTATTTGACAATATGTTAAGGAGAAATAAAGTCTGACATAATCTTTATTTCATATGAATAACAAATCTTCTGATCAAGTTTCATAACTCCTGAAGAAATCTAACACATTTTTTGTAATCATTAAAAACTGTAATGCCATGGGAGCCGCCATTTTTATTTCAAAACATGCAGATTATGAAGTCATCAGCCCAGGAGGATGTTGGAATGCTTTGTATTTCTTAATATTCTATCTCAAGTTTTCTAGCTCATGAAAAATTGTTTTCCTGTTGTAAGGGCCTTTACAACAAGAACATTTTTGTGTACACATGAAAATGTCAAAAAATGCTGTTCAACTTTGTGTCACATAATTTTGGAATAAAAACATAATATAAAGTTATAACAAGATAACGGGCTAAGAAAGGTTAGTCACCCCATAACAAGCCCAAACTAACACCACCACCACCACCACGACAAAAAAAAAATCAATAATCAAAGACGCCCAGAGTTAGTGAAGAACTTATCAATGTTGACCTTGAAATTGTAAACAGAATTGGAGCTAAGTACCTACTCAGGCAAACCTTAAGCTTAACCATTCCACTCATTAACAACTCTTTGCGAAAAGCTAAAACGCCGAATATCTATCCGCGAGAACTCTTTGGTCAGCTTCAAACTGTTACCACGTGCACATGAGGATTAGCTGAAACATGCAAGACATAACAGGAAGTCAAAGCATAACTACCAGATAGGAACTTTAAAACATGAATCATATCGCCACGTACTCTTCTCAACTTAAGCGTGGTCAAACCAAGAATTCGCAACCTAGATTTATAAGAGCGATTCCTTACTTCAGGAATAAGTCTAGTGGCTCTTCGCTGAAACTGCTCCAAAATGAACTCATAAAGAACTTCTTTTATGAAGAAATGCATTACATTCCTTATTCTATGTAGGGGAAATAATGTCATTAACAATCCTGGGCGTCTTTGATTTATTTACTATTATGATTTTTTTTGTGGTGGTGGTGTTGGTTTGGGCTTTTTATGAGGTGACTAACCTTTCTTAGCCCGTAAATTTGTTGTTATGTGAACAAGATTTCAATACAGAATTGAGCAAAATGGCAGCCTCCATGTGTTAACTTTAAAGATGGATCAATTGAGATAAGAATGAAATTTTGACTGTTTTCTGGTTGTTAGTTTAGATTTTAATCCTTTATCATATGAAATAAGATAAAGATAAGCGTGTTCTTCCACAAAATGCTTATAATTTGAAATTTGTACCATATTGGATAGGGCCTACATGCTACTGTCAATTGATTAATCCCCATCCGCTACGTCCTCCTCCCCAGCCATCCGTTATGGCACTGCCACAAATCAACTGCCACAAATTAACTGCCACAAATCAACTACCACAAATCAACTGCCACAAATCAACTGCCATAAATCAACTGCCACAAATCAACTGCCACAATCTGTACTTGGCCGATTAAGCTGTAACCTCTCAAACTGTCCCACTGACGTTAAAACCACTGCATATAAAGCTCTAGTTAGGCCAGTGACTCAGTATGCATCAGCAGTTTGGGACCCCTATCACCAGTGCGATGTAGATAAGCTTGAATCAATTCAACGGAGAGCAGCCAGGTTCTGTATGGCAAACTACTCTTATAAATCCAGTGTCAGCATGCTTCATAAATTAGATTGGCCCCTGCTAATAACAAAAAAAAGGAACACCCGTCTAAAAATGCTATCTAAAATCAATAACAGTCTTGTCGCCATTGATAATGATTACCTAATCCCAAACGCAAGAATTAATACAAGAAATAACCATGATCTGAATTTCCACGTTCCTTATGCTAAAAAGAATGTTTATAAATACTCCTTCTTTCCTCAAACACTAAAAGATTGAAATGCTTTACCATTGGACATTGTACATGCACCAAGTCTAAACTGTTTCAAAGCTAAACTTGCTAAGCTTGTTAACTGATTTATTATTATTATTTATTTATTTTTCTATACTTTTGCTACGCTCGGTTGGCGTTCATGTCCTCTAGAAGGATTTTTGCCGACTTAACCTATTCAGATTCAGAAATCAACTGCCACAAATCAACTGCCACAAATCAACTGCCACAAATCAACTGCCACAAATCAACTGCCACAAATCAACTGCCACAAATCAACTGCCACAAATCAACTGCCACAAATCAACTGCCACAAATCAACTGCCACAAATCAACTGCCACAAATCAACTGCCACAAATCAACTGCACAAATCAACTGCCACAAATCAACTGCCACAAATCAACTGCCACAAATCAACTGCCACAAATCAACTGCCACAAATCAACTGCCACAAATCAACTGCCACAAATCAACTGCCACCAATCAACCAAACAAATCATCTGCCACCAATCAACCAAACAAATCAACTGCCACAAATCAACCAAACAAATCAACCAACAAATCAACCATACGAAATTATTTCCATACGCTCTGTTGCTAAAAATAGCTTATTTGTCACTGGTGCAGATTCTTAGGCTAACTGAGTAGGCATAACTTGACCGTTACTGACAGTGTTGTAAGCAATCGACATAATCTTCAACCGGGTGTCTTTTTATGACGTCATAGCAGAGCAGACGCTTTTAGAACAATGACGTAATTTTTTGTATTATTCTGGTAATATTGAACAATGACACAGAATGAACACTCGCGCGGCTTGTAAACACACGTGGGTCTGTGGTCAATTGCGAGACGACTACGGGAGGTGAAGGCTGAACTTGGTGAATTAGTGTAAAACGGAACTAATTATTCTCAATATTGAAAGCGATCATGAAAGAGTCAAGTTCGGGACCCTTTTTGTACCAGAATATTATAGATTTGGGATATTTTGTGATGTTTTCCAAAAAGTACCATCTAATATCTCTCGGATGATGGTACTTTCGATAGGGGGTGACCAGCGGTTTTGGTCTTTTTTTTTTTAGGCCGATGTGAAGAGGTGTTGTACATGAGCACATTTTAATAATTTCATTGACGCCGTTAGTGTCCCCTCCCTAACTCACTATAATAATTGTCCTCCCCCCTTCCCATTCAATATTGGCTATTGTTACTGTTTTTCCTGGAAATTTACGTAAAGATAGGAATACATTTAACATTGAAAGGGAGGATAGGGGGTTACAATTCTCGGCAAAATATTAAAGAAACATGGCACTATAACATATGAAGATCTCAAAAAGCTGAAGTGTTCCAGCCGTTTTGTCCAAAATTGTAGGCCTAGGCCTACTCCCAATAAAAAATATATCCCATAATATTTCCTTCAACTTATGATGATCTGCAAGAATTTAAACTGCAGTCACAAATGCTAAATTAACCCTGTCAACGGTAGGTAAGGAAGTTTTGGCATTATACGGAACCCCCCCACCCAAATCCTATCACGGACCCACCCGTCTGAATCCCAAATTCTATCACCCCCAACCCCAAATCAGCCCCCCCCCCTCACCCAAAATTTCTAACTACCCTGAATACCAAAACATATGTCACTGACCCCATTCACCCCATTCACCCCCACCCCGTGGGTGGGGACTAATTATTAAGTATAGGGGCTAATTATTAGGTATAGCCTAATATTAGACCCCAGATAGTCTAGGTCATTCTACTTCCATTCAACAAGTTGGAAGTTCCAAGCACTTGTATGACACCTGATGAAATCACTCCACCAGTGCTGTCACGCAAAATAAATGACACACTATCCATTTAATAGTACCTCAGACTCCATAACAAACGCTATTTAGAATTAGCTATCAGTCATAGTTGTATAGTAAGCTTGCTGCCTATGGATACAACTAACCAGGGAGTTGTGGCCAACGCTAGTGTTACTGCTGTTAACTTGCGTGGGACGCGGGAAACATATATCCCGCGGGAAATTCACAAAAACTTTAATCAGATGATGTATCACATAACAGTGTGCGCAGAATTATAGTGGCGTTTGCATTATAATTTGCGACTTTAGTACGACATCACTCTGTGTAAGCTGCCGTAACAAGAAATGACGTCAAAAAGCCATGAGGAAAAATGACGTCAAAATGACGTCATAAAAAGACACCCGGTTGAAGATTATGTCGATTGCGTGTTGTAACTTGACGTGGAAGTCAAAGTAAAATCGTTCATGGAGGAAAATGAATGCATCTTCATTAATGAATTTCCCAATAGTAGAAGGTTTTATTCTAACGGAGATATTGGGGAGTGGGAGTTATGCAACTGTCTATAAAGCTTTCAGAAAGGTAGTAGGCCTTATGCTTTTTAATGTTACTAGTATTACTAACTTCTTTGCCAAAGCAACTTGTGTAAGATAATCCGGTTACACGACTTTTTTATTTGCAATCATAATTCATATTTGTCAGGTGTCAAATGTAATTGCCTGAATCTGAATAATACATCAAACGATCAATCCCGATCATTTCTGACATGGGTAGAACACAAAAAGAAAAAAATGAAGTAAGAAATGACAGTTGTAGAGGAGAAAGAGAAAAAAAGGATCGCAGTTCACACTAAGGAGTAAGGTAGCTCAGTTGGTAGAGCACTTGACTGAGATGCTGGAGGTACCCGGTTCAAGCCTCGGACAGGTCTAAGCAGTTTTTCTACAGTTTTTTGCAGACAGGTATGTCGATCATCAAAGCGGAAGTACGTCGTTTGCAGCTCCTCCTCATTCAACTGTTAAGAAAAGTGGCAATGGTGAATAGTGCGCCGTCCTTCGGAGGGGAGGTTAAGTTGTTGGTCCCGATGGTAGGACAGTCACACCCTATCTGAATCTGAATCGGTTAAGTCGGCAAAAATCCTTCAAGAGGACATGAACGCCAACCGAGCGTAAAAAGTATGAGTAAAAAATAATATAAAAAAAACTAGTTAGCAATACAGGTGTTAGTAAGTTTAGCTTTGAAACAGTTGAGACTTAGTGCATGAACAAAGTCTGACGGTAAAGCATTCCAATCCTTTAGTGTGTGAGGGAAGAAAGAGTGTTATACCTGGTTCTCTGAACACTTCTCGAAAAGAGCAGGATGAACACTCGGTGTTCATCCACTTCCGTCCCGGACGCACGAAACTGGCATCTGCTATGCAGGTTATAGCATGGCGTCTATGCTTTATATAGGAGTCATGCCGAGTTCCCGTAAGGGAGGATCATGTACAAACAAACAAATTTCCACTGTGCAGGCATAGTTATACTGTCATGCACAGGGCCTAGTTGTAGTGATGGAGTAGGATAGGAACTTGTCCTTTGTTTGCGGTTGTAATCATAGTAGTAGGCTAATACTAACAGTTAGTAGTGCGCAAAAAAGATGCAACATGGAAGATTTATTATTAGTGACTGTGACTGCACCTGTGGATGCATAGTGGATACTTATGGACGGATTCTTTTAGAGTGGCGTTTTGTTTGTGACTCGCATATTAAATGGGAAAAAAATTACAGTATTAATATCTAATTTGTTTTGAAACATATTATAAACAGTAATTAAGTCTTGTTTTAGGTGCTTTTGCTCTAAGCTCTTTCAATTTAATTTCTTTAGTCTGTTATCATATGTCAGATGCTTCAGTTCAGATACAAGTTTGGTCATTCTCCTTTGAATTCCCTCTAGAAATGTCCTGTTTTTGGTTGAGTCGCCACGCTTGAATACAATAATCAAGGTGTGGCCTTATCAATGATTTATATAGGTTTACAGTGATCTTTTGATCATAATTGCAGAAATTTCGTTTAATTATCCCAACAACTTTGTTTGCTTTCTTTACTGTTTCTGCTTATTGCTTATTTTGCTTTAGTGATGTTGTTACATAGACCCCGAGATCTCCTCTTCCTTGCTTACAATTGTTTTATCCTTCATGAAATAATCATATCTTGGGTTATTGTATCCAAAGTGTCCAAGTACAAGGCCACATACTCAAAATAGAGCAGATTTCCTAAGCTACCGATTTGTCCATGTCCATTGAAAAAGATGTGCCACACACTAAAGCAAGCGTCAATGGGATTTAACCAAAGTTGGAAAAACCACTCGCCTGCTCGCCATAGGGGAGCAAAAAATAATTGTGGCGAGTAGACATATTATAATATACTGTGGTACTCGCCACACTTGCCTTGTCAAGTTTGGCAAGCGACTTTCTATGTATTTTTCCAACCCTTGATTTAACACCTCCCAACAAAAAGTTCCCAGGTTTTTTTGGAAACATTTTATTTTGATATCAAAATCAACCCACTTCTCACTGAAAAATCATGCATGCCTACTTTAGTTTGTTTCTAGTTGCAGTTGTAACTTGGAGAGAAACAACAACAATAGATAAATGGTCTAAGTTTAAAGGGGAAAAAATATTGTTCTTTTTTCTTCTCAGATTTTCAGAATTGTGAAACGCTCTGAAGAAAAGCATGTCAAACCGTCCCATGTACATGTACAAATAACATGTATTAGGTGCGCATTTGAAGTTAGCTTGCGGTCAAACCGCAGCATCAAACGTACCCTCTACGTGGATGACTTCACCATCTTCTACTCCTCCCCAGCTTTCCTATTGTTGAAAATTGGCTCCAAACCAGCCTCAATCAGCTGCAAGTCTGGAGCAACAATAACGGTTTTAAATTCTCCAAAGACAAGACAGTCTGCATGCACTTTTGTCATTTCAACAACCTCCACCCCAACCCGAACTTTGTGCTCAATGGGAATCGCATCCCTAAAGTTGAAAACACAAAGTTCCTTGGTCTAACTCTAGACCCCAAGCTCACCTACAAGCCACACATCACCAACCTGAAACTAAGATGCAATAGCTCCCTTAACCTCCTCCGACTGCTCTCCAACACTACTTGGGAGCGAACCGCCATGCTCTCCTCAAAATTTTCAGGCTCACCATTCGTGCCAAGCTTGACTATGGCAATATTGTTTACTGTGTCGCTCACAACTCATACCTCAACCACATTAACACCATCCGAAATGAAGCCCTCAGGCTTTGTCTAGGAGCCTACAGGACCTCCCCAATTACTAGCCTTCATGTTGAAGCCAACGAACCCCCCTTTCTACTTAGATGTAAAAAGCTTAGCCTCTCCTATGCTTTTAGAGTCCTCACCAACACCCAGAACCCTGTTTACAACCTCATTAGGTACCCCAATTTCTCCTCCCTCTTTGATAGGACTAAAACCCTATCGCCTCCCTTCAGCTTACGCATTAAATCAGACCTCTTTCAACTTGGCATCAACCCCGCCACTCTCGGCACCTACTCCTGGCCCACTTTTCCGCCTTGGGCCACCCCCCTTCCTTCTGTCCACCTAGACCTCTCCACTTATAACAAAACTCAAACTCACCCTAATCTCTTCATCAATCTCCACAACCAAATCAAAGACCAACTCTCAAATTACACCTCCATCTATACTGATGGCTCCAAGGAAGGCAACAAGACAGCTGCTGCTGCCATCATCCAAGACATCACCCTCAGTAGCAGACTTCCTGACCACTCATCCATCTTTTCAGCCGAGGCTAAGGCCATTCTCCTCGCCCTCAACTTTATTGAGTACTCTCCTCTTAGTCACTTTGCCATTTTCTCTGACTCAAAGGCTGTTCTTACTTCATTACTCAATCTTAAATAAGATAACCTCACCTGCCACCTCCTCCTCCGGAAACTCTTTTCTCCCACCCTCTGCAGGAAAAGTGTTCTTTTCTTCTGGATACCCAGCCATGTTGGCATCCCTGGCAATGACAGGGCTGATACAGCCGCTAAGCTTGCCCTTAACCTCCTCCCTTCCCCTTTTCCCAAAACCCTCTCTGACATCAAACCGCTTATCGCTTCTCTTGTTCGTGACCGCTGGCAAACCTTATGGAACTTCCAAATTGATAACAAACTCCATGTTATCCAGCCCACAATCCCGATCAAATCCACCATCAACAACCTTTCTCGATCGACAACGTTCATATTACCCGTCTTAGAATTGGTCACACCCACCTCACTCACTCCCACCTCCTTATTGGTTCCCCCAACCCCTCTGTAACAATTGCCACTGCATCCTCACAATCCAACACGTTCTCCTTGCTTGCCCCCTGTACAACCTTCCCAGAGCTTCCTCGCTCCCCACAACTCAATTGCTGAGTTCTTCCAAAAAAATCCTCCAGATAAAATAGTCTCCTTCCTTCAGCATGCATCCCTCTACAACCATATTTAATTCTCCTCTTCCACCCCCTCTCTACTTTGTTTTTGTTTTACCCATGCACCTCCTCTCTCGATCACAGCTTTCTGGCTTTTGTTCTTGAATTTCTCTCATTCTTCCCCTGGTCTCTTTCCTTACTACCTCTAAAATGATCTGACCTCTCAGGCACAATTTGACCTTCGTTGTCGTGGTGCCGTTAAGACCTCATCAAACAAACAAACAAACATGTACATATAACATGTATTAGGTGCGCATCTGATTAGCTTGCGGTCAAACTGTCTCATGTACATGTACAAATTACATGTATTAGGTGCGCATCTGAAGTTAGCTTGCACAACATTCAAAATATCTTACGCTTGTGCCTTGTGGCCTGAACGTATGCATACTAGTTATACGCGTTAGAATTGCAATGCTCAAACAGTGCAATCCAATTCCTGCTTGTATATGTATCAAAAATTGCACGTAAAATTTTCTCGCCCGTGTTGCTCTGTCTCTTACTTGTGTACACGTGTATGTGTAACCAGGCCTAGCATACAAAAGTCAGTTCTAAGTTAGTGAGATAAACATCTCACTCATTAGGCACTACTTGCTAGGCAATACTTGCAGAACTGAGTGAGACAATGCACTATACACTTGTAATGTTGAAAACCATTCTGACAACAACAAATAACATCATTATGAAATGAAAACCCTACTCAAAACTAACAAAAGTACTTAAGAGTTATGATTTTAATCTTGTTAGCGTCTTGAATCTTTAAAGTATCTTTTAAACTGATTTACAAATGAAATGATGAACATTTTGTACATAAAAAGCATCTAAATTATGGAAGAAATTACATTCCGTTCACTTCGCAAATCCCTCAGTTTTGGAAACTTGTACACGATTAGTGCACATATCATCCAAGTGTGTTGGCAACTGCTATTTTGGAAATGTTTGTCAGTAAATGCTCTTCCCTGATTTCTTGCTCAAGCAGCGAGGAAGGAAAATTATTACACACAACAGTTTGCTGCCAATTGTTTACTAAAATTTAACTAAAATTTGTCCAAATTTTGCAAGAAAATAAGAATCTTGCTACTGTAGGTCAAAACACAATTTGTTCACCTCTTGAAAATGTTGAACCATATACGCCAGGCCCGTTAGCTTTCTAGAAAACAATTGATCAGAGTTTAACCTTTTTCACTTACTTTAATTGATAAGTAGAACTAACCACTCAAGAAATACTTTATTTTGTCTATATAGCATTAAAAAAGATTGCGAAAACAAACTGAATGATGATTGTATAGTTCTGCTAATCGGCCAGTTTTATAGCAAAGTCTATTTTTGTCTACCTTTTCAAGAGGGACCTGGGGAGGGGCTCAGGGGGGCAAGGAGACCCAGAGCATAACTTGAGCCAAAATATAATCAGTTGCCATATACTGCAAAAGTAGAATAACGGAAAAAGTAGAGTAGGGTTGCCGAAATCTGCTAATATTGACTCAAGTTTACCAACTATTGTCTCGCTCTTTGTATTTGGCAAGTGATTTGTCCAAAAAAATCCTGTGTAATAATTAACTGATAACAGATAGTGTGTGTTTCCGTACTCAAACAAGTCAATTCCAATGATTTTCATCGCTCTATGTGGATAGATTTCACTGGCAGCTTTGATTGATTTGCTTGGTGTGTTTGATGTGGAACACAGGTTTGGATCATGCGTTGAATGTCTTCGTTTAATCCTGGCCAGTATACTGATTGTTTAGCAGCTTTGATTGATTTCTTTGGTGTGTTTGGCATGGAACACAGGTTTGGATCATGCGTTGAATGTCTTCGTTTAATCCTGGCCAGTATACTGATTGTTTAGCAGCTTTGATTGATTTCTTTGGTGTGTTTGGCATGGAACACAGGTTTGGATCATGCATTCAATGTCTTCGTTTAATCCTGGCCAGTATACTGATTGTTTAGCAGCTTTGATTGATTTCTTTGGTGTGTTTGGCATGGAACACAGGTTTGGATCATGCGTTGAATGTCTTCGTTTAATCCTGGCCAGTATACTGATTGTTTAGCAGCTTTGATTGATTTGCTTGGTGTGTTTGATGTGGAACACAGGTTTGGATCATGCGTTGAATGTCTTCGTTTAATCCTGGCCAGTATACTGATTGTTTAGCAGCTTTGATTGATTTCTTTGGTGTGTTTGGCATGGAACACAGGTTTGGATCATGCGTTGAATGTCTTCGTTTAATCCTGGCCAGTATACTGATTGTTTAGCAGCTTTGATTGATTTCTTTGGTGTGTTTGGCATGGAACACAGGTTTGGATCATGCATTCAATGTCTTCGTTTAATCCTGGCCAGTATACTGATTGTTTAGCAGCTTTGATTGATTTCTTTGGTGTGTTTGGCATGGAACACAGGTTTGGATCATGCGTTGAATGTCTTCGTTTAATCCTGGCCAGTATACTGATTGTTTAGCAGCTTTGATTGATTTCTTTGGTGTGTTTGGCATGGAACACAGGTTTGGATCATGCATTCAATGTCTTCGTTTAATCCTGGCCAGTATACTGATTGTTTAGCAGCTTTGATTGATTTCTTTGGTGTGTTTGGCATGGAACACAGGTTTGGATCATGCATTGAATGTCTTCGTTTAATCCTGGCCAGTATACTGATTGTTTAGTAGCTTTGATTGATTTCTTTGGTGTGTTTGGCATGGAACACAGGTTTGGATCATGCGTTGAATGTCTTCGTTTAATCCTGGCCAGTATACTGATTGTTTAGCAGCTTTGATTGATTTCTTTGGTGTGTTTGGCATGGAACACAGGTTTGGATCATGCATTCAATATCTTCGTTTAATCCTGGCCAGTATACTGATTGTTTAGCAGCTTTGATTGATTTCTTTGGTGTGTTTGGCATGGAACACAGGTTTGGATCATGCATTCAATGTCTTCGTTTAATCCTGGCCAGTATACTGATTGTTTAGCAGCTTTGATTGATTTCTTTGGTGTGTTTGGCATGGAACACAGGTTTGGATCATGCATTCAATGTCTTCGTTTGGCCAGTATACTGATTGTTTAGCAGCTTTGATTGATTTCTTTGGTGTGTTTGTCATGGAACACAGGTTTGGATCATGCATTCAATGTCTTCGTTTAATCCTGGCCAGTATACTGATTGTTTAGTAGCTTTGATTGATTTTGTCGTGATCGGAATGAAAGATATAATAAATAAAACGATAAACCAGAGCTTAACGTGTTACTGTAATCTATATTCTTGCTTTCTTGTAACATGCGTTGAGTCACCTTAAATGACCTTATAGCAAAAGGTGTGATCTTGTGCAGATCACTACAACTCCCCTTTTAAAAAAGTGAGAGCTTCAAAAGAGATGCAGGTTCTGTAACTACTTCTTACGATAACAAAAATATAAGGAAAACATAACATTTAATCTACTTAAACATACAACACAAGTGAAAAATGTCTCTATATACAACAAGGTTAAATCACAACTACTTGAACATGGTTTCAATCAGGAGTTCAATATTGAATATAATCTCTGTACTTAAAGGGTTCCTTAATTGTGCGACCTCTCGTTGTTCGCATCAGCTTTGGTGTTGTGTGTTGGTTTGAGTTCATTGTGGGTGATTTTTGTGAGTTGTCCGATTTATTTTGTGTGGAGTCTTTGTCACACACGTGTTGTCTGTTGACATGATTGGTTGTGTTGTTTTGAGAAGACGTTTGTTGTGTTATAATGTGTCGTCTATTTCTTCTTAATTCACTTCCACCCTTTGTTTCTAATATGTATGAGCGCGGAGTCTGAGCCCTTTCTAAGATTGTGGCTGGTTTCCATCCACTTTGTGTTTGGACCCTAACTCTTTCACCCTTTTCTAAAGGTGAGAGTTTCCTTGACCCTTTGTCATAATCAACTTTCTGCCTTGCTTGTTTTTCTAGTAAGGCTTTCTTCACTAGTTGGGGGTCCACAACTTTTGGTTGTAGTTGAGCTTCGGTCGTGGGGAGGACAGATCGAAGTCGTCGACTCATGGCTAACTGAGCTGGTGATCCAATTTTGTTTATGGTGGTATTCCGGTATTCCAAAAGGCCCAAATACGGATCTTTTCCCTCAGACTTCGTTTTTTGCAGAAGTCTTTTTATGGTTTAAACAGATTTTTCTGCCAACCCATTTGCTTGGGAGTGGTAAGGGGATGTGGTAACATGAGAGAATTCCCATTCTTTTGCAAAATTGGCAAACTCATGTGAAGTATATTGGGGTCCATTGTCACTTCGGACAATGTCAGGTATCCCATGTGTGGCAAATACTGATTTCATGTGATTAATGACGGTTTTGGAGAGTGTTTTCAAGTCTCCTAATTTCTATGAACCTGGAGTGTTAGTCAACTATGAGGAGGTAATTGTCTGTCCCTGAATGGAACAGGTCTGTGGCTACCATTTCCCATGCTCTTGTGGGAGTGAAGGCTGTGAGCATTGGCTCCTTTGGATTGGAGAGTCTCATCTCCTGGCATTCTGGGCAGGATTTAGTTAAATTTTCGATTTCTTTCCCTATCCCTGGCCAGAAAATAGCATCTCCTGCCCTTTGTTTGCACTTTTCAACACCCATGTGACCAACATGAATTTTGTTGAGCATTTCTGTTCTCATTTTGGGAGGGATCACTACTCTTTGACCCTTCATTAATATGTCTTTTACCACTGAAATTTCATTCCTAAAGTTCCAGTAATCTTGGATATCTTTTGGGGTTTTGTGTTTGACGTCTGGCCATCCATTTAAGGCTGTTTGTTTGAGTATCCGCATTTGTGGGTCACTCTTTATCTCTGATCTTATTTCTTGAAGTTTAGCATTTGATGCTGGAAGGTTTGTGATAACCATGTGGACATGTGTAGCATTGTCAATTTCAATGCTGTTGTCACAGTTGCCCTGTATATATGCACGTGACAGCGTGTCAGCCACTACTTGGTCTTTGCCTGGCACATATTTCACAGCAAAAGTGTACTTCTGTATGCGCAACAACATGAGCTGTAGTCGGGCAGGTGCTGATACCAGAGGTTTGGTTACAATTGCCTCTAGTGGCTTGTGATCTGATTCAACTTGTACTAAATTACCATACGTGTATTGGTTAAAACGTTCTAAAGCAAATACTATGGCTAGAAGTTCTTTTTCTATGGGTGCGTATCTGGTCTCTGCTTCTGTAAGAGATCTGGGCGCATATGCAACTGGCTTGTTGTTTTGCAGTAACACTGCACCTAGTCCACTGTTGGACGCATCACATGCAATAGTAATTGGTACTTTCACATCAAAAAATGTGAGGACTGGTGCCTCTGCAAGGACATCTTTGATTTTTTCAAATGCTTTTTCCTGTTCTGGTCCCCACATGAACTGATTTTCTTGTTTCAACAGTTCCCTAATAGGCGCAGTGAGTGTGGACATGTTTGGTATGAACTTTGCTAAATAGTTGACAGTTCCTAAAAGTCTTTCCACCCCTTTTTTGTCCTTTGGTGGTTGCATGTTTCTGATCGCTTTCGTTTTCTCAGGGTCTGCCCTGATGCCAGTTGAGGTGATTTTGTGTCCGATGTAGGTAACCTCTGCTACGTTGAATTCACACTTGTCTTTGTTTAGTGTAAGGCCAATGTCTTCGCAACGGCGTAAGACTGCGTGTAAGCTAGCATCATGCTCCTCTTGTGTGTGTCCCCAAACAAGTATGTCATCGATGTCTGTTTCCACTCTTTGAATGTCGCTGAAGTGGTGCTGCATCCGTTTCTGGAATACTTCCTGTGCTGATTTTATGCCAAATGGCATGCGTAAATAGCAATATCTGCCAAACGGGGTATGAAAAGGGGTTAGCAACTGACTTTCTTCGTCTAGGGGGATCTGCCAGTACCCGTGATTAGCATCAAGCTTTGAAAAGATTTTGGCACCGGCTAAACGCGTGGCAATGTCTTCAATGGTGGGTAGTTGGAAATTTTCACGTTGTATGGCCTTGTTTAGAGGCCTAGGATCTAAACAGATTCTCAATTTGTTTGACTGGGGTTTTTCAACTACTACCATTGCATTTACCCAATCTGTGGGTTTATCCACTTTTCGTATCACTTGTTTGTGTTCCATATCATCTAGAGATTGTTTCAAGCGCGTGCGAAGTGAAACTGGTTAATTGCGTGGGTGACTGACAACCGGGGTAACTGAGGGATCTACTGATATCTTGTATGGTTTGGATAAACATCCAAGCCCATTGAATACTTTGGGAAATTGTTCTTGTAAGTTTGCTGTGGAGCTAACATTCATGATTACTTTGATTAGACCAAGCTGTTGCGACGCTTTAAACCCAAGGACGGCTACTTGGTCTGTGTCCACAACAAAAAATTCCAATCGTTGTCCTTTGCATACCAAAACACATCTGCCCTTGACTGGCAGTACATTTCCTGAGTAACTAGTCACTTTGATTATTAGTTTTGAAGAATCAAGTTTCACGTTTTCCAGTTGTTTGAATGTGGACTCGGGTATTATATTTGCCTGAGCTCCAGTGTCCACTTTGAATTTCACACTTTTGTTTGTCCCAGCAAAAGGTAGTGTTATAAGATATTCATCAGATCTGATTTCCTTATTGTGAGCCTTGTTTACGGCACCAATGAACAGCGGTTCTGAGTCAGAGCTTACATGGTCCTCGCCTTGTTCCATTGAGTGGACATTGCGTTTTGGTCTTGATCGACAGTACTTACTAAGGTGGTTCATTTTACCACAGTTATGGCACTCCTTGCCATATGCTGGACAGTTGTTCCTACCATGATTTTTCCCACAGTTCCAACATTTACGAGAATTTTGAAAGAATGATCAATTTCTGTCCTGCTGATATCCTAGGCTACTATTGCCACTGGGTTTGGCATTGGCACTGCTATTCCCACTGACATGATTAGCGCGATGAGTGCTTTGTTGTGGTTTGCGCCTTTGATCGTATAGTTGTTTTGATTTGACTGCATGAACACCTTGTTCATCACTTATGCACTGCATTTGCTTTTTACTTTCTTCACTTGCTCTGCAGATTGCAAGTGCTTTGTTGAGTGTGAGTTCCTCTTCCCGAAGGAGTCTTTTCTTGACATGTTCAGATGGCATCCACAAACGATGCGATCCCTAATAAGTTCGTCCTCGAGAGTTCCAAACTTGCAGTTTTTTGCTATTAGGCGCAATTCTGTAACATACTGGTCAATTGTTTCCGATTTGCCTTGCGCACGGGAGTTAAACTTGTATCGTTCAACAGTGGTATTCTGTTTGAGAGTACAATAGTCTTCAAACTTTTGGAATAAGACTGATAATTTGTCCTTTTCGCTATCACTGAATGACATTGTATTATGTATGTCTCTGCCCTCTTGGCCAATTAAGTATAGAAATGCTTTGCATTGATCCATTCCCTGTTTGTCAGGCATGCTTAAACTAATGTACAGTTCCATTGTTTCTTTCCATCTCCGCCATTTTTCCGCCACATTGGGACCCTCAAAATCCATTTCGGGGGGGCGCTTTCAAGTTTTCCATGATCTACTTCAGTGTTGTTACTGTGTTAACGTTACTGTTACTAGCCTCTGAATTAGGCTGAGTTCAAATTCAACAGGCGAAAATAAATTGACGGTACTCATGTTCCTAAGATTTATTTCTTGATGGAATCAAAATTTGTCACTGTTTTAGAGTGTATTTGATGTCTAAAATAACGCTATACATCGTAGTTACTTTGATAATTCGCGGAGCTTCCGATCGAAAAATGTTCGTTGCATGTTAGGATGTATGTGAAATAGTTAACGCTAGGCTTTGTTACTTTAGTTTGTTTCGACTACGAATTTCCGGCTGCGAATTTGACGATATTTGTACCCCATATCCAAAACAAAATATTTTCCATACTAGAAAAAGGAGTAAGTTCGTTCATGCTTCTGACACCATGTCGTGATCGGAATGAAAGATATAATAAATGAAACGATAAACCAGAGCTTAACGTGTTACTGTAATCTATATTCTTGCTTTCTTGTAACATGCGTTGAGTCACCTTAAATGACCTTATAGCAAAAGGTGTGATCTTGTGCAGATCACTACAGATTTCTTTGGTGTGTTTGGCATGGAACACAGGTCTGGATCATGCGTTCAATGTCTGCGTTTGGCCAGTATACTGATTGTTTAGCAGCTTTGATTGATTTCTTTGGTGTGTTTGATGTGGAACACAGGTTTGGATCATGCGTTCAATGTCTGCATTTAAACCCGGCCAGTTTACTGATTGTTTAGCTCTTAGTCTGGTTTTGTCAATGCCTTGGTGTTGTTGATGGAAAATGTTAAGAATTTTAGATCTCATAGCTGCGGGTATAACGATTCTAGATTCTTTTAGAATCAATGCATTGGGTATTGCTAGCTCATTGCGGTGTTGCCAGTAGGCATGAGTTATTTCGTTGCACTGATTATTTTTCCCCGATGCTAGCATTTCATAATATTATTTCTCAGCATTTGCAGTATGGTGTCAGATACAGTGGCTGCTTTAATTTTGTCAATGATAAAGGGTTTCACATTGGTCATGGATTTCATGGATTTGGATGTCAATGTCTGGAATTTGAAAAGTTTTTTGATCTGTTGGGATGCAACGTTCTCTCCGTCCACTTGTATCTCGTGAGCTTGTTTTGATGCGTTACTATTTTATAGGCTTTGACCTGCACTTTTTTGCCCAGTGGTTACGCTTTCCACAACGACTACAGCTTTGACCAAACACTGGACATTGTTTGGGTTTGTGAAGTAACCCACATTTATTACATTCCTGGTGTACCATAGGTTTATTATTGTTCTTTTGCTTATTGCCGTATTTTTCCTGCGTCCTCTTATGTTTATATCCTCTGGCGTTCACTATGTCACTGCTATTGCTTGAAGTAGTTGAACTGTCTTGGTGTGTGTCCATTGATTTTAGTTGATGATTTGTTGCCTCGCTAGTTCTTCAGCTTTCCAAAGTTGTAGGCAAAGTGGTGTCTGCTTTCTTAAGACGGAAAATGCGTGCTTTGGGTGCAGCATCAGTAGAGCCAATAACAAGTTTGTCTTGAAGCATTTCGTTTTCTATTGCTCTGAATTTGCTTTGTTCTGCTAGCTGTTTCAAACGGACATAATATTGATCAATGGATTCCCCTTGATGTTGGGATAGGCAAAACATGTGTCTCTCATATAGCATGTTTCTTGGTGGTTTAAAATGATCATCCAATCTACTTATGATTGAGTCATGGCCTTTGCTTTCCTGATCAGTTAATGCTATTGTTTGAAGTCTTTTCCTACGGTCAATCCCCATTACTGATTTGAGGGGTCTTTTCCTATGGTCAATCCCCATTACTGATTTGAGGGGTCTTTTCCTACGGTCAATCCCCATCACTGATTTGAGGGATCTTTTCCTACGGTCAATCCCCATTACTGATTTGAGGGGTCTTTTCCTATGGTCAATCCCCATTACTGATTTGAGGGGTCTTTTCCCACCGTCAATCCCCATTACTGATTTGAGGGGTCTTTTCCTACGGTCAATCCCCATTACTGATTTGAGGGGTCTTTTCCTACGTTTAATCCCCATTACTGATTTGAGGGGTCTTTTCCTACGGTCAATCCCCATTACTGATTTGAGGGGTCTTTTCCTATGGTCAATCCCCATTACTGATTTGAGGGGTCTTTTCCCACCGTCAATCCCCATTACTGATTTCAGGGGTCTTTTTCTACGGTCAATCCCCGTTACTGATTTTAGGGGTCTTTTCCTACGGTCAATCCACATTACTGATTTGAGGGGTCTTTTCCTACATTCAATCCCCATTACTGATTTGAGGGGTCTTTTTCTACGGTCAATCCCCATTACTGATTTGAGGGGTCTCTTCCTATGGTCAATCCCCATTAATGATTTGAAGGGTCTTTTTCTACGGTCAATCCCCATCACTGATTTAAGGGGTCTTTTCTTACAGTCAATCCCCATTACTGATTTAAGGGGTCTTTCTCTACAGTCAATCCCCATTACTGATTTGAGGGGTCTTTTCTACGGTCAATCCCCATCACTGATTTAAGGGGTCTTTTCTTACAGTCAATCCCCATTACTGATTTGAGGGGTCTTTTCCTACCGTCAATCCCCATTACTGATTTGAGGGGGTCTTTTTCTACAGTCAATCCCCATCACTGATTTAGGGGTCTTTTCTTACAGTCAATCCCCATTACTGATTTAAGGGGTCCTTTTCTACAGTCAATCCCCATTACTGATTTGAGCGGTCCTTTCCTACTGTCAATCCCCATTACTGATTTGAGAGGTCTTTTCCTACCGTCAAATCCCATTACTAATTCAAGGGGTCTTTGCCTATGGTCAATTCCTTTTACTGATTTGAGGGATCTTTTCCTACGGTCAATCCCCATTACTGATTTGAGGGGTCTTTTCCTATGTTCAATCCCCATTAGTGATTTGAGGGGTGTTTTCCTACCGTCAATCCCCATTACTGATTTGAGGGATCTTTTCCTACGGTTAATCCCCATTACTGACTTGAGGGGTCTTTTCCTACCAGCAATCCCCATTACTGATTTGAGGGGTCTTTTCCTATGGTCAATCCTCATTACTGATTTAAGGGGTCTTTTCCTATGGTCAATCCCCATTTCTGATTTGAGGGGTCTTTTCCTACGGTCAATCCCCAGATTTGGAGAATGGTTAACAGCTTCCACGGCAGAGTAGGCAAATCTTCCATCTCCCATCTCTCTCAGAATGGCGACCTTCTCACCGCAAAAAAAGACATCGTTGACCACCTCGCCGCCTCTTTCAGCAACATCTCGGCCTCGACCAACTACTCCAATGCTTTCAAAATCAAAAAAGCTTGCGATGAAGCCCGGAGAATCACTTTTCCCTCTGACAACTCCGAAAGCTACAACACCCCTCTCACCCTTTCTGAATTAAACCAAGCCATCAGCGACGCTGGCTGCACCTCCAAGGGCCCAGATAACATCCCCTATCAGTTTCTGAAACACCTCCCCATCAAAGCCACCACTACCCTACTCACCATCTTCAACCATATTTGGTCCTCACACTCCTTTCCCCTATCTGGAGGACAGCTATTGTCATCCCCGTCCTTAAACCGGGAAGGATAGCACCGACCCACCAGCTACCGACCCATCGCCCTTACTTGCTGTCTCTGTAAAATTATGGAAAAGATCATTAATCAGAGACTAAACTGGTTCCTCGAGACCAACAGAATCCTCTCTCCTCACCAAAGCGGCTTCCAAAACGTCGCAATACCTAGACCAGTTAATTACTCGACACCGCTATCCGGGAATCCTTTGCAAAAAGGAACACCTCATTGCCATATTTTTTGACCTCGAGAAAGCTTTCGACACTACTTGGAAATACGGCATTACCCGGAAACTTCACACCATTGGCCTCAGAGGCCACCTCCCCATCTTTATTCAAAACTTCCTCTCACCCAGGCAGTTCCAAGTTCGTATTGGCCACACCCTCTCCAAGCCGTACCCCAAGAAGAGGCGTCCCCCAAGGCAGCATCCTCTCCCCACTCTCTTCAACCTGAGCATTAATGACATCGGGAATGACCTTGGCCCCAGCATCAAACGTACCCTCGTGGATGACTTCACCATCTTCTACTCCTCCCCTAGCTTTCCTATTGTTGAAAATAGGCTCCAAACCAGCCTCAATCAGCTGCAAGTCTGGAGCAACAATAACGGTTTTAGATTCTCCAAAGACAAGACAGTCTGCATGCACTTTTGTCATTTCAACAACCTCCACCCCAACCCGAACTTTGTGCTCAATGGGAATCGCATCCCTAAAGTTGAAAACACAAAGTTCCTTGGTCTAACTCTAGACCCCAAGCTCACCTACAAGCCACACATCGCCAACCTGAAACTAAAATGCAATAGCTCCCTCAACCTCCTCCGACTGCTCTCCAACACTACTTGGGAGCGAACCGCTATGCTCTCCTCAAAATTTTCAGGCTCACCATTCGTGCCAAGCTTGACTATGGCAATATTGTTTACTGTGTCGCTCACAACTCATACCTCAACCACATTAACACCATCCAAAATGAAGCCCTCAGGCTTTGTCTAGGAGCCTACAGGACCTCCCCAATCACTAGCCTTCATGTTGAAGCCAACTAACCCCCTTTCTACTTAGATGTAAAAAGCTTAGCCTCTCCTATGCTTTTAGAGTCCTCACCAACACCCAGAACCCTGTTTACAACCTCATTAGGTACCCCAATTTCTCCTCCCTCTTTGATAGGACTAAAACCCTATCGCCCCCTTCAGCTTACGCATTAAATCAGACCTCTTTCAACTTGGCATCAACCCCGCCACT
Source organism: Chiridota heheva (assembly GCA_020152595.1). Taxonomy (NCBI): domain Eukaryota; kingdom Metazoa; phylum Echinodermata; class Holothuroidea; order Apodida; family Chiridotidae; genus Chiridota; species Chiridota heheva. The sequence continues at coordinate 73,824 of JAIGNY010001561.1, forward strand.
CTCGGCACCTATTCCTGGCCCACTTTTCCGCCTTGGGCCACCCCCCTTCCTTCTGTCCACCTAGACCTCTCCACTTATAACAAAACTCAAACTCACCCTAATCTCTTCATCAATCTCCACAACCAAATCAAAGACCAACTCTCAAATTACACCTCCATCTATACTGATGGCTCCAAGGAAGGCAACAAGACAGCTGCTGCCATCATCCAAGACATCACCCTCAGTAGCAGACTTCCTGACCACTCATCCATCTTTTCAGCCGAGGCTAAGGCCATTCTCCTCGCCCTCAACTTTATTGAGTACTCTCCTCTTAGTCACTTTGCCATTTTCTCTGACTCAAAGGCTGTTCTTACTTCATTACTCAATCTTAAATGGGATAACCTCACCTGCCACCTCCTCCTCCGAAACTCTTTTCTCCCACCCTCTGCAGGAAAAGTGTTCTTTTCTTCTGGATACCCAGCCATGTTGGCATCCCTGGCAATGACAGGGCTGATACAGCCGCTAAGCTTGCCCTTAACCTCCTCCCTTCCCCTTTTCCCAAAACCCTCTCTGACATCAAACCGCTTATCGCTTCTCTTGTTCGTGACCGCTGGCAAACCTTATGGAACTTCCAAATTGATAACAAACTCCATGTTATCCAGCCCACAATCGATCAAATCCACCATCAACAACCTTTCTCGTGATCGACAACGTTCATATTACCCGTCTTAGAATTGGTCACACCCACCTCACTCACTCCCACCTCCTTATTGGTTCCCCCAACCCCTCTGTAACAATTGCCACTGCATCCTTACAATCCAACACGTTCTCCTTGCTTGCCCCCTGTACAACCTTCCCAGAGCTTCTCTCGCTCCCCACAACTCAATTGCTGAGTTCTTCCAAAAAAATCCTCCAGATAAAATAGTCTCCTTCCTTCAGCATGCATCCCTCTACAACCATATTTAATCCTCCTCTTCCACCCCCTCTCTACTTTGTTTTTAGTTTTACCCATGCACCTCCTCTCTCGATCACAGCTTTCTGGCTTTTGTTCTTGAATTTCTCTCATTCTTCCCCTGGTCTCTTTCCTTACTACCTCTAAAATGATCTGACCTCTCAGGCACAATTTGACCTTCGTTGTCGTGGTGCCGTTAAGACCTCATCAAACAAACAAACAAACAAACTTTTCCTACGGTCAATCCCCATTACTGATTTGAGGGGTCTTTTCCTACGGTCAATCCCCATTACTGATGTGAGGGGTCTTTTCCTACGGTCAATCCTCATTACTGATTTGAGGGGTCTTTTCCTACGGTCAATCCCCATTGCTGATTTAAGGGGTTTTCTTTTACAGTCAATCTCCATTGCTGATTTAAGGGGTCTTTTCCTACGGTCAATCCCCATTACTGATTTGAGGGGTCTTTTTTTACGGTCAATCCCCATTACTGATTTGAGGGGTCTTTTCCTTAGGTCAATCCCCATTACTGATTTAAGGGTAGTGATTTGAATGCTTTGTTCTTTCTTGTTCAGACCAACAGCAATTCTATATCTTCCCATGTTTCTTTAAATATTAACCAGTTCTGTTCCCTGTTCCCTAAACACACCATCCGTGATGTAAGGGGAAATAGCGTAGGCCATTTTCATGTTGATTGGTGTTACGCAGTAAATGTCAATGTTAATATGTTGAGTTAACATTACCTGCTACAGGTCACGGAGATCAGTGCTCAACGTTGTTGAGACCACAGGGTACACAAAGGGTTTTTTTCCCTTTGGTGAAAATGAAAGAGAATCACTTCAGAGTTCACCATGTTATGTTTTCTGTCCTGAACAAGTAAACAAACTCCGTGGTATAACGTTAACAACTACAGGTTTATTTCCAGGTAGCGCTACAACTATCAAGTAATCTGGTACTGCTATCACTAACAAACATGGCGCCTGACCTTAATGACCCAGGCTCGACAAGATATGAAAATACAGATATTAGGCTCGTTCAAACAATAATATAACATACTTTTCTATGATAAGCCAATGCAGCAGTTTCAACGTTAAAAAGTATATAGCGTTGTCTGACCGTGTAAGTGGCTATATCATATACTATGGTCAGAATGTTATCTGACTAGTTCTACATAGAAATTTCACTTTAAAAGACCACAAAGCCAAAACTTCAAGAAAATAATGTTTATTTGTAAAACTAAGTTTGACTCTGTAATATCATCATCTGATTCATAAAGCAATATATCATTCCTTAGGAGAAATGGTTTGTCAATCATTTACTGTTAATGCACATTATTACCTCAGGCATTAAGATACACAGCCATTTTTACCACCAGTTTGATATCAAACTTCTCCCACTGAGACACCTAACACGGATGAGTAATTTTCAATCACAATAGTGCCTTGATTATTCAGCTCTGGCTTTGTGTAATTTTATACACACAAAATAGCCTTGGGCTACTTGGCTGTAGCGTGCGTGGTTGGCAAATAAACAAACATTGTTTCGAGTGGAAACACAATACACTGAACAGGAAGTCGGTTTGGTAATTGCCATACCTGAGTATTCAGGATTAACTCAGGTGTCGGGTGCGGGTAGACTTAAAGAGAAATTTTTCAGCATGTTCGGGAACATCTCCTTAATACAGAGGACAATGCTTTTCGTGTTTACAAGGTAAGGAGAGAAGTTGGCAGCCATTGGAAGTAAAAATTTGTTGTTTCAGTGATGTTGCATTGCGATTGCATAGCATTGTATGTGTTGCATCCTGATGATGAAGAATATCTACTGTTGTTACTGATATTTAAGAATTATGTTTTGTACTAAAATCCTTACAATACAACCACTTAAAGACTGTGTCAATGTTTATATATTATATGTATGTACATACATACATACATACATACATACATACGTGTATATATATATATGTATATATGTGTTTATGTGTGTATGTATATATATATACAGTATGTATATATATATATATATATATATATATATATATATATATATATATATATATATATATGTATGTGTGTACATATATATATATATATGTCTATATATATATTTTATATATATATATATATATGTGTGTACATATATATATATATATGTCTACCGTATTTTCTCTAATAAAGCCCCCGGGGCGTTGCATTTGGAAAACAGGGGGGCGTTTATTCGAGGGTAAAGTATGAAGAAAAAAATGTAACTTACAAAAGAACGGCAATTTCTTTTAGGCCTATGATATTAGTTTCTTTAAGCGATTTTTGTGTTTTTAGCATTATTGTGCATGGATTATTAATGGAATATACTCTTTGCATATTTTCTACTTGGTTACGTTCGACTTACAGCCTTTTCAAGTCACATTCGTTAAGTTAAACGTACGTTGTTACATCCTGAAAGTATGAAAAATGACGGAGGGGCGTTTATTAGAGGGGGGGCGTTTATTAGAGAAAATACGGTATATATATATATATATTTATATATATATATATATATATATATGTGTGTGTGTGTGTATGTATATTACATATATGTATATATATATATATGTGTTATAAATCAAAATTGTATATTTCTTGAAACACAGCAGAGCCAGCAACGACAGGTGGTTGCAATTAAGTGCATCAAGAAAAATCGTTTAACAAAATCAACGACAGAGAATCTGCTGAAGGAGATAGAGATACTGAAGACGCTGCATCATGAGTTCATTGTGGAGCTTAAAGATTTTGTGGTGGGTGTAAAGTTATGAAAAGGTTTATCTGTGAAAAGGCTTTGGTTGACAGGTATTTTACAAAGGCTGGTGTTGGTAGTTGTGGGGAAAGGGGTTAGAAGAACAGAAGCCCATTTTTACAGATGGTCCAACCCAATCTCCCAAGGATGCAACCCGGAACTCAACATGTATTCTTTACTGACAGATATTTTTGCAAAATACAGCAAATTTGCTTTATAAATGGCATTAATTGAAATACATTTCATACTTGTACATCAATTCCATTTAAGGTCTTAGTTACATTTCTGAGGCATCTGTTATCTTTATCACAAGAAATGCAAGTATTTCAAATGAATTACTAACCTCTCATCAATGTGAATTTGTTCCTTCAGTGGGATGATCAACATATATTTCTCATATTGGAGTATTGTGGTGGCGGGGACTTGTCTGAGTTCATCAAAAGACGCCAGGCATTACCACAGAGTGTGGTGAAAAGGTTTCTCCAACAGCAAGGTTAGTCATGTGAAATTCTTTTCAAATCAAATTGTGCCAATAAAGCCTCATTTCTCATGTTTTATTGCATTCATTTAGAAATCAGACACACCATGGGACACCTTAACCACCAGAACATAAGATACAGCACTGGGACACCTTATCCACCAGAACATAAGATACAATACTGGGACACCTTATCCACCAGAACATAAGATACAGCACTGGGACACCTTATCCACCAGAACATAAGATACAACACTGGGACACCTTAACCACCAGAACATAAGATACAACACTGGGACACCTTATCCACCAGAACATAAGATACAACACTGGGACACCTTAACCACCAGGACATAAGATACAACACTGGGACACCTTAACCACCAGAACATAAGATACACAACACTGGGACACCTTATCCACCAGAACATAAGATACAGCACTGGGACACCTTATCCACCAGAACATAAGATACAACACTGGGACACCTTATCCACCAGAACATAAGATACAACACTGGGACACCTTATCCACCAGAACATAAGATACAACACTGGGACACCTTATCCACTAGAACATAAGATATAGCATGGGACACCTTAATCACCAGAACATAAGATATAGCACTGGGACTCCTTAACCACCAGAACATAAGATACAACACTGGGACACCTTAACCACCAGAACATAAGATACAGCACTGGGACACCTTATCCACCAGAACATAAGATACAGCACTGGGACACCTTATCCACCAGAACATAAGATACAGCACTGGGACACCTTATCCACCAGAACATAAGATACAACACTGGGACACCTTAACCACCAGAACATAAGATACAGCACTGAGACACCTTATCCACCAGAACATAAGATACAACACTGGGACACCTTAACCACCAGAACATAAGATACACAACACTGGGACACCTTAACCACCAGAACATAAGATACAACACTGGGACACCTTATCCACCAGAACATAAGATACAGCACTGGGACACCTTATCCACTAGAACATAAGATACAACACTGGGACACCTTATCCACCTGAACATAAGATACAATACTGGGACACCTTATCCACCAGAACATAAGATACAACACTGGGACACCTTATCCACCAGAACATAAGATACAATACTGGGACACCTTATCCACCAGAACATAAGATACAGCACTGGGACACCTTATCCACCAGAACATAAGATACACAACACTGGGACACCTTAACCACCAGAACATAAGATACAGCACTGGGACACCTTATCCACCAGAACATAAGATACAGCACTGGGACACCTTATCCACCAGAACATAAGATACACAACACTGGGACACCTTAACCACCAGAACATAAGATACAAGCACTGGGACACCTTATCCACCAGAACATAAGATACAATACTGGGACACCTTATCCACCAGAACATAAGATACAACACTGGGACACCTTATCCACCAGAACATAAGATACAACACTGGGACACCTTATCCACCAGAACATAAGATACAGCACTGGGACACCTTATCCACCAGAACATAAGATACACAACACTGGGACACCTTATCCACCTGAACATAAGATACAATACTGGGACACCTTATCCACCAGAACATAAGATACAACACTGGGACACCTTATCCACCAGAACATAAGATACACAACACTGGGACACCTTAACCACCAGAACATAAGATACAATACTGGGACACCTTATCCACCAGAACATAAGATACAGCACTGGGACACCTTATCCACCAGAACATAAGATACAACACTGGGACACCTTATCCACCTGAACATAAGATACAATACTGGGACACCTTATCCACCAGAACATAAGATACAACACTGGGACACCTTATCCACCAGAACATAAGATACAACACTGGGACACCTTATCCACCAGAACATAAGATACAACACTGGGACACCTTATCCACCAGAACATAAGATACAACACTGGGACACCTTATCCACCAGAACATAAGATACAATACTGGGACACCTTATCCACCAGAACATAAGATACAGCACTGGGACACCTTATCCACCAGAACATAAGATACAACACTGGGACACCTTAACCACCAGAACATAAGATACAACACTGGGACACCTTATCCACCAGAACATAAGATACAACACTGGGACACCTTATCCACCAGAACATAAGATACAACACTGGGACACCTTAACCACCAGAACATAAGATACAACACTGGGACACCTTATCCACCAGAACATAAGATACAACACTGGGACACCTTAACCACCAGAACATAAGATACAGCACTGGGACACCTTAACCACCAGAACATAAGATACATAAGATACAACACTGGGACACCTTAACCATCAGAACAACAGATCCACCAGAACATAAGATACAGCACTGGGACACCTTATCCACCAGAACATAAGATACAACACTGGGACACCTTAACCACCAGAACATAAGATACAACACTGAGACACCTTATCCACCAGAACATAAGATACAACACTGGGACACCTTAACCACCAGAACATAAGATACAACACTGGGACACCTTAACCACCAGAACATAAGATACACAACACTGGGACACCTTATCCACCAGAACATAAGATACAGCACTGAGACACCTTATCCACCAGAACATAAGATACAACACTGAGACACCTTATCCACCAGAACATAAGATACAACACTGAGACACCTTATCCACCAGAACATAAGATACAACACTGAGACACCTTATCCACCAGAACATAAGATACAGCACCGGTACACCTTAATCACCAGAACATAAGATGCAGCACTGGGACACCTTAATCACCAGAACATAAGATACAGCACTGGGACACCTTAACCACCAGACACACCAAGAACATAAGATACAGCACTGGGATCCACAGAACATAAGATACAGCACTGGGACACCTTATCCACCAGAACATAAGATACAGCACTGGGACACCTTATCCACCAGAACATAAGATACAACACTGGGACACCTTAACCACCAGAACATAAGATACACACTGGGACACCTTAACCACCAGAACATAAGATACAGCACTGGGACACCTTAACCACCAGAACATAAGATACACACACTGGGACACCTTAACCACCAGAACATAAGATACACTGGGACACCTTAACCACCAGAACATAAGATACAGCACTGGGACACCTTATCCACCAGAACATAAGATACAACACTGGGACACCTTATCCACCAGAACATAAGATACAACACTGGGACACCTTATCCACCAGAACATAAGATACAACACTGGGACACCTTATCCACCAGAACATAAGATACAACACTGGGACACCTTATCCACAGAACATAAGAGAACATAAGGCACACCTTATCCACCAGAACATAAGATACAACACTGGGACACCTTATCCACCAGAACATAAGATACAGCACTGGGACATCCACAGAACATAAGATACAACACTGGGACACCTTAACCACCAGAACATAAGATACAACACTGGGACACCTTATCCACCAGAACATAAGATACAGCACTGGGATCCACAGAACATAAGATTAACCACTGGGACACCTTATCCACCAGAACATAAGATACAACACTGAGACACCTTATCCACCAGAACATAAGATACAACACTGGGACACCTTATCCACCAGAACATAAGATACAACACTGGGACACCTTATCCACCAGAACATAAGATACAGCACTGAGACACCTTATCCACCAGAACATAAGATACAGCACTGGGACACCTTATCCACCAGAACATAAGATACAACACTGGGACACCTTATCCCACTGGGACACCTTATCCACCAGAACATAAGATACAGCACTGGGACACCTTATCCACCAGAACATAAGATACAACACTGAGACACCTTATCCACCAGAACATAAGATACAGCACTGGGACACCTTAACTGGGACATCCACCAGAACATAAGAACATAAGATACAAGAACATAAGATACACAACACTGGGACACCTTATCCACAGAACATAAGATCACTGGGACACCTTATCCACCAGAACATAAGATACAGCACTGAGACACCTTATCCACCAGAACATAAGATACAACACTGAGACACCTTATCCACCAGAACATAAGATACAACACTGGGACACCTTATCCACCAGAACATAAGATACAACACTGAGACACCTTATCCACCAGAACATAAGATACAACACTGGGACACCTTATCCCAGAACATAAGATACCAGACACTTATCCACAGAACATAAGATACAACACTGGGACACCTTATCCACCAGAACATAAGAGCACTGGGACACCTTATCCACCAGAACATAAGATACAACACTGAGACACCTTATCCACCAGAACATAAGATACAGCACTGAGACACCTTATCCACCAGAACATAAGATACAACACTGGAACACCTTAACCACCAGAACATAAGATACAAGCACTGGGACACCAGAACATAAGATAGCACTGGGACACCTTATCCACCAGAACATAAGATACAGCACTGGGACACCTTAACCACCAGAACATAAGATACAGCACTGGGACACCTTAACCACCAGAACATAAGATACAACACTGAGACACCTTATCCACCAGAACATAAGATACAGCACTGGGACACCTTATCCACCAGAACATAAGATACAGCACTGGGACACCTTAACCACCAGAACATAAGATACAGCACTGGACACCTTATCCACCAGAACATAAGATACAGCACTGGGACACCTTAACCACCAGAACATAAGATACAGCACTGGGACACCTTATCCACCAGAACATAAGATACAACACTGGGACACCTTATCCACCAGAACATAAGATACAGCACTGGGACACCTTAACCACCAGAACATAAGATACAGCACTGGGACACCTTAACCACCAGAACATAAGATACAGCACTGGGACACCTTAACCACCAGAACATAAGATACAACACTGGGACACCTTAATCACCAGAACATAAGATACAGCACTGGGACACCTTATCCACCAGAACATAAGATACAGCACTGGGACACCTTAACCACCAGAACATAAGATACAACACTGGGACACCTTAACCACCAGAACATAAGATACAGCACTGGAACACCTTAACCACCAGAACATAAGATACAGCACTGGGACACCTTAACCACCAGAACATAAGATACAGCACTGGGACACCTTAACCACCAGAACATAAGATACAGCACTGGGACACCTTAACCACCAGAACATAAGATACAGCACTGGGACACCTTAACCACCAGAACATAAGATACAGCACTGGGACACCTTAACCACCAGAACATAAGATACAGCACTGGGACACCTTAACCACCAGAACAACATAAGATACAGCACTGGGACACCTTAATCCACCAGAACATAAGATACAGCACTGGGACACCTTAACCACCAGAACATAAGATGGGACACAACACTGGGACACCTTAACCACCAGAACATAAGATGCAGCACTGGGACACCTTAATCACCAGAACATAAGATGCAGCACTGGGACACCTTAACCACCAGAACATAAGATACAGCACTGGGACACCTTAACCACCAGAACATAAGATACAGCACTGGGACACCTTAACCACCAGAACATAAGATACAGCACTGGGACACCTTAACCACCAGAACATAAGATACAGCACTGGGACACCTTATCCACCAGAACATAAGAAGCATGACACCTTAACCACCAGAACATAAGATACAAGCACTGGGACACCTTATCCACCAGAACATAAGATACAGCACTGGGACACCTTAACCACCAGAACATAAGATACAGCACTGGGACACCTTAACCACCAGAACATAAGATACAAGCACTGGGACACCTTAACCACCAGAACATAAGATACAGCACTGGGACACCTTAACCACCAGAACATAAGATACAGCACTGGGACACCTTATCCACCAGAACATAAGATACAGCACTGGGACACCTTATCCACCAGAACATAAGATACAGCACTGGGACACCTTAACCACCAGAACATAAGATACAGCACTGGGACACCTTAACCACCAGAACATAAGATACAGCACTGGGACACCTTAACCACCAGAACATAAGATACAGCACTGGGACACCTTAACCACCAGAACATAAGATACAGCACTGGGACACCTTAACCACCAGAACATAAGATACAGCACTGGGACACCTTAACCACCAGAACATAAGATACAGCACTGGGACACCTTAACCACCAGAACATAAGATACAGCACTGGGACACCTTAACCACCAGAACATAAGATACAGCACTGGGACACCTTAACCACCAGAACATAAGATACAAGCACTGGGAACCTTAACCACAGAACATAAGATACAGCACTGGGCACTGGGACACATCCAAGATGCACACTGGGACACCTTATCCACCCAGAACATAAGAACATAAGACACTTAACCACCCAGAACATAAGATACAAGCACTGGGACACCTTATCCACCAGAACATAAGATACAGCACTGGGACACCTTAACCACCAGAACATAAGATACAGCACTGGGACACCTTAACCACCAGAACATAAGATACAGCACTGGGACACCTTAACCACCAGAACATAAGATACAACACTGGGACACCTTAACCACCAGAACATAAGATACAACACTGGGACACCTTAACCACCAGAACATAAGATACAGCACTGGGACACCTTAACCACCAGAACATAAGATACAACACTGGGACACCTTAACCACCAGAACATAAGATACAACACTGGGACACCTTAACCACCAGAACATAAGATACAACACTGGGACACCTTAACCACCAGAACATAAGATACAACACTGGGACACCTTAACCACCAGAACATAAGATGCAGCACTGGGACACCTTAACCACCAGAACATAAGATACAACACTGGGACACCTTATCCACCAGAACATAAGATACACAACACTGGGACACCTTAACCACCAGAACATAAGATACAATACTGGGACACCTTAACCACCAGAACATAAGATACAACACTGGGACACCTTAACCACCAGAACATAAGATACAGCACTGGGACACCTTAACCACCAGAACATAAGATGGGCAGCACTGGGACACCTTATCCACCAGAACATAAGATACAAGAACAGCACTGGGACACCTTATCCACCAGAACATAAGATACACACTGGGACACCTTATCCACCAGAACATAAGATACAGCACTGGGACACCTTAATCCACCAGAACATAAGATACAAGCACTGGGACACCTTAATCCACCAGAACATAAGATACAGCACTGGGACACCTTAATCCACCAGAACATAAGATACAGCACTGGGACACCTTAATCCACCAGAACATAAGATACAACACTGGGACACCTTATCCACCAGAACATAAGATACAACACTGGGACACCTTAACCACCAGAACATAAGATACAGCACTGGGACACCTTAACCACCAGAACATAAGATACAGCACTGGGACACCTTAACCACCAGAACATAAGATACAGCACTGGGACACCTTATCCACCAGAACATAAGATACAACACTGGGACACCTTAACCACCAGAACATAAGATACAACACTGGGACACCTTAACCACCAGAACATAAGATACAACACTGGGACACCTTAACCACCAGAACATAAGATACAGCACTGGGACACCTTATCCACCAGAACATAAGATACAGCACTGGGACACCTTATCCACCAGAACATAAGATACAGCACTGGGACACCTTAACCACCAGAACATAAGATACACAACACTGGGACACCTTATCCACCAGAACATAAGATACAGCACTGGGACACCTTAACCACCAGAACATAAGATACAGCACTGGGACACCTTAACCACCAGAACATAAGATACAGCACTGGGACACCTTATCCACCAGAACATAAGATACAACACTGGGACACCTTATCCACCAGAACATAAGATACATCACTGAGACACCTTATCCACCAGAACATAAGATGCAGCACTGGGACACCTTATCCACCAGAACATAAGATACATCACTGAGACACCTTAATCACCAGAACATAAGATGCAGCACTGGGACACCTTAATCACCAGAACATAAGATACAAGCACTGGGCAGCACTGGGACACCTTATCCACCAGAACATAAGATGCAGCACTGGGACACCTTATCCACCAGAACATAAGATACAGCACTGGGACACCTTATCCACCAGAATATAAGATACAGCACTGGGACACCTTATCCACCAGAACATAAGATGCAGCACTGGGACACCTTATCCACCCACCAGAACATAAGATACAGCACTGGGACACCTTATCCACCAGAACATAAGATACACAGCACTGGGACACCTTATCCACCAGAACATAAGATACAGCACTGGGACACCTTATCCACCAGAACATAAGATACAGCACTGAGACACCTTATCCACCAGAACATAAGATACAGCACTGGGACACCTTATCCACCAGAACATAAGATACAGCACTGGGACACCTTATCCACCAGAACATAAGATACAGCACTGGGACACCTTATCCACCAGAACATAAGATACAGCACTGGGACACCTTATCCACCAGAACATAAGATGCAGCACTGGGACACCTTATCCACCAGAACATAAGATACAGCACTGGGACACCTTATCCACCAGAACATAAGATGCAGCACTGGGACACCTTATCCACCAGAAATAAGATAACATAATCCACCAGAACAGCAGCACTGGGACTTATCCACCAGAACATAAGATACAGCACTGGGACACCACCAGAACATAAGATACAGCACTGGGACACCTTATCCACCAGAACATAAGATACAGCACCACCACCAGAACATAAGATACAGCACTGGGACACCTTATCCACCAGAACATAAGATACAGCACTGGGACACCTTAACCACCAGAACATAAGATACAGCACTGGGACACCTTAACCACCAGAACATAAGATACAAGCACTGGGACACCTTATCCACCAGAACATAAGATACAGCACTGGGACACCTTATCCACCAGAACATAAGATACAGCACTGGGACACCTTATCCACCAGAACATAAGAACATAAGACAGCACTGGGACACCTTATCCACCAGAACATAAGATACAGCACTGGGACACCTTAACCACCAGAACATAAGATACAAGCACTGGGACACCTTAACCACCAGAACATAAGATACAGCACTGGGATCCACCAGAACATAAGATACAGCACTGGGACACCTTAATCCACCAGAACATAAGATACAGCACTGGGACACCTTATCCACCAGAACATAAGATACAACACTGGGACACCTTACACCACCAGAACATAAGATACAGCACTGGGACACCTTAACCACCAGAACATAAGATACAACACTGGGACACCTTAACCACCAGAACATAAGATAAGACTGGGACACCTTAACCACATCCACACATAAGATACAACACTGGGACACCTTAATCACCAGAACATAAGATACAACACTGGGACACCTTATCCACCAGAACATAAGATACAACACTGAGACACCTTATCCACCAGAACATAAGATACAGCACTGAGACACCTTATCCACCAGAACATAAGATACAACACTGGGACACCTTAATCCACAGAACAGAACATAAGATACAGAACATACAACACTGGGACACCTTAACCACCAGAACATAAGATACAAGCACTGGGACACCTTAACCACCAGAACATAAGATACAGCACTGGGACACCTTAACCACCAGAACATAAGATACAGCACTGGGACACCTTAACCACCAGAACATAAGATACAACACTGGGACACCTTAACCACCAGAACATAAGATACAGCACTGGGACACCTTATCCACCAGAACATAAGATACAGCACTGGGACACCTTAACCACCAGAACATAAGATACAGCACTGGGACACCTTAACCACCAGAACATAAGATACAGCACTGGGACACCTTATCCACCAGAACATAAGATACAGCACTGGGACACCTTACTGGGACCTTATCCACCAGAACATAAGATACAAGACACCTTATCCACCAGAACATAAGATACCACTGGGACACCTTAATCCACCAGAACATAAGATACAGCACTGGGACACCTTATCCACCAGAACATAAGATACAGCACTGGGACACCTTATCCACCAGAACATAAGGACACTGGGACACCTTAATCCACCAGAACATAAGATACAGCACTGGGACACCTTAACCACCAGAACATAAGATACAACACTGGGACACCTTATCCACCAGAACATAAGATACAACACTGGGACACCTTAACCACCAGAACATAAGATACAACACTGGGACACCTTAACCACCAGAACATAAGATACAACACTGGGACACCTTAACCACCAGAACATAAGATACAACACTGGGACACCTTAACCACCAGAACATAAGATACAACACTGGGACACCTTATCCACCAGAACATAAGATACAACACTGGGACACCTTAACCACCAGAACATAAGATACAACACTGGGACACCTTAACCACCAGAACATAAGATACAACACTGGGACACCTTATCCACCAGAACATAAGATACAACACTGGGACACCTTAACCACCAGAACATAAGATACAGCACTGGGACACCTTATCCACCAGAACATAAGATACAACACTGGGACACCTTATCCACCAGAACATAAGATACAACACTGGGACACCTTATCCACCAGAACATAAGATACAACACTGGGACACCTTAACCACCAGAACATAAGATACAACACTGGGACACCTTATCCACCAGAACATAAGATACAACACTGGGACACCTTAACCACCAGAACATAAGATACAGCACTGGGACACCTTATCCACCAGAACATAAGATACAGCACTGGGACACCTTATCCACCAGAACATAAGATACAGCACTGGGACACCTTAACCACCAGAACATAAGATACAACACTGGGACACCTTATCCACCAGAACATAAGATACAGCACTGGGACACCTTATCCACCAGAACATAAGATACAGCACTGGGACACCTTATCCACCAGAACATAAGATACAGCACTGGGACACCTTATCCACCAGAACATAAGATACAGCACTGGGACACCTTAACCACCAGAACATAAGATACAGCACTGGGACACCTTATCCACCAGAACATAAGATACAGCACTGGGACACCTTATCCACCAGAACATAAGATACAGCACTGGGACACCTTATCCACCAGAACATAAGATACAGCACTGGGACACCTTATCCACCAGAACATAAGATACAGCACTGGGACACCTTATCCACCAGAACATAAGATACAGCACTGGGACACCTTATCCACCAGAACATAAGATACAGCACTGGGACACCTTATCCACCAGAACATAAGATACAGCACTGGGACACCTTAACCACCAGAACATAAGATACAGCACTGGGACACCTTATCCACCAGAACATAAGATACAGCACTGGGACACCTTAACCACCAGAACATAAGATACAGCACTGGGACACCTTATCCACCAGAACATAAGATACAGCACTGGGACACCTTAACCACCAGAACATAAGATACAGCACTGGGACACCTTAATCACCAGAACATAAGATACAGCACTGGGACACCTTAACCACCAGAACATAAGATACAGCACTGGGACACCTTATCCACCAGAACATAAGATACAGCACTGGGACACCTTATCCACCAGAACATAAGATGCAGCACTGGGACACCTTAACCACCAGAACATAAGATACAGCACTGGGACACCTTAACCACCAGAACATAAGATACAGCACTGGGACACCTTAACCACCAGAACATAAGATACAGCACTGGGACACCTTAACCACCAGAACATAAGATACAGCACTGGGACACCTTAACCACCAGAACATAAGATACAGCACTGGGACACCTTAATCCACCAGAACATAAGAACACCTTATCCACCAGAACACTGGGACACCTTAACCACCAGAACATAAGATACAGCACTGGGACACCTTAACCACCAGAACATAAGATACAGCACTGGGACACCTTAACCACCAGAACATAAGATACAGCACTGGGACACCTTAACCACCAGAACATAAGATACAGCACTGGGACACCTTAACCACCAGAACATAAGATACAGCACTGGGACACCTTAACCACCAGAACATAAGATACAGCACTGGGACACCTTAACCACCAGAACATAAGATACAGCACTGGGACACCTTAACCACCAGAACATAAGATACAACACTGGGACACCTTAACCACCAGAACATAAGATACAACACTGGGACACCTTAACCACCAGAACATAAGATACAACACTGGGACACCTTATCCACCAGAACATAAGATACAGCACTGGGACACCTTATCCACCAGAACATAAGATACAGCACTGGGACACCTTAACCACCAGAACATAAGATACAGCACTGGGACACCTTATCCACCAGAACATAAGATACAGCACTGGGACACCTTAATCACCAGAACATAAGATACAGCACTGGGACACCTTAACCACCAGAACATAAGATACAACACTGGGACACCTTATCCACCAGAACATAAGATACAGCACTGGGACACCTTAACCACCAGAACATAAGATACAACACTGGGATCCACAGAACATAAGATACAGCACTGAACATAAGACACCTTAACCACCAGAACATAAGATACAAGCACTGGGACACCTTATCCACCAGAACATAAGATACACACTGGGACACCTTAACCACCAGAACATAAGATACAGCACTGGGACACCTTAACCACCAGAACATAAGATACAGCACTGGGACACCTTAACCAGCCAGAACATAAGATACAGCACTGGGACACCTTAACCACCAGAACATAAGATACAAGCACTGGGACACCTTAACCACCAGAACATAAGATACAGCACTGGGACATATCCACCAGAACATAAGATACAGCACTGGGACACCTTAACCACCAGAACATAAGATACAGCACTGGGACCACCAGAACAACACTGGGACACCTTAACCACCAGAACATAAGATACAGCACTGGGACACCTTAACCACCAGAACATAAGATACAGCACTGGGACACCTTAACCACCAGAACATAAGATACAGCACTGGGACACCTTAACCACCAGAACATAAGATACAGCACTGGGACACCTTAACCACCAGAACATAAGATACAGCACTGGGACACCTTATCCACCAGAACATAAGATACAGCACTGGGACACCTTAACCACCAGAACATAAGATACAGCACTGGGACACCTTAACCACCAGAACATAAGATACACACTGGGACACCTTAACCACCAGAACATAAGATACAACACTGGGACACCTTAACCACCAGAACATAAGATACAACACTGGGACACCTTAACCACCAGAACATAAGATACAACACTGGGACACCTTAACCACCAGAACATAAGATACAACACTGGGACACCTTAACCACCAGAACATAAGATACAACACTGGGACACCTTAACCACCAGAACATAAGATACAACACTGGGACACCTTAACCACCAGAACATAAGATACAGCACTGGGACACCTTAACCACCAGAACATAAGATACAACACTGGGACACCTTAACCACCAGAACATAAGATACAGCACTGGGACACCTTAACCACCAGAACATAAGATACAACACTGGGACACCTTAACCACCAGAACATAAGATACAGCACTGGGACACCTTAACCACCAGAACATAAGATACAACACTGGGACACCTTAACCACAGAACATAAGAACATAAGAACATAAGATACAACACTGGGACACCTTAACCACCAGAACATAAGATACAACACTGGGACACCTTAATCCAGAACATAAGAGATGGGACACCTTAACCACCAGCACACTGGGACACCTTAACCACCAGAACATAAGATACAACACTGGGACACCTTAACCACCAGAACATAAGATACAACACTGGGACACCTTAACCACCAGAACATAAGATACAGCACTGGGACACCTTAACCACCAGAACATAAGATACAGCACTGGGACACCTTAACCACCAGAACATAAGATACAGCACTGGGACACCTTAACCACCAGAACATAAGATACAGCACTGGGACACCTTAACCACCAGAACATAAGATACAGCACTGGGACACCTTAACCACCAGAACATAAGATACAGCACTGGGACACCTTAACCACCAGAACATAAGATACAGCACTGGGACACCTTAACCACCAGAACATAAGATACAGCACTGGGACACCTTAACCACCAGAACATAAGATACAGCACTGGGACACCTTAACCACCAGAACATAAGATACAGCACTGGGACACCTTATAACCACCAGAACATAAGATACAGCACAGACACCTTAATCCACAGAACATAAGATACAGCACTGGGACACCTTAACCACCAGAACATAAGATACAATACTGGGACACCTTATCCACCAGAACATAAGATACAGCACTGGGACACCTTATCCACCAGAACATAAGATACAGCACTGGGACACCTTATCCACTAGAACATAAGATACAGCACTGGGACACCTTATCCACCAGAACCAACACTGGGACATAACCAAGAACATAAGATACAGCACTGGGACACCTTATCCACCAGAACATAAGATACAACACTGGGACACCTTATCCACCAGAACATAAGATACAACACTGGGACACCTTAACCACCAGAACATAAGATACAACACTGGGACACCTTATCCACCAGAACATAAGATACAACACTGGGACACCTTAACCACCAGAACATAAGATACAACACTGGGACACCTTAACCACCAGAACATAAGATACAACACTGGGACACCTTAACCACCAGAACATAAGATACAGCACTGGGACACCTTAACCACCAGAACATAAGATACAACACTGGGACACCTTAACCACCAGAACATAAGATACAACACTGGGACACCTTAACCACCAGAACATAAGATACAACACTGGGACACCTTAACCACCAGAACATAAGATACAGCACTGGGACACCTTAACCACCAGAACATAAGATACAGCACTGGGACACCTTAACCACCAGAACATAAGATACAGCACTGGGACACCTTAACCACCAGAACATAAGATACAGCACTGGGACACCTTAACCACATAAGAACATAAGATACAGCACTGGGACACCTTAACCACCAGAACATAAGATACAGCACTGGGACACCTTAACCACCAGAACATAAGATACAGCACTGGGACACCTTAATCCACAGAACACCACCCAGAACATAAGATACAGCACTGGGACACCTTAACCACCAGAACATAAGATACATCACTGAGACACCTTAACCACCAGAACATAAGATACAGCACTGGGACACCTTAACCACCAGAACATAAGATACAACACTGAGACACCTTAACCACCAGAACATAAGGTACAACACTGGGACACCTTAACCACCAGAACATAAGATACAACACTGGGACACCTTAACCACCAGAACATAAGATATAGCACTGGGACACCTTAACCACCAGGACATAAGGTACAACACTGGGACACCTTAACCACCAGAACATAAGATACAGCACTGGGACACCTTAACCACCAGGACATAAGATACATCACTGAGACACCTTATCCACCAGAACATAAGATACAGCACTGGGACACCTTAACCACCAGAACATAAGATACACAACACTGGGACACCTTAACCACCAGAACATAAGATACACAACACTGGGACACCTTAACCACCAGAACATAAGATACAGCACTGGGACACCTTAACCACCAGAACATAAGATACAGCACTGGGACACCTTAACCACCAGAACATAAGATACAACACTGGGACACCTTAACCACCAGAACATAAGATACAACACTGGGACACCTTAACCACTAGAACATAAGATACAATACTGGGACACCTTAACCACCAAGACATAAGATACATCACTGAGACACCTTAACCACCAGAACATAAGATATAGCACTGGGACACCTTAACCACCAGAACATAAGATACAGCACTGGGAAACCTTAACCACCAGAACATAAGATACAGCACTGGGACACATTAACCACCAGAACATAAGATACAATACTGGGACACCTTAACCACCAGGACATAAGGTACATCACTGAGACACCCTAACCACCAGAACATAAGATACAGCACCGGTACACCTTAACCACTAGGACATAAGATACAACACTGGGACACCTTAACCACCAGAACATAAGATACAGCACTGGGACACCTTAACCACCAGAACATAAGATACAGCACTGGGACACCTTAACCACCAGAACATAAGATACAGCACTGGGACACCTTAACCACCAGAACATAAGATACAGCACTGGGACACCTTAACCACCAGAACATAAGATACAGCACTGGGACACCTTAATCACCAGAACATAAGATACAACACTGGGACACCTTAACCACCAGAATATAAGATACAACACTGGGACACCTTAACCACCAGAACATAAGATACAACACTGGGACACCTTAACCACCAGAACATAAGATACAGCACTGGGACACCTTAACCAAACTAGAAATAGAAAGAAAACTCACTGCCACCACTATTAAGTGAAATTTACTCTGAAACTAGTGCCATCTATATGTCAATCACTTCAGCTTGTTTCCTTGCATCCTCTGGGGTCACGGGGGTGCCATATACCATGAATTGGAAGTGATCAATGTCTACTTCTTTAACTTTCTCCTCGAATTTGGACGAATTGGAAAATGAATAATAATGATAATAATAGTCATATATTCTTTCACCTTTATCTTTGATTTTTTTTGCTTCATACATTCACATTACTATTGAATTCCTTCTTTTGATATCATGTAATTTTTCAAAGACATTTTCAGTATGAAATAATTCTTATTTTCATGTTTTGTAAAGAAGAATTATTACAAGGTCCATCAAGTGTTCTGTAACATTTTGACGCATGATCAAAGTTCCAAATCAATAAAGAATCATTTCCTATCAAAAACTATTTTCATAATTGTGTGTGTTTTGTTTTGAAGACTATATAATACAAGCTATAGCATGCTTGGATGTAGCCATAGGTTAGACTGAGTGTGACCAGAACTGAGGTTGGACTGGGCATATCGCCAGGAGTTTGGACCTGGCATGGCAAGGAGGCCTAGACTGGGTGTGGCCAGGAGGATGGAATGGGCATGGCCAGGAGTTTGAAATGGGTGTGGCCAGATTTGACTGGGTGTGGCCAAGAGTTTGAATTGGGCATGACCAGGAGGTTAGATTGGATTTGGTCATTAGGTTAGATTGGATGTTGCCATTAAGTTGGCCTGGGTGTGGGCAATAGGTTGGACTGGGTTTGGCCATTAGGATAGATTGGGTGTGGCTATTAGATTGGACTGGGTGTGGCCAAGAGTCTGGACTGGGTGTGGCCAGGAGTTTGAATTGGGCATAACCAGGAGGTTATATTGGGTTTGACCATTAGGTTACATGTACATTTGGTGTGGCCATTAAGTTGGACTGGGTGTGGCCATTTGGTTGGACTGGGTGTGGCAATCAAGTTGAACTTAGTATGGCTAGGAGGTTGGACTGGGCATGACCAGGAGGTTAAATTGGGTGGGGCTATTAGATGGGATTGGGTATGCCTAGGTTTTTTTTTTTTTTTTTTTTTTTAGTTGCCTTGGGTCTCTCGGCCCTTAATTTGTTTTATCATGATGAAACGCTTCTGCCTTGACCTTGGTCCTCCTTCCCCTCCCCGTGACCCACCTGCTACCTCCATTGACCATTATTCAGCCCCAATCCCCAAATTCTAATAATACAGGCCACCAATAAATAAGATAGTTTTAAAAACGTTTTCCCCTTTTCTATTTCACAAAGTGCTCCAAGGCCTTGTCGGTACCCTCCCCAAGATCTCCACTGCACCAGAGATACTCAAGCCACCACCCTCCTCACCACCAAAGCCTTAGCCAACACCGGTATTGAAGTTACAGTGACCCCCCCCCCCCTCCCATCCCCCCACCGTTCCCTAAACTCCAGTAAAGGTGTAGTCAAAACCAGAGACCTAGCCTACCTGACCGATGAAAACCTCGTAAAGGAACTTACTAATCAACACATTACTAAAGCCGTAGTCTCCTCCCGAAGAGAGATGGTGCCGAAACACCTACCAATACCATCTTCCTGACGTTTTCTACACCAACTCTCCCCTCCCACTTAACTGCTGGCTTCCTGAGAATCCCAGTCACCCTTTATATCCCAAACCCCCTCAATTGTCATAAGTGCCAGAGATATGGCCATGGTAAAAACTCCTGCCGCAGCCAAGCGCGCTGTGGCAACTGTGGAGCCATGGACCATGACAGCACCTCCTGCACCAGCACCCCACATTGCACCAATTGTGATGGTACTCATCCAGCTAATCATCCCTCCTTCTCAAAAACTGCCCCACCTGGTGTCAGGAAAAGCAAATAACCAAACTAAAAACCCTTAATCCCAACATCACTTACCCGGAGGCCAGGAGGCAATTTCTCGCTTCTCTCCACACTACACCATCGTACTAGAGCACAGTCTCCTCTAACACCAATATTGCTCCCCCCCCCCCTTCCCTAACACAACTAAAACTGACTCACATTCCCAAACAGACCTCACCTGGCTCTTCTTACCCAGTCCTAAGCCCATCACTATTGCCAACGACCCAACCACACTCATTACCCAAACCACCTCCACCACTTCTCTCCCCAAGATTTCTTCCTCTAAGACTCCCGCCATCCCCTACCTCAACACATGATGCCAACAAACATCAAACTCAAGCCAATCTGGCTAACAATCATCCAATCAACAAACCAAGAAACAACCAATCAACAAACAGCCCACCATCCAAACCCACACATATGACATGGAAGAGAACATTTACCGAACATACTTCTCATCCAACTTTAAAAAACAATAGCTCCCAAAGAAACAGGTACAGATCCAATGAAAAAATAAGCCAACTCAGACCCAACAGATCTTCCTCAAGATAACCCTTATTATGGCGTGCAACATAAACAATTACAATAACATTCACAACATTATACAATGGGACATAAGGAGCCTAAAGGCCAATTCTGAAGAAATTGACCATCTGGCCACCACCTTCATCCCAGCCGTCTTCTGCCTACAAAAAACCACTGACCATTATTCCCTCAACAACTTCGCTTGCTATCACAAACATCAAGTGGACGCCGATAGGGCCTGTGGGGGCGCGTCTCCATTCTCGTTAGACACGATATCCCACACAGCCCTGTTCATGTGCACACCGACCTTCAGGCCATCTGTATGTCTTATCTCCCTCCACAAAACCTTCACTCTTTGCAATATCTATCTCTCCCCCAATGCCAACATTTAGCCAACCAGCCTTAACAACCTCATCTCTCAGCTTCCCTCCCCCTTCATTCTTCTTGGTGACTTCAACACCCACAGCCCTCTGTGGGCCTCTAATACCACCACCCCCAGTGGCAAGCTCATCGAAAACACTCTTCGGCAGCACAGCCTCTCCTTGCTCAACACTAACTCCCCGACCTACAGGCTCCCTTACCTGTATTAACCTGTCTATCTGTTCCTCCAACCCCCTCCTAGATTTTAGCTGGAGAGTCACTGCTGACCTCTGTGGTAGTGATCATCACCCTCTTCTTATACACTCCAACCTTCAAACCACCACTGACCACACCCCACATTGGAACCTCGAGAAGGCTGACTGGCCCCTTTTCGAAACCCTCTGTGACTCACACCTCTCCCCCCATCTCCTTGAGGATGAGGAACCCATGTCAAACTTCAGTAATATCCTTATCAACATCGCCACCTGCTCAATTCCCAAAACCTTCAAACCCCCAAATCATTCACCCAACCCCTGGTTCTCTGATGACTGCAAAACTGCCATCAAGAACAGGAAAAGAACCCTCAGGAACTTCAAAAGTAACCCGTCCACCCATAACCTCAACCTCTTTCCATCAGCCGTGCCAAGGCCAGACGCACTATCAAGGACAGTAAAACTAACACTTGGTACAACTTCATCTCTTCTCTCACCACCAACACCCCCACTAAGAAGATTTGGAGAATGGTTAACAGCTTCCACGGCAGAGTGGGCAAATCTCCCATCTCCCATCTCTCTCAGAATGGTAACTTTCTCACCGCAAAAAAGGACATCGTTAACCACCTCGCCGCCACTTTCAGCAACTCATCCTCGACCAACTACTCCAATGCCTTCAAAACCAAAAAAACTTCTGATGAAGCCCGGAGAATCACTTTTCCTTCCAACAACTCCGAAAGCTACCACACCCCTCTCACCCTTTCTGAATTAAACCTAGCCATCCACGACGCTGGCTGTACCTCCAAGGGCTCAGATAACATCCCCTACCAGTTCCTGAAACACCTCTCCATCAAGGCCACCACTACCCTACTCACAATCGTCAACAACATTTGGACCTCACACTCCTTTCCCCCTATATGGAGGACAGCTATTGTCATCCCCGTCCTTAAACTGGGGAAAGACGGTACCGACCCCTCCTGCTACCGCCCCATCGCCCTCACTTGCTGTCTATGTAAAATTATGGAAAGGATCATTAATCAGAGACTAAACTGGTTTCTTGAGACCAACAGAATCCTCTCCTCTGACCAAAGCGGCTTCCGAAAACGTCGCAATACCCTAGACCAGTTAATTACGCTCGACTCCGCTATCCGGGAATCCTTTGCAAAAAAGGAACACCTCATTACCATATTTTTTGACCTTGAGAAAGCTTTCGACACTACTTGGAAATACGGCATTACCCGCAAACTCTACACCGTTGGCCTCAGAGGCCATCTCCCCATCTTTATTCAACACTTCCTCTCATCCAGGCGGTTCCAAGTTCGTATTGGCCACGCCCTCTCCAACCCGTACCCCCAAGAAGAGGGCGTCCCCCAAGGCAGCATCCTTTTTCCCACTCTCTTCAACCTGAGCATCAATGACATCGCGGATAACTTTTGCCCCAACATCAAACATACCTTATATGTGGATGACTTCACCATCTTCTACTCCTCCCCTAGCTTTTCTATTGTTGAAAGTAGGCTCCAAACCAGCCTCGACCTGCTGCAAGACTGGAGCAACAAAAACGGTTTTAATTTTTCCAAAGACAAGACAGTCTGCATGCACTTTTGTCATTTCAACAACCTCCACCCCAACCCGAACTTTGTGCTCAATGGTAATCGCATCCCTAAAGTTGAACACACAAAGTTCCTGGGTCTAACTCTAGACCCCAAGCTCACCTACAAGCAACACATCACCAACCTGAAACTGAAATGCAACAGCTTCCTCAACATCCTCAGACTCCTCTCCAACACCACTTGGGGTGCGAACCGCTTTGCTCTTCTCAAACTTTTCAGGCTCACCATTCGTGCCAAGCTTGACTACGGCAATATTGTCTACTGTGTCGCTCACAACTCATACCTCTACCACATCAACACCATCTAAAATGAAGCCCTCAGGCTTTGTCTAGGTGCTTACAGGACCTCCCCAATCACCAGCCTTCATGTTGAAGCCAACGAACCCCCCTTTCTACTTAGATGTAGAAAGCTTAGCCTATCCTATGCTTTTAGGGTCCTCACCAACACCCAGAACCCTGTTTACAACCTCATTAGGTACCCCAATTTCTCCACCCTCTTTGATAGGACTAAAACCCTATCCTTTCCCTTTAGCTTACGCATTAAATCAGACCTCCTCCATCTCAACATCAACTCCGCCACTCTCGGCACCTTCTCCTGGCCCACTTTTCCTGCTTGGGCCACCCCCCTCCTTTCTATCCACCTGGGCCTCTCCACTCATCACAAAACCAAAACCCACCCTAACCTCTTCATCAGTCTCCACAACCAAATCAAAGACCAACTCTCAAACTACACCTTCATCTATACTGATGACTCCAAGGAAGGCAACAAGACAGCTGCTGCTGCCATCATCCAAGACATCACCCTCAGTAGCAGACTTCCCGACTATTCCTCCATTTTTCTCAGACTCCATGGCTCTTTTTACTTCTTTACTTAATCTTAAATGGGATAACTTCACATCCCACCTCCTCATTCAAAAACTCCTTTTGCCCACCCTCTGCAGAAAAAGTATTATTTTCTTCTGGATACCCAGCCACGTTTGCATCCCTGGCAATGACAGGGCTAATGCAGCCGCTAAGCTTGCCCTCAACCTCCTTCACCCCTTTTCCCAAAACCCTCTCTGGCATCAAACCGCTTATCGCTTCCCTTGTTCGTGACTGCTGGCAAAGCTCATGGGACTCCCAAATTGATAACAAACTCCACGTCATCCAGTCAACCATTCTGATCAAACCCACCATCAACGACCTCTCGTGTCGACAACATTCATATTACCCGTCTTAGAATAGTCACACCCACCTCACTCACTCCCACCTCCTTATTGGCTCCTTCCAACCCCTCTGCAACAATTGCCATTGTAGCCACACAGTCCATCACGTTCTCCTTGCTTGCCCCCTATATAACCTTCTGAGAGCTTCCCTTGCTCCCTACAACTCAATTGCTGAGTTCTTACAGGAAAATCCTCTGGATAAAATAATCTCCTTCCTTCACCATGCTTCTCTCTACAACCATATTTAGTCCTCCTCTTCCAACCCCTCTCTCTACTTTTTAATTTTATTTCACCCATGCACCTCTCTCTCGATCCCAGCTTTCTGACTTTTTGTTCGTGTATTTCTCTCATTCTCCCCCTGTTTTCTTTCCTTCCTACCTCTAGAATGATCTAGAATTTGACCCTTGTTGTCATGTTACCGTTAAGCCCTCATCAAACAAGCAAACTAGGAGGTTGGACTGGGCATGGCCATTAGGTTGGACTGGGCATGGCCATTAGGTTGGACTGGGCATGGCCATTAGGTTGGACTGGGCATGGCCATTAGGTTGACTGGGCATGGCCATTAGGTTGGACTGGGCATGGCCATTAGGTTGGACTGGGCATGGCCATTAGGTTGGACTGGGCATGGCCATTAGGTTGGACTGGGCATGGCCATTAGGTTGGACTGGGCATGGCCATTAGGTTGGACTGGGCATGGCCATTAGGTTGGACTGGGCATGGCCATTAGGTTGGACTGGGCATGGCCATTAGGTTGGACTGGGCATGGCCATTAGGTTGGACTGGGCATGGCCATTAGGTTGGACTGGGCATGGCCATTAGGTTGGACTGGGCATGGCCATTAGGTTGGACTGGGCATGGCCATTAGGTTGGACTGGGCATGGCCATTAGGTTGGACTGGGCATGGCCATTAGGTTGGACTGGGCATGGCCATTAGGTTGACTGGGCATGGCCATTAGGTTGGACTGGGCATGGCCATTAGGTTGGACTGGGCATGGCCATTAGGTTGACTGGGCATGGCCATTAGGTTGGACTGGGCATGGCCATTAGGTTGACTGGGCATGGCCATTAGGTTGACTGGGCATGGCCATTAGGTTGGACTGGGCATGGCCATTAGGTTGGACTGGGCATGGCCATTAGGTTGGACTGGGCATGGCCATTAGGCTGGACTGGGCATGGCCATTAGGCTGGACTGGGCATGGCCATTAGGCTGGACTGGGCGTGGCCATTAGGCTGGACTGGGCGTGGCCATTAGGGCTGGACTGGGCGTGGCCATTAGGCTGGACTGGGCGTGGCCATTAGGCTGGACTGGGCGTGGCCATTAGGCTGGACTGGGCGTGGCCATTAGGCTGGACTGGGCGTGGCCATTAGGCTGGACTGGGCGTGGCCATTAGGCTGGACTGGGCGTGGCCATTAGGCTGGACTGGGCGTGGCCATTAGGCTGGACTGGGCGTGGCCATTAGGCTGGACTGGGCGTGGCCATTAGGCTGGACTGGGCGTGGCCATTAGGCTGGACTGGGCGTGGCCATTAGGCTGGACTGGGCGTGGCCATTAGGCTGGACTGGGCGTGGCCATTAGGCTGGACTGGGCGTGGCCATTAGGCTGGACTGGGCGTGGCCATTAGGTTGGACTTGGCGCAGACAGGAGTTTGAATTGGGCGTGGTCAAGAGTTTGGACTTGGCACGGCCAGGAGGTTGGACTGGGCATGGGCCTTTAGGTTGGATTGGGTGCGGCCAGGAGGTTAGGCTGGGTGGGGCCAGAAGGTGTGGCTAGTTATGGTCTTTAGATTGGACTGGGTGCGGACAGGAGTTTGAATTGGGCATGGCTATGAATTTGGACCGGGTGCAGCCGGGCATTTGGACTAGGCATGGCCTTTAGTTTGGACTGAGTACGGCCAGGAGGTTGGACTGGGCATGGCCTTTAGGTTGGACTGAGTGTGGTCAGGAGGTTTTCGCAGTTGCCAACTTGAGATTAGGGTAGGGTATCCGGAGATATTTCCATTGCCCAACCCATCCACCTGATAGAAACCACTGATGATGATTAATATGCATATTTCTTCTTCTTCTCGTTATTAGCAAGTGCCCTTCAGTACCTGCATGAACGTGATATCAGCCATATGGACCTTAAACCCCACAATCTCCTTTTATCAAACTCCCACAATCCTGTCCTCAAAATAGCAGGTAAGTCTCTCGATTGAGGGTCTTTTATTTTGACTTAGATGTTATTGTTTTAGGAAGATTTAAGAAATGCTAAACCATTGCAAAAGAACGATCAGTGGCACACAGTGGAGAGTAAAACTCATATTCTAAAGTACTAAGTTTGATTACTGGTACGATTCCTGCACTGTGTCATCATAGCAAGATACTTTATTCCACTTGCTTTAGTCCACTTGGCTGTAAAACTGAGTTCCAGCATTGCCAGGGAATTAACCTGTGATGGACTGGTATTCCATCTAGGGAGAGTCATTGATTGTCATCTGCTTGCACACAGAAGCCAGGGATGAACAATGGTTTATGGGCTTTCATGGCCTTGGAGGAAAAAGATTTGATTTAGCAAGTCATTATCAGTAGCATATGAGGGGGCTCAGCTGAGACGATTTTGCTCTTGTGATTGCTTTCTAGCTACTCCTTCGAGGCAGAGTTTGGGGATAATAATCCCACTTTGAGGGGAAAACTACCTCCTGGCTCCATCCTGCAGTTATATTTATCAAAGATCAAGGGCCTTCAATTTTACAATATGATGCAAACTTTGTATAAGTTCTTGAACAATGAGGCAGAAAGCAAGCAGGTGGTCAGTCCAGAGTTGGAATCTATTATAACATTTCCCACGGCTCGGAATAAAGGTGTCGAAAATCTTCCCATGAAAAATCGTGACAGAAATAATAGTAATGTTGAAAATACATCCTTATATGCTTCCTTCTTTTGCAATTTAATGAACTATTCATTGCTCAATTACATGGGGGACATTTTTAGAGCACATATTTACCACATATACTGTTGCTTACTCAAGAAATCTTAACAAAATTATGATAGAAAAAATTTCTTCCTGCAAATTCCTGTCTTTGGTGAGCATGCGAAGCATAATGCGAACCTAGGTAATGGCAATTTTGTCTGTCCGGCCATCTGGCCATCCACAGTTTTTCCTGAGTTTTCCTCAGAAATGTTAGAAATTTTTTGAGAATTCCTCAGAAAATGTTAGTTTTTTCAGAGTTCCTCAGAAAAAGTTAAAGTTTTTTCAGATATTCTTATGGAAGGATAGAATTTCCTTACAAAATGTTAAAGTTTTTCAGAGACACTTAAGACAGACTGAAGACTAATTTCCTTAAAAAGTCTACAAAACATTTGATATTTCCTTAGAAAATAACTGTAAAATGATATGATTTTCCATTATTCTTCAGAGATCCTCAAGTGTCCCTCTCATAGCACTGGAGATGTAAAATCCTTAAAATTCTTCAAAATACTTGGGCACCAACGTTGTATTAGGCATGATTATTAAACTCCACCTTTATCATTGTGGTCATTTGCATAAAGTTGCTACAGTATATGAACTGACCTAACTTTTTATTTTAGTATGCTCAGTCAGGGAGTGTGACAGGATGTGACTGCATATGGACATAGAAAGGGATGCCATGTGGGACATGGATGGGAGCCATGCAGGACATATGATGTAATATATACCATGTTGTATGCACCAAGGGCTATATCAGGCATAATTATTTGACTCTACCTTTTGTATCTTATTCAACAACTCATTTGCATATAAGTTATTATATGAACTGATACTTTCATGCATAGTATGCTCAATCAGGGACTGTGATAGCTAGGATGAGACTTCTTATGGAGCCTGTGGGACATGGGGTGGGATGTCATGTGGAACATGGGGTGGGATGCCATGTGGGAGATATGGTGGAATGCCATGTGGGACAAGGGATGGGATGGGATGTCATGTGGGACATGGGTTGGGGAGCCATGTGGGACATGGGATGCCATATGGGACTTAGTGTGAGATGCCATTTTTATAATTGGCCGGGTCATATGATATGGGTGTCAATTTGCATGGGCATGCAAACCATGATGGTATTTACCATTCTAGTGTCCTGTGGTTCTCACTGCCGGAAACGTACAATTTTTCTAGGTCTGGGTCAGTCATATATCTGTCTTGTATGATAGAAGATAAACAGAACTGTGATGAAACTAATTTTGATGCCTTGTTCCATCAAGATGCCACGATTTATTTTAAAATGACTGGTGTGACAAGTCTACTGAATTTAGTAGATTAACATCTTTCTAAACAATTTTTAAAACTTTTATTGAAAATCACTTTGATACTTTTACTCCCTACTATCATAAAAACATGAAAAATTACATTGAAGTAAAGCTTATGTATTTGAATCATTTGTAAGATTATTGGTATTTTTTAGTCCCTTTAGCTCCTATAGGAAAAGTGCCCTATAGATTATCGATATCATTATGATTATTATTATTTATTACCACTCTTCATTTTGTTATCTAAATTATGTGATTCAGAATGGACCTTGGTTTAACTGTCATTTCTTAAGAATATAGCAATAAGTGTTCTGTGATTCAGAATTGACCTTGGCAGTTTGACTGTCATTCCTTGAAGAACAATAAGTGTTCTGTGATTCAGAATTTACCTTGGTTTAAGTGTCATTTCTTGAAGATACCAATAAGTGTTCTGTGATTTGTAATCCTTCTGCTGTGTTTATTCCATTTCCTTTTCTTATGTTGGAAGATTTCGGCTTTGCTCAGCATCTTCCTCAAGAAGAGAGCACCACCTCCTTGAGAGGCTCCCCTCTTTACATGGCACCTGAGATCATCTGTGAGCGGAGGTACTCAGCAAAATGTGACCTTTGGTCAGTTGGGGTCATCATGTATGGTGAGTTCAGTCGTGTCATCATTGCCTGTAGATTGTATTATGATGTGCAATGACAGACATTGTAGGATAAAGATTAGTTTCAATTTGTCTTTAATGTTTCAGAAAGGCCTGACTAGGTCAGTGGAGCAAAACTAGCATGAATTCAGTACTATGTGAGATAATTGGCTATAATGGATGAACTTTTAACACATTTGAGCACATTCTTGAGAAAGAAAAATATCAGTCAAGCAAAATAAGATATTTATTCAAGAGTAATGCTGAGGCAGAGTATTTAAGCGCCTTTAATGTACTGGGCAAAGGACTTTGACTCGAGTGCCGTGAATGGCCAAATTTAGGAGGGCCATTCGCGAGTGTAAAGTCCTTTGAACAGTGCATTAAGTGCGTATAAAAACACGATGCCAAAACATTAATCTTTTTATAAAATTTCTGTGTTAGATTGTTTAAAATGCATCAAAAACATCTAAAAAGAATGAAAAATGATAAATGTTTACATATATATTTTTGCTTAGTAAAACATTCACCTGTTGTAATAATGGTATAAGTGTATAATCAAGGTAATGCATTACCAGGATTCATGACAACGCAAATACTCAAATGAAGTTTTATCAATTTTATTAATTAACATTCGAATTATAGATAGTTATGTAAAAGATTGGTTTACCAGTCAGGCATGTCCATTTTGTATGGTAGAGGATTAGAGACAGCATTGTGAAGTATTGCATCTCATTCCTTTCAAGAGGTAGTGAGTACTTAAAAGTCACAAGCTTGTTTTAAGCAGAATGGTGTAATTACAAATAGTCATATTACACTTCTAGTATACAATTGCTAATACATTTTAATTAAAATGTTTTCTGCTGAATCTTTGTTAGAGTATCTAGTCTGTTAAGCATGCCTAGTGCCTTCACAAGGGTTGATGTCCTGACCTCTCAGTGGTTTACCAAATATACCTTGCAGGACTGTCAAACAGCTTTTAGTCTAGATATATTTTTGTAATTGGTCTGTAAAATAACATTTGAAAGATCTAGAAGCATAATGAACCCTGCTACTATGGTGATTTCATCTGGTGAAAAGCTGTGATTCAGTGGTAAGAGAGCAAGACACTTGAATCCACTTAATTCAGTTTACTCTGCTGTTAATGAATACCAGACTAGTGGTCCTGGGGATTTATCCTGCAATGAAGATCCATTAACCCTCATCAGCTTGCACTACAGAAACTAAGGATAAAAGCTGGCTTTTTAGGGCTTCATGTCTCTGGAAAGAATTTTCATTTCCATATGCATGTTGAGGACTTCACAGCTGAGTTGACTGTGAAGGGTTTTTTAAGTTTCTTTTGAATAACCGACCATTCCAAATATTTATTCAACTGCATCCTGTAGTGTACCCTCTCTGTGAGTGTACCTGTTAGTCTGAAATGATTTAATCTCTCTGGTACAATGTAGCCTTTGCTGTTTATGTGACGAGCATCAACCAATCACAGTAAGTCAAGTCATCTTGACTCTGTGTTACCGCTCCTCATTTCAGAATGTCTTTTTGGCAAAGCTCCTTATGCTTCCAGGACATATGCAGAGCTGGCAGATAAAATCGCAAGTGACACTGCAATAGAAGTAAGGTTTTTCATCATTTTATGCAAAGACTTAGATAATCTCTTGTAATAGATATTATACTCCTGTCTCTATATTTACTTATTGTTTTTATTCTTATTTATTTCGATAGTCTTTAATGTAATAACAAAACAAATTCTGCTCACTATAAGATACATTTCATACTAGAGTGACTAAAAAGAGGATAAGAGGGGAGACCTGCAAAAAATGAGGAACTGGGCAGACACATGGAAAGTGACATTTGAACCATCCAAATGCAAGGCCCGGACTATTTCCCTAAAAAGGAAACCTACTAGATCAGCCCTATTCTTTGGAAACACCGAACTAGCAGAGGAGGATGAGCTGGAGATCTTGGTTGTCGCCATCGACAGAAAACTCACCTGGGCCAAGAACATTTCCAACATAACAGCCAGAATGGGGCAGAA
Source organism: Chiridota heheva (assembly GCA_020152595.1). Classification (NCBI taxonomy): domain Eukaryota; kingdom Metazoa; phylum Echinodermata; class Holothuroidea; order Apodida; family Chiridotidae; genus Chiridota; species Chiridota heheva. The sequence goes on from JAIGNY010001561.1 coordinate 107,332, forward strand.
GCTTGGAGCCCTCAGAAAAGTTGCTAACCAAACTTATTATTTGTGAATATTGGCTCCTGTGGTGATTGGGGAGTGCACACCATCTGGATATTCCCTTTTGAACTTCCCCAGAGTCGGTGATAAACAGGGTGGCTTTACTTTAATTTACAAATCTCATTTGAAACTGAGCATTTCACCATTTGCAGCTAATGCTGATATGTACACAACTCTTGAACATGCATGTGTGGCTGACATTGACAAGACATTTCATCTTATTGCTATATATCACCCCCTTCCCCTCCCCAACTTCTCATACGAATGGCTTTACTGTAGCCAATTTCCATGAAGAATTTGAACAGTTTTTGTGTGACTTAAAAAGTATGCCTGGAAAGCCTTTGATTATGGGTGATTTAAACATTCACTCAAACCTGAAGTTTGGCGATATTTAGATCTGCTTTCTGATCATAATCTCCACCAGTTTGTTTTCAGGCCTACTCAGAGGTCCGGTCATATTCTTGAACATGTGATCTGTCGAGTGGATGATGACTTGTTGGTAGAATGCAATGTATCCCCTAACTTATATGGTTCCGATTATCACATGATTGAATGCTTAATAAATAAGCTGAAACCTGCACCAGAAAGGAAAGCTGTCACAATAAGAAATTTCAGTGATCTCGATCTGGGTGTTTTCAAGACTGACCTTATGCTAGAGCATAGTGGCCTCAATATGCTGAAAGATCCGAATGCTCAAGCTACCGAGCATAATACAAGGGTGCGCAGAGTTCTTGACAAACACTGTCTGGAGCAGACACAATTTCAACGAATGATTAAATGTCCTAAATGGTTCAACGATGATGTCTGGTCGGCCTGAAGGAACGCCGCAAATATGAGCGTAAGTGGAGAAAAACCCTCAGTGATACTGATCGCTTGAAATATCTTGAGCAAAATATAGTTGTCATGAACTTATTGTTAAATCCAAAACAGAGCATTTCAAAGGTGTTTTGGCAAATGCTGATGCAAAGACAATGTACCGTACAGTTAATTCACTTCTCAATAGTTCCACCAAAGCTTTACCAATCTGCCGCTCAAATGAAACTCTCAGTAATAATTTTGCCACTTTTTTACTGAGAAAGTGGCAAAAATAAGGTCTGAACTTGACGTTGAATGTGTCAATGTAAATATATCTTCTCTTGATACCAGTAAACAATGTAATGATGATGTATTTCTGATTGATTCTGACGATGATTGATGATTTACATATGCACAGTACTGATATCTTTGCAAATTTTCACCCTGTAGATGTAGCTGAGATTCGACATATAATTTCTGAGATCCCAAACAAGACAAGTTCTCTTGACCCATGCACTGCCCACTTGGCTCTTGAAGGATTGTGGTGACATAGTGGCTCCTATAATCATGTCTCTTGCAAATAATTCATTTAGTGCAAACTTAGACTTAATGACACCAAATCTGAATTTTTGATCAATTCATCCAAAAAACAAACGCATTCCATCAAGTCCATTGATTTGAAGATTGGTGGGTCTGTGATTGTTCCTTATCATCCGTTAAAAATTTAGGTATCCTCTTTGAACCTTGTATGAATATGAATTTCCAGATCTCTACAATATGTCGTACTGTTAATTTTCATTTGCGTAATATTTCTAGAATCTGGCGGGACATTGATCAAAATACTTGTGCTCATGCAGTGCGATCTCGTCCTTTCTCGGCTGGATTAGGGCAACTCGTTGCTTGGTGGCATATCACGTGAAAACCTTCAATGCTTGCAAAGATGTTGTGTTGATTGACGTGCAAGTGCTTCCCCCTCTTGCGTGCTCTTCATTGGTTGCCCATCCTTCAGAGAATCGATTTCAAGATCTTACTGCATGTGTACAACTGCATTAAAAAAATGCGCCTTCTACCTTTAAGATTTGCTGCAATTTTTATTATGAGCCTGGACGTGTTGGTCTAAGATCCAACAAGGATGTCACTCGCCTTGTGGTGCCAAGAACTAATCATGTTAGTGGGGACTGTGCCTTGCTGTCCTGGGTACACGTTTGTGGAATAACCTACCTATTACAATCCGTCAGGCTGAAACTGTTTATACTTTTAAGAAGGCCCTTAAGACTCATCTTTTTCCTACTGATAAGTTTTATACTGTCTATAATATTTATTTTCTTGTTTCATCATCTTGTTTTTGATTTTTACCAATTCTTTTTTGCTTGTATATTGTCCTGCAATTCTTTTACTTTTTGATATTGTATATTAAGAGTTTGTCTATGTATTATCAATTTTATTGTAAAGCGCCTTGATCCACGGGAGAGGCGCTATATGAATAAGTGCAATAATAATAATGAAAATAATAAACTTGATGTCAAAGGAAGAGCTACAGTCTACAAGGCCCAGGTCCGCAGTGTCTTGGAGTATGCCTCACTATGCTGGATGGGTGCCTCTACAACCTCTCTTAGACTACTTAACTTTATCCAGATCAAAGCACTACGTATCATTGAGGTGACTGAACAAGAGGCAAGACTGAATCTGAACATCCCCACTCTTCATCATAGACGTCAAGTTGCCGCCACAACTGTTCTTTAAAAGATGCACATAAGCTTGTGCCCTCTATTCCAAATCAGGCGAAGAACCTCTTCCAGTCTGTCTATGCCAAGTCAAGCAGTCACCGAACCTGTCTCAAGAATGTATTTCATTAGCAGGAGTTTCATCTACACTGCAATTCAAGCTTGGAACAATCTTCTAGACTGTGTTGTTGGAGAGATTCAAGACAAAGGGGCCCAGTCATTCAAGACAAAGGGGCCCAGTCATTCAAGACAAAGGGGCCCAGTCATTCAAGACAAAGGGGCCCAGTCATTCAAGACAAAGGGGCCCAGTCATTCAAGACAAAGGGGCCCAGTCATTTAAGACAAAGAGGCCCAGTCATTCAAGACAAAGGGGCCCAGTCATTCAAGACAAAGGGGCCCAGTCATTCAAGACAAAGGGGTCCAGTCATTCAAGACAAAGGGGCCCAGTCATTTAAGACAAAGGGGCCCAGTCATTCAAGACAAAGGGGCCCAGTCATTCAAGACAAAGGGCCCCAGTCATTCAAGACAAAGGGGCCCAGTCATTCAAGACAAAGGGGCCCAGTCATTCAAGACAAAGGGGCCCAGTCATTCAAGACAAAGGGGCCCAGTCATTCAAGACAAAGGGGCCCAGTCATTTAAGTGCATTATCATCTTCTATCAGCACCATAGCAGAAGATTATTTTCATTCCATTTCTAAGCCGCTGTGGACCACTAATTGGCCCATGAGGACTTTTCTTATAGTGCCTAGTTTACTATATTTGTGTTTGATGAAGTCATACCTCATGTGCTATTGTTCACCTTTCATTTTATATGAACAAATATTTTAACCCCTGTCCACTCAAAAAGTTTCATCGGTACTATCTATCATAAATGATGTAGATTACCAAGCACTTTCATCGCATTTGTTGCATGGTTTGAAAGTCCAGTTCACATTTTGCTCATTCTTGTCCTCCTTGTTTTGCAGATACCTGCCTCTATCCACATCTCAGGCAACTGCCGTGACCTGCTAACAAGGCTTCTTGTAAGAGACCCCAATCAAAGACTATCATTTGAGCAGTTTTTTGCCCACCCATTTATAGACCTTGAACACATGCCGTCCCCTGAATGCATCAACAAGGCTGTGAGTAGATCTAGGATTTACATTTCTTTGTCCAGGTTGTTCTTTTGAAATATGAAGGATGCGTTCAGTGGTCCTTACGTCATTATCTAATTGTATAGAACTGTCTGACATCACGTCCCCACATTCTTCAAAAGTCTTTATGCATTGTATTAAAATATTATCTCAAATTGTTAGAAACACTATGTAGGAGAGTAAGATATACCAATGCAGAAAATTTGAAAATATAATTTCAATATGAAAAATATATATCAATAAAATACACTTGCATTACTTAGGAGATTCAGGGTATCTCTTAGCTTTACTTACCAGTCATCTCTAATAGCTTTACACACCAGTCATCTCTAATAGCCTTACACACCAGTCATCTCTAATAGCTTTACACACTAGTCATCTCTAATAGCTTTACACACCAGTCATCTCTAATAGCTTTACACACCAGTCATCTCTAATAGCTTTACACACCAGTCATCTCTAATAGCTTTACACACCAGTCATCTCTAATAGCTTTACACACCAGTCATCTCTAATAGCTTTACACACCAGTCATCTCTAATAGCTTTACACACCAGTCATTCTCATATAGCTTTACACACCAGTCATTCTCACATAGCTTTACACACCAGTCATTCTCATATAGCTTTACACACCAGTCATTCTCACATAGCTTTACACACCAGTCATTCTCATATAGCTTTACACACCAGTCATTCTCATAGAGCTTTACTCATCCATCTGTTCAGCCGAGGCTAAGGCCATTCTCCTCGCCTTCAACTTTATTGAGTACTCTCCTCTTAGTCACTTTGCCATTTTCTCTGACTCAAAGGCTGTTCTTACTTCATTACTCAATCTTAAATGGGATAACCTCACCTGCCACCTCCTCCTCCGGAAACTCTTTTCTCCCACCCTCTGCAGGAAAAGTGTTCTTTTCTTCTGGATACCCAGCCATGTTGGCATCCCTGGCAATGACAGGGCTGATACAGCCGCTAAGGTTGCCCTTAACCTCCTCCCTTCCCCTTTTCCCAAAACCCTCTCTGACATCAAACCGCTTATCGCTTCTCTTGTTCGTGACCGCTGGCAAACCTTATGGAACTTCCAAATTGATAACAAACTCCATGTTATCCAGCCCACAATCCCGATCAAATCCACCATTAACAACCTTTCTCGATCGACAACGTTCATATTACCCGCCTTAGAATTGGTCACACCCACCTCACTCACTCCCACCTCCTTATTGGTTCCCCCAACCCTCTGTAACAATTGCCACTGCATCCTCACAATCCAACACGTTCTCCTTGCTTGCCCCTGTACAGCCTCTCGCAGCACTTCCCTCGCTCCCCCACAACTCAATTGCTGAGTTCTTCCAGAAAAATCCTCCAGATAAAATAATCTCCTTCCTTCAGCATGCATCCCTCTACAACCATATTTAATTCTCCTCTTCCACCCCCTCTCTACTTTGTTTTTGTTTTACCCATGCACCTCCTCTCTCGATCACAGCTTTCTGGCTTTTGTTCTTGAATTTCTCTCATTCTCCCCCTGGTCTCTTTCCTTACTACCTCTAAAATGATCTGACCTCTCAGGCACAATTTGACCTTCGTTGTCGTGGTGCCGTTAAGACCTCATCAAACAAACAAACAAACATTTACACACCAGTCATTCTCATATAGCTTTACACACCAGTCATTCTCATATAGCCTTACACACCAGTCATTCTTATATAGCTTTACACATCAGTCATCTCTAATAGCTTTACACACCAGTCATTCTCATATAGCTTTACATACCAGTCATTCTCATATAGCTTTACACACCAGTCATTCTCATATATCTTTACACACCAGTCATTCTCATATAGCTTTACACAACAGTCATTCTCATATAGCTTTACACACCAGTCATTCTCATATAGCTTTACACACCAGTCATTCTCATATAGCTTTACACACCAGTCATTTTCATATAGCTTTACACACCAGTCATTCTCATAGAGCTTTACACACCAGTCATCTCTAATAGCTTTACACACCAGTCATTCTCATAGAGCTTTACACACCAGTCATTCTCATATAGCTTTACACACCAGTCATTCTCATATATCTTTACACACCAGTCATTCTCATAGCTTCACACACCAGTCATTCTCATAGAGCTTTACACACCAGTCATCTCTAATAGCTTTACACACCAGTCATTCTCATAGAGCTTTACACACCAGTTATTCTAATACAGCTTAACACACCAGTCATCTCTAATAGCTTTACACACCAGTCATTCTCATATAAGCTAATGACATCTTTACTACTTGATAACGGGAAAAGATATCAATGTAGAATTCCTTCACAATTCTATATCATAATAAAAGATCAACATATCTCACTACTGAACTAATCCTTGAAAGAAGCAGTTGCACCCAGAAGTTTTTATTGGATTTCTTATTGGAAAGAACATGGATCATTTGCTAAATAGAATTTTATTATAAAATGCAAAATGGCGAAAAACCACCTTAAAGGAGATATTTGTCTTATTTGTGTAGAGATGACTGGTGTGGTAAGTCTACTGTAGGTTTGTTCCTCATCCTCACTTTCTTCAAAATTGCTCGTGGAGTTAAAAGGAAATTAATTCAGGTTGTTTACTTTTTTCTTCAAACCCTCTAGTGGTGGTAGAATTACCTTGCTAGATTCTGTTTTGCTACTTTCCTGACATATACGTATCCAATGGTTTTTAAGGGAAGGCTTATAATTCCACCCCTCTGCGACAATTTCCATTGCACCCTCACAGTCCACCATGCCCTCCTTGCTTGCCCCCTGTACAACCTTCCCAGAGCTTCCCTTGCTCCCCACAACTCAATAGCCGAGCTCTCCTGGAAAAACCCTCCAGATAAAATTATCTCCTTTCCTCATCATGCTTCCCTCTACAACCATATTTAGTCCTCCTCCCCCATCCCCCTCCCTCTACTTTTCTCCATTTTTTCACCCATGCACTTCCTCTCTCGATCCCAGCTTTCTGGCTTTTAGGTCCCGTGTTTCTCTCATTCTCCATTTTCTTCTCTTTATACCTTTTTCTTTATAGAACTTCCAAATTTGCATAGATAAGCCTGGATATTAAATTTAACTGTAAAATAATCAAATTTGACCATTTTAATGGGGTTTTTTTCTCCTATGATAAATTCCCAAACAATATCACTAAGCTGCCTGTAGATGTTACTTGTAAGTTAAGTTTGAGAGCAGAACATTCCCCATGCTCTACCCACAAAATTTCATGCAAATGAAGATAGATTTGATATCACCAAAAACACAAGTTTTCCACTCTTGTTAATCATTTATTATCCTTTTTTCCCCCATTTTCTTGTTTTGTGCCTCATATCCCACTTTCTTCGTCATTAACAAAGATATTTGAATATTGTTTGATTTAAATGTGTCATTATTTAAATTTCTCTTTACAGAAAGCCATTGTGACAAATGCAGTTAAGTGTGACCAGGCGGGGGAATGGAAGTCAGCCATCCAGCTATACACACAGTCTCTGCAATATTTTCTTCCTGCCATTCAGTGTAAGCTGTTATTGTTAATTGAAATAAAAATTTTGATAACTTCTTTAAAGTTTCATTTAACTAAACAAGAGTAGACAAAAAGAGTTGAAATATAGCGTAAAGAAAATCTTAAAGCTTTGCAAATGATGAATATAGCATAAAGGAAATCTATAAGCTACATGTATGCAAATTATGGGATAACAATGGATGTTAGAAGGCAGAATGCACCTTTGATTATGCTGTGTATAACATTATACTGTGTATAACATAATACTGTGTATGACATACTGTGTAGAACTGTAAACTGTGTATAACATACTGTATATGGCATACTGTGTATAACATTATACTGTGTATAACATACTGTGTATGGCATACTGTGTATGGCATACTGTGTATGGCATACTGTGTATGGCATACTGTGTATGGCATACTGTGTATGGCATACTGTGTATGGCATACTGTGTATGGCATACTGTGTATGGCATACTGTGTATGGCATACTGTGTATGGCATACTGTGTATGGCATACTGTGTATGGCATACTGTGTATGGCATACTGTGTATGGCATACTGTGCATGGCATACTGTGCATGGCATACTGTGCATGGCATACTGTGCATGGCATACTGTGTTGCATGGCATACTGTGCATGGCATACTGTGCATGGCATACTGTGCATGGCATACTGTGTTGCATGGCATACTGTGTTGCATGGCATACTGTGTATGGCATAATGTATACTGTAGCATACATGGCATACTGTGCTGTGTATGGCATACTGTGCATATGTGCATACTGTGTATGGCATACTGTGTATGGCATACTGTAACATATGGCATACTGTGTATGGCATACTGTGTATGGCATACTGTGTGCATACTGTGCATACTGTGTGTACTGTGTATGGCATACTGTATGGCATACTGCATACTGTATGGCATACTGTGTATGGCATACTGTGCATATGGCATACTGTGTATGGCATACTGTGTATGGCATACTGTGTATGGCATACTGTGTATGGCATACTGTGTATGGCATACTGTGTATGGCATACTGTGTATGGCATACTGTATGGCATACTGTGTATGGCATACTGTGTATGGCATACTGTGTATGGCATACTGTGTATGGCATACTGTGTATGGCATACTGTGTATGGCATACTGTGTATGGCATACTGCATACTGTGTATGGCATACTGTGTATGGCATACTGTGTATGGCATACTGTGTATGGCATACTGTGTATGGCATACTGTGGCATACTGTGTATGGCATACTGTGTATGGCATACTGTGTATGGCATACTGTGTATGGCATACTGTGTATGGCATACTGTATGGCATACTGTGTATGGCATACTGTGTATGGCATACTGTGTATGGCATACTGTGTATGGCATACTGTGTATGGCATACTGTGTATGGCATACTGTGTATGGCATACTGTGTATGGCATACTGTGTATGGCATACTGTGTATGGCATACTGTGTATGGCATACTGTGTATGGCATACTGTGTATGGCATACTGTGTATGGCATACTGTGTATGGCATACTGTGTATGGCATACTGTGTATGGCATACTGTGTATGGCATACTGTGTATGGCATACTGTATGGCATACTGTGTATGGCATACTGTGTATGGCATACTGTGTATGGCATACTGTGTATGGCATACTGTGTATGGCATACTGTGTATGGCATACTGTGTATGGCATACTGTGTATGGCATACATACTGTGGTATGGCATACTGTGTATGGCATACTGTGTATGGCATACTGTGTATGGCATACTGTGTATGGCATACTGTGTATGGCATACTGTGTATGGCATACTGTGTATGGCATACTGTGTATGGCATACTGTGTATGGCATACTGTGTATGGCATACTGGCATACTGTATGGCATACTGTGTATGGCATACTGTGTATGGCATACTGTGTATACTGTGTATGGCATACTGTGTATGCATACTGTGTATGGCATACTGTGTATGGCATACTGTGTATGGCATACTGTGTATGGCATACTGTATGGCATACTGTGTATGGCATATGGCATACTACTGTATGGCATACTGTGTATGGCATACTGTGTATGGCATACTGTGTATGGCATACTGTGTATGGCATACTGTGTATGGCATACTGTGTATGGCATACTGTGTATACTGTGTATGGCATACTGTGTATGGCATACTGTGTATGGCATACTGTGTATGGCATACTGGTATACTGTGTATGGCATACTGTGTATGGCATACTGTGTATGGCATACTGTGTATGGCATACTGTGTATGGCATACTGTGTATGGCATACTGTGTATGGCATACTGTGTATGGCATACTGTGTATGGCATACTGTGTATGGCATACTATATAAACATTATACTGTGTATGTCATTATACTGTGTATGACATTATACTGTATATAACATACTGTGTATGACATACTGTGTATGACATTTTCTGTTACAGATGAACCTGCAGAGAACAAGAAAGACATTTTGAGAAAAAAGGTAAACATTTCAACATTTTTTTAATTTAAGTAGGTGGACCTGCTCCGTCCTCGTCAAACATTATTGATTACAAAAACTAGAGGACAAACTAATTTCAATTACCATGGGAGTAGTTCATCAACTTGTCAAACTCCAGAAGATAGATTTATAACGTGGGAGGAATACAGGATGACGGATACGGGTCAAAGCCACAAGGAAGCTCACTTGCTGAAGATGTCGTTTGCTGACCCAAAGAAAAAGATGAGAGTAGGGTGTTGGAATGTGTGCATTATGTACAGCAATGAACAGTATGATACGAGAGCGACGTGACAACTGCTTCTATTCTCTTATACTATTTTCGCTCCGTTTTCTCTTCAATTTGCACCATTTTGTTTTATAACTTCATTTTCGGATTTTTTCTCGGTGGATGGGCTTCTATTCTCGGTGAGACCGTTTCTTTTCTTTTTTTCTATTATATTTTCCCTCGTTCTGACCGACTTTTCGCGCCCTTCGATACTAATACAGCGGTCCCTATATAGTGGTTCCGCGATTTTTTTCTAGCTGCCTCGGGTCTCTCGGCCCTTGGTTTTTTCTTTCATAATGACGAAGCGCCTATGCAGTGACCTTGACCCCCCTCCCCTCCCCGTGACCCACCTGCTACCATCATTGACCATTCTACAACCCCAATCCCCAAAATCCTTATTATCCATGCCACCAACAAGCAGGAAAGCTTTAAAAAAGTTTCTCCTTTCCTCATCCATAAAGCCCTCTATGGCCTTGTTGGTACCCTCCCCAAAGTCTCTACCCTTAGATCCGGTGATCTCCTGGTGCACTGCACCAGGGACACACAAGCCACTACCCTCCTTTCCACCAAAACCCTATCCAACTCTGGTATCGACATCACAGTCACCCCCCATTATCCCCTAAACTCCAGCAAAGGCGTCATACGCACCCGCGATCTTGCGTACATGACCGATGACGACCTCCAAGAGGAACTAGCAAGCCAACATGTAACTGAAGCCCGTCGTCTCGTTCTAAAGAGAGACGGAGCCGAAACTCCCACCAACACCATATTTCTTACCTTCGCAACACCAACCCTCCCCTCCCACATCATTGCCGGCTACCTGAGAATCCAGGTCGCCCCTTACATTCCTAACCCTTTACGTTGCTATAATTGTCAGAGGTATGGCCACGGAAAAAACTCCTGCCACAGCCAAGCGCGCTGTGGTAACTGCGGAGCCCCGGACCATGACAACACCTCTTGCACCAACCCCCCACTCTGCACAAATTGTGACGGTAAACACCCAGCAAACCATCCCTCCTTCTCGAAAGACTGTCCCACCTGGCTTCAGGAAAAACAGATAACTAAACTTAAAACCCTTAACCCCAACATAACCTACCCAGAGGCCAGGAAGCAATTCCTCGCTTCTCTTAACACCAAGCCTTCCTACTCAAACGTAGTCTCCTCTAACTCTAATTCCGCCCCCTCAAACACAACTAACACAACAAAAACTAACTCCCATGCCCAAACCGACCTCACCTGGCTCTTCTTACCTAGTCCTAAGCCCATCACCATTTCCAACAACCCAATCACACCCAATACCCACACCACCTCCACCACCACTTCTCTCCTCAACCTCCCTTCCTACTCTAAAGCCCCCACCGCCCCCTACACCAACACCACTAATACCTTCATACATCAAGCTAAAACCAGCCAAGCAAACAATCAACAAATCAACCAACAAACAACTAACCAAAAAACAACCAATCAACAAACAACCAATCAACAAACAACCAATCAACAAACAACCCACCACCCAAACCCACACGGAAGAGAGTATGGATTGTTCGATTACCGAACACACCAATCATACTTCTCGTCCAATTTTCAAAAACAATCGCTCCCAAAGAAACAGATCCAAAGATAAAACAAGCCAACTCAGACCCAACAGATCTTCCTCCAGATAACCCCCCGCCTCCTTATGGCATACACCACAAACAATTACAATAACACCCACAACATCAAACAATGGAACATTAGGAGCCTTAAGGCCAATTCTGAAGAAATTGACCTTCTGGCCTCCACCTTCAACCCGGTCGTCTTCTGCCTACAAGAAACTTTTTTGAAAGCCACCGACCATTACTCCCTCAACAACTTTGCTTGCTATCACAAACATCAAGTGGATGCTGACAGGGCCTGTGGTGGCGTCTCCATTCTCGTTAGACACGATATCCCACACAGCCCTGTTCGTGTGCACACCGACCTTCAGGCCATCTGTATTTCTATCTCCCTCCACAAAACTTTCACTCTCTGCAATATCTATCTCCCTCCCAACACCAACATTCAACCAACCAGCCTTAACAACCTCATCTCTCAGCTTCCCACCCCCTTCATCCTTCTTGGTGACTTCAACGCTCACAACCCTCTGTGGGGCTCTACAACCCTCTGTGGGGCTCTAATACCACCACCCCTAGAGGCAAGCTCATCAAAAACGCTCTTCGTCAGCACAGCCTGTCCTTACTGAACACTAACTCCCCGACCTACCTTCATCCTGCCACAGGCTCTCTCACCTGTATTGACCTGTCTATCTGTTCCCCTAACCTCCTCCCTGATTTTAGTTGGAGAGTCACTGCTGACCTCTGTGGTAGTGATCATTACCCTCTTCTTATACACTCTAATCTTCAAATCCCCACTGAGCACACCCCCAATTGGAACCTCGACAAGGCTGACTGGCCCCTTTTTGAAACCCTCTGTGACTCACACCTCTCCCCCCATCTCCTCGAGGATGAGGATCCCATGTCTAACTTCAGTAATATCCTTATCAACATCGCCACCTGCTCAATTCCCAAAACCTCCAAACCCCCAAATCATCCCCCCAACCCCTGGTTCTCGGATGACTGCAAAACCGCCATCAAGAACAGGAAAAGAGCCCTCAGGAACTTTAAAAGTAACCCGACCACCCATAACCTTAACCTCTTTCGCATCAGCCGTGCCAAGGCCAGACGCACTATCAAGGACAGTAAAACTAACACTTGGAACAACTTTATCTCTTCTCTCACCATCAACACCCCCACTAAGAAGATTTGGAGAATGGTTAACAGCTTCCACGGCAGAGTAGGCAAATCTTCCATCTCCCATCTCTCTTGGAATGGAGACCTTATTGCAAAAAAGGACATCGTTGACCACCTCGCTGCCTCTTTCAGCAACATCTCGTCCTCGACCAACTACTCCAATGCCTTCAAAATAAAAAAAGCTTGTGATGAAGCCCGGAGAATCACTTTTCCCTCCGACAACTCCGAAAGCTACAACACCCCTCTCACCCTTTCTGAATTAAACCAAGCCATCAACGACGCTGGCTGCACCTCCAAGGGCCCAGATAACATCCCCTATCAGTTTCTGAAACACCTTCCCATCAAGGCCACCACTACCCTACTCACCATCTTCAACCACATTTGGTCCTCACACTCCTTTCCCCCTATCTGGAGGACAGCTATTGTCATCCCCGTCCTTAAACCGGGAGAGGATGGTACCGATCCCACCAGCTACCAACCCATCGCCCTTACTTGCTGTCTCTGTAAAATTATGGAAAAGATCATTAATCATAGACTAAACTGGTTCCTCGAGACCAACAGAATCCTCTCTCCTCACCAAAGCGGCTTCCGAAAACGTCGCAATACCCTAGACCAGTTAATTACGCTCGACACCGCTATCCGGGAATCCTTTGCAAAAAAGGAACACCTCATTGCCAAATTTTTTGACCCCGAGGAAGCTTTTGACACTACTTGGAAATACGGCATTACCCGAAAACTTCACACCATCGGCCTCAGAGGCCACCTCCCCATCTTTATTCAAAACTTCCTCTCACCCAGGCAGTTCCAAGTTCGTATTGGCCACACCCTCTTCAACCCGTACCCCCAAGAAGAGGGCGTCCCCCAAGGCAGCATCCTCTCCCCCACTCTCTTCAACCTGAGCATTAATGACATCGCGAATAACCTTGGCCCCAGCATCAAACGTACCCTCTACGTGGATGACTTCACTATCTTCTACTCCTCCCCTAGCTTTCCTATTGTTGAAAATAGGTTTTAAACCAGCCTCAACCAGCTGCAAGTCTGGAGCAACAATAACGGTTTTAAATTTTCCAAAGACAAGACAGTCTGCATGCACTTTTGTCATTTCAACAACCTAAACCCCAACCAGAACTTTGTGCTCAATGGGTCTCGCATCCCTAAAGTTGAAAACACAAAGTTCCTTGGTCTAACTCTAGACCCCAAGCTCACCTACAAGCCACACATCACCAACCTGAAACTAAAATGCAATAGCTCCCTCAACCTCCTTCGACTGCTCTCCAACACCACTTGGGGAGCGAACCGCTATGCTCTCCTCAAAATTTTCAGGCTCACCATTCATGCCAAGCTTGACTATGGCAATATTGTCTACTGTGTCGCTCACAACTCATACCTCAACCACATTAACACCATCCAAAATGAAGCCCTCAGGCTTTGTCTAGGAGCCTACAGGACCTCCCCAATCACTAGCCTTCATGTTGAAGCCAACGAACCCCCTTTTTACTTAGATGTAAAAAGCTTAGCCTCTCCTATGCTTTTAGGGTCCTCACCAACACCCAGAACCCTGTTTACAACCTCATTAGGTACCCCAATTTCTCCTCCCTCTTTGATAGGACTAAAACCCTATCGCCTCCCTTCAGCTTACGCATTAAATCAGACCTCTTTCAACTTGGCATCAACCCCGCCACTCTTGGCACCTACTCCTGGCCCACTTTTCCTCCTTGGGCCACTCCCCTCCCTTCTGTCCACCTAGACCTCTCCACTTATAACAAAACTCAAACTCACCCTAACCTCTTCATCAATCTCCACAACCAAATCAAAGACCAACTCTCAAATTACACCTCCATCTATACTGATGGCTCCAAGGAAGGCAACAAGACAGCTGCTGCTGCCATCATCCAAGACATCACCCTCACTTCCTGACTACTCATCCATCTTTTCAGCCGAGGCTAAGGCCATTCTCCTCGCCCTCAACTTTATTGAGTACTCTCCTCTTAGTCACTTTGCCATTTTCTCTGACTCAAAGGCTGTTCTTACTTCATTACTCAATCTTAAATGGGATAACCTCACCTGCCACCTCCTCCTCCGGAAACTCTTTTCTCCTACCCTCTGCAGGAAAAGTATTCCTTTCTTCTGGATACCCAGCCATGTTGGCATCCCTGGCAATGACAGGGCTGATACAGCCGCTAAGCTTGCCCCTAACCTCCTCCCTTCCTTTTTTCCCAAGACCCTCTCTGACATCAAACCGCTTATCGCTTCCCTTGTTCGTGACTGCTGGCAAACCTCATGGAACCCCCAAATAGATAACAAACTCCATGTCATCCAGCCCACAATCCTTATCAAATCCACCATCAACAACCTTTCTCGTATCGACAACGTTCATATTACCCGTCTTAGAATTGGTCACACCCACCTCACTCACTCCCACCTCCTTATTGGTTCCCCCCAACCGCTCTGTAACAATTGCCACTGCATCCTCACAATCCAACACGTTCTCCTTGCTTGCCCCCTGTACAACCTTTCCAGAGCTTCCCTCGCTCCCCACAACTCCATTGCTGAGTTCTTCCAGAAAAATCCTCCAGATAAAATAATCTCCTTCCTTCAGCATGCATCCCTCTACAACCATATTTAATTCTCCTCTTCCACCCCCTCTCTACTTTGTTTTTGTTTTACCCATGCACCTCCTCTCTCGATCACAGCTTTGTGGCTTTTGTTCTTGAATTTCTCTCATTCTCCCCCTGGTCTCTTTCCTTACTACCTCTAAAATGATCTGACCTCTCAGGCACAATTTGACCTTCGTTGTCGTGGTGCCGTTAAGACCTCATCAAACAAACAAACAAACAGCATAGGAAAGACAGCACAATTTGTTAACGAAGCAACGAGTTATAGACTGGACATACTTGGAATATGCGAGTGCAGGTGACTAGGTTCTGGAAGGGTAAGAACAGAGACAGGTGAAACCATTCTTTACTCTTGACGGGATGAAGGCGCGCATGTGAGCGGAGTTGCCGTGCTGATGACCAAAGAAGTGATGGAGTGCATGGACAGTTGAGAACCTGTGAGTGACAGAATAATGAAGGTCAGATTATTCTTTAGATACATGAAGACTAGCATCATTCAGATCTATGCACCAACCAACGAAGAGACTAAAGATGAGGTGCTTCAACGTACCATCGACAACATCCCAAGGCATGACATGGCTATTGTTATGGGCGACTGGGATGCAAAAATAGGACCAGCCCTGGTTGGCGAGGAAGGCATTGTGAGGAGACATGGCTTAAGTTGTAGTCGTAATGACAATGGGGAGAGAGCTGTTTAGTTCTGCATAGCAAACAATCTGGTGCTGACTACAACAATGTTTTCCCACAAGGATATACACAAATACACTTGGACTTCCCCAGATGGGCGTACAAAGAACCAGATGGCTCATGTGGCAGTTTGTGCCAGATTCAAGCGATCAATACATGGCACCCATGCTTACAGAAGTGCAGATGTGGGTAGCGACCACAATCTGGTTATCACTGACTTACAACTCGGGCTAAACAGGGTTCCTAAGCAAAGAAGCAAACAAATGAGGTATGAAAACAGCAAGCTGAAGGGGCCAGAAATAAGACAACAGTTTCAGTTAGTGTTGAAAAACAGGTTCCAGGTGCTCATCGCGAAGGGAGTGATACACCAGTTGGCGAAGGAACCCCACAGGCGTTAGAATGTAGATGGAAGGAGGTGAAAGTTACTAATACAAAGAAACTGCAAGAGAAGTGCTAGGGGTCAGGAAAAAGAAAAGTCAGAACTGGATAAGTGCGGAAAGTTGAAGGGCAATTACACAGTAAAACAGAAAGTGTGCAATACAAGATCAGTGCATCTACATGAAAGGTGGCGAAATGAATATCAGACAGAAGACAGAAAGACTAAAAGAAAGTTGAGGTGCAACAAAGACAGTGAATGAATTCCATTACCAAAGAAGCAGAAGACGCAGCAAATCTGGGCCACATTAAAGGTGTTAACGATACCACCAGGAAGCTATGCAACGACAGACCAAAGTCAGTAGAAGGATGGCACACTGCTTACCAAGGGAAACGAGCACACTGCTTACCAAGGAAAACGAGCTTAGAAAACGGTGAAAGGAGCATTTTGAATAGGTCTTAAATAGAGAAACTCCCAGTTAAAGGGCATTCACACATGAGGATGTAGAAATTCTACATGACATTCAGACAGGCTATATATCGAAAAGCGAGATCAGAGAGGTACTCCATAATATGAAGTCTAGCAAGGCACCAGATATTGACTGCTCAACAGTTAACTATTCAAAGCCGACACTGAAACAATCAATGTACTGCACGACCTGTTTAGGAGGATCTGGGACATTGAAACCATGCCAGATGATTGAAACAAAGGACTAATAGTTACATTGGCAAAGAAGGGCGATTTGACTGAATGTGGCAACTGGCGGGGCAATACTCTGATGTCTGTACCAGCCAAGGTTTTGGGCAAGGTAATAATCAACAAGATGAAAGGTGGAGTTGACACGAAACTCAGAAAAGAACAAGCTGGATTTAGGAGTGGACATAGTAGACTTAGTACATCAGTCATTTCTACACAGATAAGACAGCCAAAACTGTAGTAACTCTTTAACGGAATAAGCATTTTGAATGCTTTCTTCACCATTTTGTGTCTTTTAAAATCATCTTTCATATAAGATTTGTTTGTTTGACCACTGACTAGTCCTTTAAGCAGATACATCCCTTTAAACAAATGTTGTAGATAGTTAAAAAAAACAATGGAATTACACAAGAACAGAGGTCTCCCTATTCATACATCATACACATTAACATTAAATTGGTTCTAAATCAGTGAAGGTCCGTCTGTCCAGAAAGCTTTAGGTGTGTTATGATATGGTCTAGATATAATGATCTTAAAGGATTAGTTCAGTGGTCAAGCAAGTCCATCGTATATGATAGGGGACATTAAAAGAAACAAAATGGTAAAGATATTACTTCAATATCTTAATCTGTTAGGGAGATATTCAAGATCCAAGTTCTGTCTTATTCGTGTAGAAACGACTGAAATCAGACTAGTTGTGATGTCACATCCCCACATTCCTCAAAGTCTATTATACCTTTTCCTTAGATCGGAAAAGTCAGTAAAGTAGTGAAATTATATAATTTGGTAATGCAATTTACCACCTGAAGAAATTTGAAAGAAAAACAACTTTGATTACTAAAACAATTTTCAAGAAAATGATGGAGGATGAGGGCGCCAGCCTCCTACACTAGACTTTCCACACCAGTCATTGTATTAGAAGTGATTTTCTGTATAGCCTTAGAAGTGATTTTCTGTATAGCGATGGATGATTTTCTGTATAGCGATGGATGATTTTCTTTATAGCGATGGATGATTTACTGTATAGCGATGGATGATTTACTGTATAGCGATGGATGATTTACTGTATAGCGATGGATGATTTTCTGTATAGCGATGGATGATTTTCTGTATAGCGATGGATGATTTTCTGTATAGCGATGGATGATTTTCTGTATAGCGATGGATGATTTTCTGTATAGCGATGGATGATTTTCTTTATAGCGATGGATGATTTACTGTATAGCGATGGATGATTTTCTGTATAGCGATGGATGATTTTCTGTATAGCGATGGATGATTTTCTGTATAGCGATGGATGATTTTCTGTATAGCGATGGATGATTTTCTGTATAGTGATGGATTAAATTTGATCAAACTTTTCAACAATTAGATTGATTGATGTTTTCATTCTGCAGGCTCAGGAGTACATTCACAGAGCTGAAGCCCTGAAAGCTCTGATGAAGCCCAAAACACAAGAGGCCCTCAATATGGTGGATATAGAGAAACGATATAACACTGATGGTAACCATGACAACATTCCACTTATATACCTACTAGGTAAGCATTGTTAACCTCTCTGGCACAATTTGACCGTCGCTGTTGTGGTGCTGTTAAGCCTTCATCAAACAAACAAACAAACAAAAAAAGTAAACGAAGAAATATTATTTCTTCATGATTTTGTGGTGAGCAACAGCAAATAATAAGATATCTTAAATGACACAAAGAATTCAGGTCAACTTATTTGTATGCTTAGTGAGATAACATTACACATCAGTGGAAAGTTGCACCCTGTAAAATGATGGAGTTTTGCCAAAGTAAAGAAGAAAAAAAATTGTTTAATTTTTTTGCAGTGTATGATACTTAATCTCCCTGTATAGACAAGAAACCTGGTATTATTCTATCATAGATTTTATTTGATCTTGCTTACATATTTTACTCATGTATATGTATCCTTACATCTGTATTTTACCATGTATCTGTATTTACTTCAAATTATACCTTACCTTCCATGCTATTAATATGCAATCTGGTCACATGACCTGATTCTAACGCACCTCTAACCGACCTTAAAAAACGTAGTAACCAGCCAAGCCCTGACCTCCATAATACCTCTGTACTACCTCACTCTTTTTCAGCGCGTTGTTGGCACTAACATCGCTGAAAACTGGTCATTTTTATTTTATCAATAATTAACCTTTCTAACTCTTTTCTCTTCGGCAGCATCTACCTGGAGGGTTTTTACGCTGCCCTTTCTCATCTGGCTCGCCTTTTCAAGTCTTCCGAGATAAGGGTGAGGTAGCCATGGGTCCAAGATTTCTTCGGCCGACCTACACGACTTTACCCGTGTAGCCAACACTTAGGATAGCGGGTTTTTGTCTCCATTCGTACAAAGCGAGTGGCTAGTTCGAGAGCGTCCTACTCTCGTGGTGAGTGTTTTAGGTCCTAGAGCACCAGGTGTGCCTGTCTAGGGGACCTCTTACCCTGGGGTTTGGGTTTTTCCACCCTTTGCCCCGCCCCACCACGAGGAACCTAGCGTTATAACTTTGCATATATTTTAACACTTTAGGATTTCTCTGTACAAGTTCTCGTATGCATTAGGCCAATTTCTTTTTCTGATTTTGGCGCATGCGCATTGGGTCGACGTCTCCGTTGGGTGTTCGGGGAGTCGGCTCCGAGCTTCTCCAAGGAGCTACAGTTGTTACAAGAGAGCTTATTTTTGTATTAACGTTACCAGCATATGAATATTTTCATTTTTCTTACATAAATCAAAGACAAAGTTTTTAATTTTCAAGCTTGTTTTTGGGGGCTTGGGAGAGACCGGATGGGGGTCTCTCCGATGTACTGTTTAAAGGATATCTAATGTCTTCTTTTTATCTTTACAGACTCCGAGTACTCAGTGGTTTGTGTTTTCCACGCTACCCCGGCGCTTGTAAAGATTTTACGTTGGATGCGTTTTCTCGGGTTTATAAAAAAAATTAAAATAGAGATTTTTTCTGTTAATTTTTTTTTTGATGTACTGTTTTGCTATGCCTCGTCTCTCTTTTTTGGTGATCGTAGGATCATAGGTACTTCCCCCACAGGGGCGATATTGCTTGTATTCGTTGTATGTACGCATTGCTATACGTTCTTCTCTTTTCATAAATCTTGTTCCAAGAATGATTAAGTCAGTGGCGCTGCGCCTTAGGTGATGTTCCAAGTGAACGCCACCTAGAGTTAAAAGAGTTCAGAGAGAGAAGATAAGATCTTAGTCCTCTTCGTGGCGCTGCGCCCCTAGAGTGGAATAGCTAGAGAGAGAGAGAGAGAGAGATAAGATAACCTCTTAGGGGCGTTGAAAAAACGCCTCCTAAAGTGGAGAGGTTTGGAAAGGTAAGAGAGAGATAAGCTCTGATTAACTCAGTGGCGCTGCGCCTTAGGTCGGGTTCCAAGTGAACGCCACCTAGAGTTAAGATAGTTCAGAGAGAGAGAAGATATCCTCTTAGGGGCGCTGCACCCCTAAGTTATAAAGAGAAAGATTAAGATCCGTACGGTTCCGCGGCCCGTTGTTACGGGGCGAACGGTTCCATTGGACGGTTCCATACGGTTCCGCGGCCCGTTGTTACGGGGCGAACGGTTCCATTGGACGGTTCCATACGGTTCCACGGCCCGTTGTTACGGGGCGAACGGTTCCATTGGACGGTTCCATACGGTTCCGCGGCCCGTGTTTACGGGGAGGACGGTTCCATTGGACGGTTCCGTGATCCATACGGTTCCGTGGCCCGTGTTTACAGGGCGGACGGTTCTATTGGACGGTTCCATACGGCTCCATACGGTTCGCGCCCGTTGTTACGGGGCGAACAATTCCATTGGACGGTTCCATACGGTTCCGCGGCCCGTTGTTACGGGGCGGACGGTTCCATTGGACGGTTCCATACGGTTCCGCGGCCCGTGTTATGGGGCGGACGGTTCCATTGGATGGTTCCGTGACCCATACGGATCCGCGGCTTGTGTTTACGGGGCGAATGGTTCCATTGGACGGTTCCGCGGCCCGTGCTTACTGGTCCGTTTATGACAGGATAACGTACACCGTACGGCTAGTCCGGTTATACGCCCACTAGCTACCATGCTACGTGGTCAGGTGACAGGTGACATTCTTGGCAAGAAGTATAGCATTGAGACAGCTATTTTTCTTCTTGGTCCCGTAGCCATTAGCTACGTAGTTCCACGGCTCGTGCTAACGCAATTAAGATTGTCTACGTTGAACGTTACAGTTTCGTATTTATTTTCACCAGTATCATAGACATGGAGGACAGGTCCCCGAGTGTCGATGTTTTACTCACCCAGGATGTCCCGCGATGCGTAGCGTGCAAACGCTTCTTTAAATTACGCTCAGGTGACATCCATCTCACGTGTTACGCATGTAGATTATGCTGCGAGTCAAATCCTTGTACTCTTTGCAGCGATTGGGACCTAGCGGCGTGGTCGAAGCACAGACTCCACCGCGACCGGTACTTTCAAAGAGCGGCGGAGAAAGTGGAGAAGCGACGGTCTGATAGGCCCTCCTTGTCTTCCCCCCCGCCGCCACCGCCACCCAGGCCCAAAGCCAGGGAGGCGGGGCCGCCACCCACTCTCAGCGGAGCACCTTTTGAAAGACGTACACTACGATTAATCCGGAAGTATAGCATTGAGACAGCTATTTTTCTTCTTTGTCCCGTAGCCAAAGGCTACGGCAGTTTCACGGTTCCATACGGTTCCACGGCCCATGTTTACGGGTTCGTACGGTTCCACGGTGCGTGTTTTACGGGTCCGTACGGTTACATTGGACGGTTCCGCGGCCCGTGTTTACGGGTCTGTACGGTTCCATACGATTCCACGGTCCGCGTGTACGGGTCCTTTTGGTTCCATTGGACGGCTTTAGTGAGCGGAACTTATTTTTAACGGGATAACGTACACTGTACGGTTAACCCGGTTATACGCCCACTAGCTACTACGCTACGTGGTCAGGTAACAGATGACTTTCTTTACCAGAAGTATAGCATCACGACAGCTATTTTCTTCTTGGTCCCGTAGCCATTAGCTACGTACTTCCACGACTCGTGCGAACGCAATTAAGATTGTCTGGCGCGTTGAACATTACAGTTCCAGAATTATTTTTACCAGTATCATGGACATGGAGGACAGGTCTCCGAGTGTCGATGCTCTACACACCCATGATGTCCTGGCGTAGCGTGCTAATGCTTCTTTGATTTACGCTCCGGTCACATCCATCTCCACGTTACGCTGGCGTGCAGATTATGCTGCGAGTCCATTCTTTGTACTCTTTGCAGCGATTGGGTTCAAGCGGCGTGGTCGGAGCACAGACTCCACCGCGACCGGTATTTTCAAGGTGCGACCGAGAGAGTGCGGCTCGTGTTCGGATGCGACGGCTCCGTAGTTTTGTAACGGGATATCGCATAATCGCACGATTTACCCGATATGCACCCACTAGCTACGAGCTATGTGGCCAGGTGACTAGTGATAATCTTCACAAGAAGTATAGCACCGTGAGAGCTATTCTCTTCATGGTTCCGTAGCCTTTAGCTACGCAGTTTCACGATCATGTGAACATCATTAATACGATTATCTGCGTGGAACGTTACAGTTCTGCAATTACTTTCACCAGTATCATAGGCACGGAGGACAGGCCTCCGAGCGTCGGTACATTACGCACCTAAGAGGTCCCGCTATGCATAGCGTGCAAACGCTTCTCTAGACCGTACAGGCCTGTACGACTTCAGAGTTTTTGCAACGGGATAACGTACACTGTACGATGAACCTCGAAATTGAGTCCGCTAGCTAGGAAGCTACTTGGTCAGGGGATAGGTGACAATCCTCACGAGAAGTATAGCATCACAAGAGCTATTTTCTTCCCGTCTCTGTAGCCATTAGCTACGCTGTTCCACGGCCGTGTAAACTGCCTCTGTAGGATTTTCCGCGTTGAACGTTACAGTTCCGCGATGTTTTGCACCTATCTCATTGACACGAAGGGCAGGTCCCTAGTGTTGGTGCGTTACGCGCCTTGACTGTCCTGCGATGCGTCGCATGTAAACGCTTCTTAGGTTGCGCTTTGGTGTTATCGATTATGGCTAGTTGTAGAGCCATTGGATTACTTGCACGGGTCCATTAGGGTCCGTACGGCTCCGGTGATCGGTTCCATATGGCCCCCTACGGCTTGTTTTCACGGCCCCGTAAGGGTCCGTGAAACAACTCGCGCTCCGTGCACGGGGCATGGGATGACGTTTGGATCCGTAGGGCTGCATAGTTCTGCAGCAAGGTAACGACAACGACATCACACCCGATAGTATACCCTTTAGCTTTTTAGCTACATGGTCAGGTGATAGTAACAATCTTAGGAGATCTCCACGTCCGTGTGAGCTGACTTGGTGAGATTTTCGCGTTGAACGTCTCGGTTCTGCATAGTTTTTTACCAGTTCTTGGACACGAGGACGAGTCCCCGTTTGTCGGTACGTCACGCTCCCAGGATGCATCCCGTGTTAGCGCTTGCTCGGGTTTCGAGGCCTAGCGCTCGGGTGATAGGAATTCCTTCTTTACGGAAGGCATACCATCACGAGAGCTATTCTCTCCGTGTTACGTAGTTTCACGACCGTTTAAACTACTCTGAATATGGTTCTTGCGTCGAACGAGACCTTCGGCTCACATTCTACAGATATTAACGCGTTTTACGTACTCACGCACGATAAACCCGGTAACGGAACTTGGGGATATTGCGACCGTTAGCCGCGTGTTGCAGTCTTCCGCGGTCGTTTTTCTTGCTGGGACGCTTTTAGCGTTCGACGGCAGTCCCCCACGCATAGCTGCTGGCTACACGGCTCCGTAGTGATTATATACAAACGGAGTTAACGGCCTACACCAGCAGCACGGCTGTGTGGTAGAGGACCAGTAGCCATGAACTACAGAGTTCCGCGGCCGTTTCTCTTACCGGGACACGTACTGAGTACCCTCTTCCCCACGCAGCTACCGGTTTCGTAGCTCCGTGATGAAACAAGCTAAGTTTACGACTCGTATAGCTTGCGTAGCACATGAACTCCTCCGTATTCCTTACGGCCCCAGTATATTTTAGCTATTCTCAACGGGAACGCGTACTGAGTACATCTTCCCTACGCGTAGCCACTTACTCGGTGGCCCCGTGGTGAATAGAAGTATACTGAGATAACGACTCACGTTACAGATGTAGTACGTTAACGCTATCGTAGACCTAGATGGTTCTTTTGTACTGATAGCTACTACGTTCGGGACACGTACCAGTACCAGTTGTCCCCCTCGTGGAGCCACGAGCTTTTTGCTCCGTGGTGCACAGAGACAAAGTTGGCGGATGACCAGTGGTTTTTACTTGTCATGCTGACGCCTTTGTAGACCCATAACGGATCTATGATACTTAACAGTGTTGCATACTTTGTACAGCGTAAGTTCCCCTAGTAGCCACGCGCTTCTCAGCTCCGTGGTGCAGGGTGTTTAACGGCATTAACGGTCCGTGTAGTATACACAGGACGTCAACTCTTTCGTGTATTCTACCCCAGTGCTGGGGTTTATGACTCATACGGTTGACGTAGTACGTTACACCCCCCTTGTCAATATAAACTCCTTGAAAGATATTTTTCTTGACAATAGGTGGCCTTTTGATAGACAACCTCACGTTTGGGGTAGCTATTACCAACAATGGCACGTATGGTTCATTCCATACTTTAACACCTTCTTAAAGCTGTTTTCATGCGGTTTTACGGCCTGTTACTTAACTGCCCGTACAGACATACGGTATTAGTTTTCTCCACACCCGTAGCCGTAGGCTCCGCGGTTTCAAGGTTGTTACCATACGTAGTACATTAACACTTTTTCCAGTCAACTTCTTAGACAAGTTTCGCTGTTGATAGGTGTGGCCTGGAGCTACGCGGTTCCGCAACTGCTACAATTTTCAGACCTCGCTTGGGTGCCGTCGACTATGTTGTACGGCTCCGCGGTCTTACGACCCATACCGTCTCACAGCTACATAGCCTTACACAGTTGGCAGCCCTTCTTGTATACGTTTTATATTAACGGCCTGCCTTTTTATTTCGCTAGCCATTGATTTTTGGTCAGTAGGTCTTTTCTGGACTGCAGGTGGTGTCGTTTCGTACCTCCGCTTTACACGTCCAGTCGGTGGCCACCCCCTTTGGTGGTGGTTCGGGTGCTCCCACCTGGTGTAAGGAATGAGGTTTTCACCCGTCAGATTTCACCGTCGGTGCCGACGGAGGCTTTTTGATCGAGGTAGGGGCACTTTTCTTGTGACCCCTTATGACAGAAACTTGGACGGGTACTTGACCTTTTTCGACAGGCAGAATGCCGGGGTTTTTCGTTCACCTTTTTACCGCTAGTGCTGAGCGAGGCTTTTCAGTTTTCCGCCGTTTTTGCACCACTGTTGTGGTCTCTTTTTCGGACAGAGAGATACGGACTCCAAGAGTTCTGGAATCGTTCCTCTCGTCTCGGCGCAGGACGAACTTTGGCTGCTCAAGACCTTGCAGGAGCGCATCGTTTGATGGTGTGGCCTAGCCCGCCTTTCCTCGACGTGGCATGGCCTTTCTGAGAGGTTGTTCACCCTCCTCCCCGTTGTGGAGGTGGGCCCTCTCTCCAGCTTGGTTCAGTCATGAGCTCTGGGATAACTTGCAGCTATCTACCGGGGTTTTTCCAGTGGGGTCTACGGTCTTTGACTCGCAACCACTGGAAAGTTACACGGCGATCTCTTCGTAGTGTGTCATGTGACATTTTCCTCCGATAGATCGTCCAGTGACTTTCTTTTAAAGTAGTCTGCACTGTTCATAGAACGGCCGCGGTATGCACTCGGGTTCGGGGCATTACCTCTTTTCACGGGATCTCGTGCCGCTGTTTGGAAAAATGCTTTTTGCGGTTTTTCTCTTGTTTTTGGTCTGACTCACTTTTCGACGTTCGTGTTCCCCCGCTAGCTTTTGCTCTTACGCGGTTACGCGCTAACGAATTTTTCCCTTGTCCGGGATTTCTTCAATTCGTTTTTGTTGGTACACGCTTCGTTGTTCCCGATCGTAGTTTTCCTCGCCGGTTCCGTCTCGTGGACGAATCCGGTGTGGTTTGTGGCGTTTTTTGTGGACACTGTGCTGTAATTGTGTCCCAACGCTCTTCCGGTTGGCTTGTTTTTCTGGGCTTTTTGCTCAGGTTCGTTTGATGTTTGCCTCCGTTACTGTCAACGAATGGTGCCTTGTTCGGTTTGACTGTACCTCGACGTGGTTTACTATGTTTTAGTTCTTCCCACTCTTGAGGTCTTTCATCCTTCAGAGGAGAAGGAATTTCGTCCTTTAAACGGGAGTCGATTCGTGTGAGTTTTCGTACCAGCCATTAAAAAAAAAAAAAAAAAATGTGCTTCGGTCTGAACTCCTTTCCTTCCTATCCTTGGTTGCAATCTGATTGCATATTAATAGCATGGAAGGTAAGGTATAGCTTGAAGTAAATTTACCCCGCTAAGCGTAGCGGGGATATATACGAGAGTTATACTTACCTTCCATGCATCCCGCTCGCCTCCCCTCTCGTTCAGGCCTCGGTGGAATGTTGAGTGAGGTAGTACAGGGGTATTATGGAGGTCAGGGCTTGGCTGGTTACTACGTTTTTTAGGGTCGGTTAGAAGTGCGTTAGAATCAGGTCATGTGACCAGATTGCATATTAATAGCATGAAAGGTAAGTATAACTCTCGTAAATATCCCCGCTACGCTTAGCGGGGTAAATTTACATAGTACTTGTATACTCTTGCATTTGTATTTTACCATGTATCTGTATTTACATAGTACTTGTATACTCTTGCATTTGTATTTTACCATGTATCTGTATTTACATAGTACTTGTATACTCTTGCATTTGTATTTTACCATGTATCTGTATTTACATAGTACTTGTATACTGTACTCTTGCATTTGTAGTTTACCATGTATCTGTATTTACATAGTACTTGTATACTCCTGTATTTGTATTTTACCATGTATCTGTATTTACATAGTACTTGTATACTCTTGCATTTGTATTTTACCATGTATCTGTATTTACATAGTACTTGTATACTCTTGCATTTGTATTTTACCATGTATCTGTATTTACATAGAACTTGTATACTCTTGCATTTGTATTTTACCATGTATCTGTATTTACATAGAACTTGGACACTCTTGCATTTGTATTTTACCATGTATCTGTATTTACATAGTACTTGTATACTCTTGCATTTGTATTTTACCATGTATCTGTATTTACATAGTACTTGTATACTCTTGCATTTGTATTTTACTTATGTATTTGTACTTTTTACATACATCTGTATAACACCCATGTATTTGTATATATCTAGTCTTTAACTTTTCCATTTGTATTCAATTTTGCCTTTGTATTTAACTGTTGCCTTGTATTTTCATCATATTTCAATCTTACGTGATTACAGACCTGTCAGTATTGGTTTACTGTCAATAACTGTCTTTTTGTTATAGTTAAGTTAGCCAATGGTCATCCTAAACTCCAGGAAGGGTTGCAAACTGCGCAAGGTGGATATTTTGAAGTAAGTGTTTTGAATGTTATGCTCAAGACCTCGAAGTTGTAAAAGTCCTATGTATAGTCTACGTATAATCTAGTCTACGTATGGTCTACGTATGGTCTATGTATAGTCTATGTATAGTCTACGTATAGTCTTATGTATAGCTGCAAAGTCTTCTGTTTATTTCCCTTTAAAAGGAACCCATGTCTAACTTCAGTAATATCCTTATCAACATTGCCACCTGCTCAATTCCCAAAACCTTCAAATCCCCAAATCATCCTCCCAACCCCTGGTTTTCTGATGACTGCAAAACCGCCATCAAGATCAGGAAAAGAGCCCTTAGGAACTTTAAAACAAACTCGACCACTCACAACCTCAACCTCTTTCGCATCAGTCGTGCCAAGGCCAGACGCACTATCAAGGACAGTAAAACCAACACTTGGAACAACTTTATCTCTTCTCTCACCACCAACACCCCCACAAAGAAGATTTGGAGAATGGTTAACAGCTTCCACGGCAGAGTGGGCAAATCTCCCATCTCCCATCTCTTGGAATTGTGACCTTCTCACCGCAAAAAAAAACATTGTTGACCACCTTGCCGCCTCTTTCAGCAACATCTCGTCCTCGACCAACTACTCCAATGGTGTTTCAGGAACTGGTAGGGGATGTTATTTGGGCCCTTGGAGGTGCAGCCAGCATCGTGGATGGCTTGGTTTAATTCAGAAAGGGTGAGAGGGGGTGTACTGTAGCTTTCAGAGTTGTCGGAGGGAAAAGTGATTCTCCGGGCTTCATCGCAAGCTTTTTTGCACATGTGCAACGAGAGCGACGTGACTTCTATCTGATTCTTTACTTTTATTAATATTTCGCTCTGTTTTTCACTTTACTTTGCACAAATTTTGTTTTATATCATCATTTTCAGATTTTCTCTCTGTGGATGGGCTTTTGTTCTCGGTGAGATCGTTTCCTTTTATATTTTCCCTTTCGTTCCATTTCGTTCTGACCAGACTTTTCGCGCCTTCGGTACAAGTATAGGGGTCCTAATATAGTAGTTCCGCGACTTTTTTCTAGCTGCCTTGGGTCTCGGCCCTTGGTTTTTTTTTTCACGATGACAAAACGCTTTTGCCTTGACCTTAATCTTGACCCTCCCTCCCCTCCCCGTGACCCACCTACTACCACTGTTAACCATTATTCAGCCCCAATCCCTAAAATCCTTATAATACAGGCCACAAATAAAGAAGATAGTTTCAAGAAAGTTTTCCCATTTCTAATCCACAAGGCACTCCAAGGCCTTTTCAGTACCCTCCCTAAAGTCTCCACCCTCAGATCCGGCAATCTCCAGGTGCACTGCACCAGCGCGATTTAAGCTACCACCCTCCTCAAGATTACCCTAGACCAGTTAATTACGCTCGACACCGCTATCCGGGAATCCTTTGCAAAAAAGGAACACCTCATTGCCATATTTTTTGACCTCGAGAAAGCTTTCGACACTACTTGGAAATACGGCATTACCCGGAAACTTCACACCATTGGCCTCAGAGGCCACCTCCCCATCTTTATTCAAAACTTCCTCTCACCCAGGCAGTTCCAAGTTCGTATTGGCCACACCCTCTCCAAGCCGTGACCCCCAAGAAGAGGGCGTCCCCAAGGCAGCATCCTCTCCCCACTCTCTTCAACCTGAGCATTAATGACATCGGGAATGACCTTGGCCCCAGCATCAAACGTACCCTCACGTGGATGACTTCACCATCTTCTACTCCTCCCCTAGCTTTCCTATTGTTGAAAATAGGCTTCAAACCAGCCTCAATCAGCTGCAAGTCTGGAGCAACAATAACGGTTTTAGATTCTCCAAAGACAAGACAGTCTGCATGCACTTTTGTCATTTCAACAACCTCCACCCCAACCCGAACTTTGTGCTCAATGGGAATCGCATCCCTAAAGTTGAAAACACAAAGTTCCTTGGTCTAACTCTAGACCCCAAGCTCACCTACAAGCCACACATCACCAACCTGAAACTAAAATGGAATAGCTCCCTCAACCTCCTCCGACTGCTCTCCAACACTACTTGGGGAGCGAACCGCTATGCTCTCCTCAAAATTTTCAGGCTCACCATTCGTGCCAAGCTTGACTATGGCAATATTGTTTACTGTGTCGCTCACAACTCATACCTCAACCACATTAACACCATCCAAAATGAAGCCCTCAGGCTTTGTCTAGGAGCCTACAGGACCTCCCCAATCACTAGCCTTCATGTTGAAGCCAGAACCCCCTTTCTACTTAGATGTAAAAAGCTTAGCCTCTCCTATGCTTTTAGAGTCCTCACCAACACCCAGAACCCTGTTTACAACCTCATTAGGTACCCCAATTTCTCCTCCCTCTTTGATAGGACTAAAACCCTATCGCCCCCTTCAGCTTACGCATTAAATCAGACCTCTTTCAACTTGGCATCAACCCCGCCACTCTCGGCACCTATTCCTGGCCCACTTTTCCGCCTTGGGCCACCCCCTTCCTTCTGTCCACCTAGACCTCTCCACTTATAACAAATCTCAAACTCACCCTAATCTCTTCATCAATCTCCACAACCAAATCAAAGACCAACTCTCAAATTACACCTCCATCTATACTGATGGCTCCAAGGAAGGCAACAAGACAGCTGCTGCTGCCATCATCCAAGACATCACCCTCAGTAGCAGACTTCCTGACCACTCATCCATCTTTTCAGCCGAGGCTAAGGCCATTCTCCTCGCCCTCAACTTTATTGAGTACTCTCCTCTTAGTCACTTTGCCATTTTCTCTGACTCAAAGGCTGTTCTTACTTCATTACTCAATCTTAAATGGGATAACCTCACCTGCCACCTCCTCCTCCGGAAACTTTTTTCTCCCACCCTCTGCAGGAAAAGTGTTCTTTTCTTCTGGATACCCAGCCATGTTGGCATCCCTGGCAATGACAGGGCTGATACAGCCGCTAAGCTTGCCCTTAACCTCCTCCCTTCCCCTTTTCCCAAAACCCTCTCTGACATCAAACCGCTTATCGCTTCTCTTGTTCGTGACCGCTGGCAAACCTTATGGAACTTCCAAATTAATAACAAACTCCATGTTATCCAGCCCACAATCCCGATCAAATCCACCATTAACAACCTTTCTCAGATCGACAATGTTCATATTACCCGTCTTAGAATTGGTCACACCCACCTCACTCACTCCCACCTCCTTATTGGTTCCCCCCAACCCCTCT
Organism: Chiridota heheva; assembly: GCA_020152595.1. Taxonomy (NCBI): domain Eukaryota; kingdom Metazoa; phylum Echinodermata; class Holothuroidea; order Apodida; family Chiridotidae; genus Chiridota; species Chiridota heheva. Next base: position 138,249 of record JAIGNY010001561.1, read on the forward strand.
GTAACAATTGCCACTGCATCCTTACAATCCATCACGTTCTCCTTGCTTGCCCCCTGTACAACCTTCCCAGAGCTTCTCTCGCTCCCCACAACTCAATTGCTGAGTTCTTCCAAAAAAATCCTCCAGATAAAATAGTCTCCTTCCTCCAGCATGCATCCTCTACAATCATATTTAATCCTCCTCTTCCACCCCCTCTCTACTCTGTTTTTAGTTTTACCCATGCACCTCCTCTCTCGATCACAGCTTTCTGGCTTTTGTTCTTGAATTTCTCTCATTCTTCCCCTGGTCTCTTTCCTTACTACCTCTAAAATGATCTGACCTCTCAGGCACAATTTGACCTTCGTTGTCGTGGTGCCGTTAAGACCTCATCAAACAAACAAACAAACAAGATTAAAACCCTAGCTAATACAGGAATTGACGTTACTGTCACCCCCCACCGTTCCCTAAACTACAGTAAAGGTGTGGTCAGATCCAGGGATCTGGCCTACCTTACTGATGAAGGTCTCGTAAACGAACTAACCAACCAAAATGTCACAGAAGCCCGTCGTCTCGTCCTCAAGAGAGACGGTGCCGAAACTCCCACTAACACCATTTTCCTAACTTTTTCCACACCAACTCTCCCCTCCCACATAAAAGCAGGCTACTTAAGGATCCCAGTCACTTCTTACATCTGAAACTTCCTCCGTTGCCATAAGTGCCAGAGGTATGGCCATGGGAAAAACTCCTGCAGCAGCCAAGCGCGCTGTGGCAACTGTGGAGCCATAGACCATGACAGCACCTCCTGCACCAGCACCCCACACTGCACGAATTGCAGCGGTACCCATCCAGCAAACCATCCCTCCTTCTTTAAAGACTGCCCCACCTGGCTCCAAGAAAAACAAATAACCAAACTAAAATCCCTTAACCCCAACATCACATACCCAGAGGCCAGGAAGCAATTTCTCGCTTCGCTGCACACTAAACCATTCTACTCGAGCTTAGTCTCCTCCAACACCAATAATGCCCCCCCTAACACAAAAAAAACTGACTCACAAACCCAAACAGACCTCACCTGGCTCTTCTTACCAAGTCCTAAGCCCATCACCATTGACAACAAGCAAACCACACCTACTACCCAAACGGCCTCCACCTCTACCACCACCACTTCTCCCCCTAACCTTCCTTCCTCCTCAAAGACTTCCGCCATCCCCTACATCAACACATCTAATGCCAACAAACAACAAACTCAAGCCAACGTGGCTAACAGTAACAGTCACCCAATCAACAAGCAACAAACCAAGAAACAACCAATAAACAAACAGTCCACCATCCAAACCCACACCCACACTAATGACACGGAAGAGAACATGGATTGTTCTGTTACCGAACATACTTCTCGTCCAACTTTCAAAAATAACCGTTTCAAAGAAATAGGGACAAATCCGAAGAGAAAATTAACCAACTGACTGAACAGATCCTCTTTAAGATAACCCTATGCCTCCTTATGGTGTGCAACATAAGCGATACAAATAACATTCTCAACATCATACAATAGAACATAAGGAGCCTTAAGGCCAATTCTGAAAAAATTGACCTTCTGGTCACCACCTTGAACCCGGTCGTCTTCTGCCTACAAGAAACTTTCCTGAAAACCTTCGACCATTACTTCCTCAACAACTTCGCGTGCTATCACAAACATCAAGTGGATGCCGACAGGGCCTGTGGGGGCGTTTCCATTCTCGTAAGACACGATATCCCGCACAGCCCTGTTCAAGTGCACACCGACCTTCAGGCCATCTGTATATCTATCTCCCTCCACAAAACTTTCACTCTTTGCAATATCTATCTCCCCCCCAACACCAACATTCAGCCAACCAGCCTTAACAACCTCATCTCTCAGCTCCCCTCCCCCTTCATCCTTCTTGGTGACTTCAACGCTCACAACTCTCTGTGGGGCTCTGTTACCACCACCCCCAGAGGCAAGCTCATCAAGAACACTCTTCGTCAGCACAGCCTCTCCTTGCTCAACACTAACTCCCCGACCTACCTTCACCCTGCCACAGGTTCCCTTACCTGTATTGACCTGTCTATCTGTTCCCCCAACCTCCTCCCTGATTTTAGCTGGAGAGTCACTGCTGACCTCTGTGGTAGTGATCATTACCCTCTTCTTATACACTCCAACCTTCAAACCCTCGCTGACCACACCCTAAATTGGAAACTCGAGAAGGCTGACTGGCCCCTTTTCGAAACCCTCTGTGACTCACACCTCTCCCCTCATCTCCTTGAGGATGAGGAACCCATGTCAAACTTCAGTAATATCCTTATCAACATCGCCACCTGCTCAATTCCAAAAACCTCCAAATCCCCAAAACATCCCCCCAACCCCTGGTTCTCTGATGGCTGCAAAACCGCCATCAAGAACAGGAAAAGAGCCCTCAGGAACTTCAAAACTAACCCGACCACCCATAACCTCAACCTCTTTCGCATCAGCCGTACCAAGGCCAGACGCACTATCAAGGACAGTAAAAGTAACACTTGGAACAACTTCATCTCTTCTCTCAACACCAACACCCCCACAAAGAAGATTTGGAGAATGGTTAACAGCTTCCACGGCAGAGTGGGCAAATCTCCCATCTCCCATCTCTCTCAGAATGATGACCTTCTCACCGCAAAAAAGGACATCGTTAACCACCTCGCGGCCACTTTCAGCAACATCTCATCCTCGACCGACTACTCCAATGCCTTCAAAACCAAAAAAACTTCTGATGAAGCCCGGAGAATCACTTTTCCCTCCGACAAGTCCGAAAGCTAAAACGCCCCTCTCACCCACTCTGAATTAAACCTAGCCATCCACGAAGCTGGCTGTACCTTCAAGGGCCCAGATAACATCCCCTACCAGTTCCTGAAATACCTCCCCATCAAGGCCACCACTACCCTACTCACAATCTTTAACAACATTTGGACCTCACACTCCTTTCCCCCTATCTGGAGGACAACTATTGTCATCTCCGTCCTTGAACCGGGGAAGGATGGCACCGACCCCACCAGCTACCGACCCATCGCCCTTACTTGCTGTCTTTGTAAAATTATGGAAAGGATCATTAATCAGAGACTAAACTGGTTTCTCGAGACCAACAGAATCCTCTCCCCTGACCAAAGCGGCTTCCGAAAACGTTGCAATACCCTAGACCAGTTAATTATGCTCGACACTGCTATCCGGGAATCCTTTGCAAAACAGGAACACCTCATTGCCATATTTTTTGACCTTGAGAAAGCTTTCGACACTACTAGGAAATACGGCATTACCCGCAAACTTCACACCATCAGCCTTAGAGGCCATCTCCCCATCTTTATTCAGAACCTCCTCTCATCCAGGCGGTTCCAAGTTCGTATTGGCCACACCCTCTCCAACCCGTACCCCCAAGAAGAGGGCGTCCCCCAAGGCAGCATCCTTTCTCCCACTCTCTTCAACCTGAGCGTCAATGTCATCGCGGATAACCTTGGCCCCAACATCAAACGTACCTTATATGTGGATGACTTCACCATCTTCTACTCCTCCCCTAGCTTTCCTATTGTTGAAAGTAGGCTCCAAACCAGCCTCGACCTGCTGCAAGACTGGAGCAATAAAAACGGTTTTAAATTCTCCAAAGACAAGACAGTCTGCATGCACTTTTGTCATTTCAACAACCTCCACCCCAACCCGAACTTTGTACTCAATGGTAATCGCATCTCAAAAGTTGAACACACAAAGTTCCTGGGTCTAACTCTTGACCCAAAGCTCACCTACAAGCAACACATCACCAACTGAAACTAAAATGCAACAGCTTCCTCAACATTCTCTGACTCCTCTTCAACACCACTTGGGGAGCAAACCGCTATGCTCTCCTCAAATTTTTCAGGCTCACCATTCGTGCCAAGCTTGACTATGGCAATATTGTCTACTGTGTTGCTCACAACTCACACCTCAACCACATCAACACCATCCAAAATGAAGCCCTCAGGATTTGTCTAGGTGCCTACAGGACCTCTCTAATCACCAGCCTTCATGTTGAAGACAATGAACCCCCCTTTCTACTTAGATGTAGAAAGCTTAGCCTCTCCTATGCTTTTAGGGTCCGCACCAACACCCAGAACCCTGTTTACAACCTCATTAGGTACCCCAATTTCTCCACCCTCTTTGATAGGACTAAAACCCTATCCCCTCCTTTCAGCTTACGTATTAAATCAGACCTCTTCCATCTCCGCATCAACCCCACCCCTCTCGGCACCTACTCCTGGCCCACTTTTTCTCCTTGGGCCACCCCCCCCCCCTCCCTTCTGTCCACCTAGACCTCTCCACTCATCACAAAACTCAAACCCACCCTAACCTCTTCATCAATCTACACAACCAAATCAAAGACCAACTCTCAAATTACACCTCCATCTATACTGATGGCTCCAAAGAAGGCAACAAGACTGCTGCTGCTGCCATCATCCAAGACATCACCCTCAGTAGCAGACTTCCTGACTACTCATCCATCTTTTCAGACGAGGCTAAGGCCATTCTCCTCGCCCTCAACTTTATTGAGTTATCTCCACTCAGCCACTTTGTTATTTTTTCTGACTCAAAGGCTGTTCTTACTTCTTTACTCAATCTTAAATGGGATAACCTCACATGCCACCTTCTCCTCCGCAAACTCCTTTCTCCCACCCTCTGCAGAAAAAGTGTTCGTTTCTTCTGGATACCCAGCCATGTTGGCATCCCTGACAATGACAAGGTTGATGCAGCCGCTAAGCTTGCCCTCACAACCTCTTCCCTGCCTCTTTTCCCAAAATCCTCTCTGACATCAAACCGCTTATCGCTTCCCTTGTTCATGACTGGTGGCAAACCTCATGGAACTCCCAAATTGATAACAAACTCCATGTCATCCAGCCCACAATTCCGATCAAATCCACCATCAACAACCTCTCTCGTATCGACACTGTTCATATTACCCGTCTTAGAATCTCTCAGTCACAATTTGACCCTCGTTGTCGTGGTGCTGTTAAGACCTCATCAAACAAACAAACAAAACATTAAAAGGAGCTGTTGGTCAAAAAGTGAGGGCGTCTGTTTTTCCAAGGTCAAGGATTTTGAAATAACACGGGTCTAAGATTTGATACTAATGTGGATGAAAAACTACTAAAGTAGTCGTACAAAATTATTATAATAATTTGAACATTCTTATAAAAGATTTTCAGTGCTATCACGTACATAAAAAGTGTGTTCAAATATTCTTGAGATTCAAGAAAATATGCCTCACTTTTTGGGTGCAAGCTTCTTTAAAGAACGTAACATTCTGGATAAAACTACTGTTAAATTAGAAGTAGTTTAACCTTGATATTAAAGTATGGCACCAAAATTTGATTTCTACAAAAAATTATAATGAAAGGGAAATCAGCTTTAAATCTTTTGTATTTGTTAGATTTTGTCTATTTCATTATTTGCCGATGTTAAAAGTGTGTAAGTTGGACCTCAACCCTCACGTGATTATTATGTCTCTCTCACTTTGTGACATCAACTTAATTGTGTGTTTTTTGCTTTTTTATAAAGGATTCTAAAGAAAATTATGAGAAAGCATTCAAGCTCTATGGAGATGCTCTAGGACAGCTATTGCCCATATTAAAAGGTGAGCTATTGCCCATATTAAAAGGTGAGCTATTGCCCATATTAAGAGGTGAGATATTGCCCATATTAAAAGGCGAACTATTGCACATATTAAAAGGTGAGCAATTACCCATATTAAAAGGTAAGCTATTGCCCATATTAAAAGGTGAGCTGTTGCCCATATTAAAGGTGAGCTATTGCCCATATTAAAAGGTGAGCTATTGCCCATATTAAAAGGTAAGCTATTGCCCATAAGGTGAGCTATTGCCCATATTAAAAGGTGAGGTGTTGCCCATGTTAAAAGGTGAGCTATTATCCATATTAAAAGGTGAGCTATTATCCATATTAGAAGGTGAGCCCTTTTCAATAAAATTTCTGGAGTTTTAGAAATAAATGAAATCTACCTGCACCTTTGCATACAGAAGCCCACAACATTTTTCACTGATATTCTGAGATGCTAAAGACTATGCCAAGCTGGGATGCAAAAAAATTGTTTATTCTCTGCGTCCATAGAATTCTTAAAAGAAATTCTGTGAGTGTTACAACAACAACAATAGCAAAACCAAATATTTAATTTCAACAGGAAATATCAATTGACTTTTAATCAATTGTTCATTTCATTGCAAGTCATTTTTGGCTTTTTTCTGGCTGCATGCAAGAATCGTATATTTCTTTCTTTTCTAGTGTCTATTTTTCACACCTGTTCTCACCATTTGTTTCATTTCCCCCTTTCTGCCATTTTGCTTTCTTTTTCCCCATTTTCCCTTCTTTTTCCCCATTTCCCTTTCTTTTTTTCTCATTTTGAAAGGTGCAGTGGCTTAGTGGGTAAGGAATCAGGCCTGTATTAAAAAGGTACCTACCGTCGTGGCTCTGCATTGTGTCCTTCAGTAAAACATTTTACTTTACTGATGGCTTAATGAGCCTGATAACTTTATAAGCCTGATTGTTCTATGTGCCTAATGGCTTTATGAGCCCTGATGGATCTATGAGCCCTGATAGCTCTATGAGCCTGATGGCTCTATGAGCCCTGATGGCTCTATGAGCCCTGATGGCTCTATGAGCCTGATGGCTCTATGAGCCTGATGGCTCTATGAGCCTGATGGCTCTATGAGCCCTGATGGCTCTATGAGCCCTGATGGCTCTATGAGCCTGATGGCTCTATGAGCCTGATGGCTTTATGAGCCTGATGGCTCTATGAGCCCTGATAGCCTTATGAGCCCTGATGGCTCTATGAGCCCTGATAGCCTTATGAGCCCTGATGGCTCTATGAGCCTGATGGCTCTATGAGCCTGATGGCTCTATGAGCCCTGATAGCTTTATGAGCTTGATGGCTCTATGAGCCTGGTGGCTCTATGAGCCTGGTGGCTCTATGAGCCTGGTGGCTCTATGAGCCTGGTGGCTCTATGAGCCTGATGGCTCTATGAGCCCTGATAGCTTTATGAGCCTGATGGCTCTATGAGCCTGGTGGCTCTATAAGCCTGGTGGCTCTATGAGCCTGATGGCTCTATGAGCCCTGATAGCTTTATGAGCCTGATGGCTCTGTGAGCCTGGTGGCTCTATGAGCCCTAATGGTTCTATGAGCCTGATGGTTCTTTGAGCCCGATGGCTCTATGAGCCTGGTGGCTCTATGAGCCTGGTGGCTCTATGAGCCTGGTGGCTCTATGGGCCTGGTGGCTCTATGAGCCTGGTGGCTCTATGGGCCTGGTGGCGCTAAAAGCCTTGTGGCTCATAGAGCCTGGTGGCTCATAGAATCTGATGGCTCATAGAACCTGATGGCTCATAGAGCCTGATGGCTCATAGAGCCTGATGGCTCATAGAGCCTGATGGCTTATAGAGCCTGATGGCTTATAGAGCCTGGTTGTTCATAAAGCCTTATGGCTATATGAGCCTGATGGCTCCCAGAGCCTCCTGATGGCTTGCAGAGCCTGATGGCTCACAGAGCCTGGTGGCTTTATGAGCCTGATGGCTCTATGAGCCTGATGGCTCTATGAGCCTGATGGCTCTATGAGCCTGATGGCTCTATGTGCCTGATGGCTCTATGAGCCTGATGGCTCTATGAGCCTGATGGCTCTATGAGCACATGGCTCAGATAGATTTAGGGATTTAGCTAGCTAGCTTTTCCTTTCTTTTCTCCTTTTCTTTCTGGATACCTGGGACCATTGGTGCTGTGATCTATACTTTCCACCCCTGATGCCAAGGCTAAGAATGCACTGTATACATTTTTCATATTAAGAGTAAATACAGAATGATAAGATTAGTGGCTGAGTATTTTCGTAGAGTAAGCTGAGTATATTATATTGGACAATGGAACAATTGAATTGGTGGAGGAAATGCATAGTACTGTATTTACCTTTTGTTTGTTATCATACCAGTGTGCAACCCTAGCAACTGTTTGTAGAAATGACTGATATCAGACAAGAAATCACATCTCAGACTCATTATATCTTTCTGTATTTAAGTTGAAAAAAGGTTTGTATCTTAAAACCACAATGTATAGAAGCAATTATGAAGAAGTTTTTTTCAGTCAGTTTATGCAGATCATATCACTCTTTCAAAGCATATTATCAAGTAGTTCTTTTTAAGAAAAAAATTGTAACAGTTTTAAGACTCAATTCCTCCGAATGGCCATAACAAGATGGCCAGGACCTGATGGCCAGGACAAGATGGCCAGGACAAGATGGCCAGGACAAGATGGTCAGGACAAAATGGCCAGGACAAGATGGCCAGGACAAGATGGCCATGACAAGATGGCCAGGACAAGATGGCCAGGACAAGATGACCAGGACAAGATGGCCAGGACAAGATGGCCAGGACAAGATGGCCATGAAGTTCCTTCAAACTGCAGTTCTCTACCATACATGATGGACATGTTGACCACTTTGCTAAATAAGGAGATAAATTTTCTAGACCTTTTGGAAATTTTCTCATCAAATAAAATGATAAAATGTTTTTACTATGCTCTTAATTATTTTGTTTCTGAGTTTTCATAAAAGGATAACAAGGGACACAAAGGTATAACTTTTTCAACCTTTCTTAGATAGTGGTCAAGGGAAAAAGAAAGAGCTTCTTGGGAATGAGATCAAGAGGATCATGGACCGAGCTGAGGAACTTAAACAGTACTTAGAGGTAAGGAGTATGCAAGTATTACACAATGAATTGAGATCTTTTATTTTTCATTTTGATGTACAGTTTCAATTTGGTGATTCTTAATTCTTTTTGACTGGTAAGTTTCATGTTTATCTTATATTATGGATATATTAGGATACTAAAAGGAAATCTCAAATACAAATTTGAGCTTGTTTGAAGCTTGGCATCAAGTTTTGCTGTTAGCATGTCAAGCTTGCCATTAGCATTTCAAGCGTGTCGTTTGCATGTCAAGCTTGCCGTTAACATGTCAAGCTTGCTGTTAGCATGTCAAGCTTGCTGTTAGCATGTCAAGCTTGCCGTTAGCATCTCAAGCTTTGCTGTTAGCATCTCAAGTTTGCTGTTAGCATGTCAAGTTTGCGGTTAGCATGTCAAGCTTGCTGTTAGCATCTTAAGCTTTGCTGTTAGCATCTCAAGTTCCTATTGAAAGCTTGCATTATAAAGGGACAATTTGGTATTTAAATTATGAAATCTTATTCTGTTAAGGAGATATTTAAGTTTGAAGATCTTTGTAAGAACTGAAAATTGATCACTTTTTTATTTTACCGTATTCGACGTAATAAGCGCCCAGGGTACTTACAAAATTGAAATTGCATCACTTTTTAGGCCCAATGTTTCTTCCTAATTTGTGCCCATGCTTGTGGACATGTACAGTGTGCCATTCAAACTGCATTGTGTGAAATGGTTCTCTACTATAATAACCACCATAAAAACATTGAGTGTCAAAATAAGCAAATATTGAACTTCAAGTCTTTAAATTAATCAAATAAACTATGTTATCAGTCAAACAATGTTGGGTGGGTGCTAATTAGAGAAGGGGCGCTTCATATGTCATATGTTAAATTTGTGATATACAACTGGCAGAGAGCTCATACACTCTTTTTGTAGATTTTTAAATTTCTTTAAGATCTCATAAAATGATGGAGAAGTCTGTGTTCTTACAAGAATTTGAGATCAAACTTTTGGGTCTGAATTTGCCGAGCGCCAGTGCTCACACTAGGATTTCAAATTAGGGGGAATTTTCTCCCCTTTTGTAATTGTTTTTTTTTTTTGAGGGGGGCGGGGGGGTTTAAAAAAAAGGGAGGGAACTAGAAATGCTAAAATCTTCCAACATAAAACAATTCTTTGACATCATAACTTATTGCTAAGCAATATCTTTACTCTAATGTTTCTTGCTGATATCTGAAAAGTAAGTTAAAGGTAAGGTAAAACTAAAGGTAAGTACTGCTTATGTGTTTTTCTATTGTAGATTGATAAGAATAAATTTACATTTTAAAAATAACACCAATCTGGAAAAATAAACCCCAAATAAAAAGGCATTCCTCCTTCGTGTTGTGTCTCTTTATTGTTCATCAGTTAAAATAAAAAGGCTTGAAGCTGCAGTTGTTATTTAGTCAAGTTTAACTTTGCTGCAGTACATTGTGTTATTAAGTCACATCATTCATATCATCATTATATGCTACACAGCATGCAATATAATCTAGCAGACGACATGATCACGTTACTATTACGTGTTGTATTTCACCACGTTCATCGCATATTTCATAAAACCAACAACAATATGATCATTGGACACTTAGAGTTAGACCTCTACTGGGCCTGTTTTTTCGTTCTTTTTACCCACTGACATTAATTTTTTGCAGTGTATAGTGTTGAAACACATTTTGAAATTATTTTTTTTCTTTTTATGACATTTTAGCACATTTTATAATTAAATTTATGCCTTAACGGTCATGGCATAAGAGGTAGCATTACAACTGTGATGTATAAAGTAGTTGCGCGAAAAATATCGTAGTGTATTTCAGTTTTGGGTCATTCAGTTATCTTTGCGGGAATTTCCCCCTTACAATTTTTTTTGAGGGGGATTTAATTATTTTGGAAGGAATTCCGCAATCACGCATCTTAATGTGAACACTGCCAAGCACTTCGAAGAATATGAATGATATTTAGAAAACAAAAGATTTACAACAAAAAATACCCAGTTTGCCTTGTACTACATCACGTACCACATCACGTACTACATCACGTACCACATCACGTACACATCACGTACTACATCACGTACTACATCACGTACCACATCACGTACTACATCACGTACTACATCACGTACCACATCACGATCATTAATCATCACTGGTTCCTCGAGACCAACAGAATCCTCTCTCCTCACCATCACAAAAACGCCGCACATACCCTAGACCAGTTAATTACATCACGCGCTATCCGGGAATCCTTTGCAAAAAGGAACACCTCATTGCCATATTTTTTGCATGACACACTTGGAAATACGGCATTACCGAAACTTCACACCATTGGCCTCAGAGGCCACCTCCCATCTTTATTCAAAACTTCCTCTCACCCAGGCAGTTCCAAGTTGTATTGGCCACACCCTCTCACGTACCCAAGAAGAGGGCGCCCCAAGGCAGCATCCTCTCCCCACTCTCTTCAACCTGAGCATTAATGACATCGGGAATGACCTTGGCCCCAGCATCAAACGCACTACGTGGATGATCACCATCTTCTACTCTCCCTAGCTTTCCTATTGTTGAAAATAGGCTTCAAACCAGCCTCAATCAGCTGCAAGTCTGGAGCAACAATAACGGTTTTAGATTCTCCAAAGACAAGACAGTCTGCATGCACTTTTGTCATTTCAACAACCTCCACCTAACCCGAACTTTGTGCTCAATGGGAATCGATCCCTAAAGTTGAAAACACAAAGTTCCTTGGTCTAACTCTAGACCCCAAGCTCACCTACAAGCCACACATCACCAACCTGAAACTAAAATGCAATAGCTCCCTCAACCTCCTCCGACTGCTCTCCAACACTACTTGGGGAGCGAACCGCTATGCTCTCCTCAAAATTTTCAGGCTCACCATTCGTGCTGCTTGACTATGGCAATATTGTTTACTGTGCCGCCACAACTCATACCTCAACCACATTAACACCATCCAAAATGAAGCCCTCAGGCTTTGTCTAGAGCCTACAGGACCTCCCCAATCACTAGCCTTCATGTTGAAGCCAACTAACCCCCTTTCTACTTAGATGTAAAAAGCTTAGCCTCTCCTATGCTTTTAGAGTCCTCACCAACACCCAGAACCCTGTTTACAACCTCATTAGGTACCCATTTCTCCTCCTCTTTGATAGGACTAAAATCACGTACTTCAGCACGATTAAATCAGACCTCTTTCAACTTGGCATCAACCCCGCCACTGCACCTATTCCTGGCCCACTTTTCCGCCTTGGGCCACCCCCTTCCTTCTGTCCACCTAGACCTCCACTTATAACAAAACTCAAACTCACCCTAATCTCTTCATCAATCTCACAACCAAATCAAAGACCAACTCTCAAATTACACCTCCATCTATACTGATGGCTCCAAGGAAGGCAACAAGACAGCTGCTGCTGCCATCATCCAAGACATCACCCTCAGTAGCAGACTTCCGACCACTCATCCATCTTTTCAGCCGAGGCTAAGGCCATCTCTTAGTCACTTTGCCACATCAAAGGCTGTTCTTACTTCATTACTCAATCTTAAATGGGATAACCTCACTGCCATCTCTTTCTCCCACCCTCTGCAGGAAAAGTGTTCTTTCTTCTGGATACCCAGCCATGTTGGCATCCCTGGCAATGACAGGGCTGATACAGCCGCTAAGCTTGCCCTTAACAAAACCTCTGACATCAAACCGCTTTATCGCTTCTCATCAAACCGTCCAATCATTGATAACAAACTCCATGTTATCCAGCCCACAATCCCGATCAAATCCACCACCAACAATCACGACGACAACGCTCATATTACCCGCCTTAGAATTGGTCACACCCATCACTCACCACCTCCATTGGTTCACTGCCAACAATTGCACTGCATCATCCGTACAACCTTCCCAGATCACGCTCCCACAATCATTGCTGAGTTCTTCCAAAAAATCCTCAGATAAAATAGTCTCCTTCCTTCAGCATGCATCCCTCTACAACCATATTTAACCTCCTCTTCCACCCCCTCTCTACTTTGTTTTTAGTTTTACCCATGCACCTCCTCTCACGATCACAGCTTTCTGGCTTTTGTTCTTGAATCATTCTTCCCCTGGTCTCTTTCCTTACTATCTAAAATGATCTGACCTCTCAGGCACAATTTGACCATCACGCGTGGTACATCACCTCATCAAACAAACAAACAAACAAACATACATCACATACATCATCACGTACTACATCACGTACTACATCACGTACTACATCACGTACTACATCACGTACTACATCACGTACTACATCACGTACTACATCACGTACTACATCACGCATCACGTACCACATCACGTACTACATCACGCACTGCCATCACGCACTACATCACGCACCACATCACATCACATCACGCATACATCACGCACTACATCACGCACCACATCACGTCACGCCACATCACGCACTACATCACGCATACATCACGCACTACATCACGCACTACATCACGTGCCACATCACGCACCACATCACGCCACATCACGCACGTGCCACATCACGCACTACATCACGTGCACATCACGCCACATCACGCACCACATCACGCACACATCACGCACTACATCACGCACATCACATCACGTGCACATCACGCACACATCACGTACCACATCACGTACTACATCACGTACTACATCACAAATTTGCATAGAAACTTTCATATTGAGGTTGACACTTCAAAATGCTGTATAATGGGCTGTACACAATATGTGATTTGTAGTTAATTCCACCGTTACCTTTAAAAGTATTTGTATTTCACTTTTAGGCATATGACAGGGAAAGCACATGTAAGTCACAATGACTTGTTTTCAGTGTGTACCTGATGAATTTATTAGTATGGGAAGTGGATGAACAAAGGGTTATCACCCTGCTTTTTTTTAAAAGTGTTCAGATAACCAGGCAGAAGGTGAAACTCCTACCATCGGATCGACAGCTTCATGTCCCCTCTGAAAGACGGTGAGCACCACCAACCATTGGCCACTTTTCACAAAGCCTGGGTGAGGGAGAAGGTGTAATGCAGAAGACAAACCTCTGTGCTTGATATCAGCGTATATCGTTATGCATATCTGTGGAAAAATCACTGCTTAAATCGCTGTTGGACTTGAACCTGGGACCTTCAGCATCTCAATCGTATGCTCAGCCGACTGAGCTACCTGCCTCCCTTTATTATATTATTATCCTAGGTATATTCCTGTGGTCAAACAGATGCATTGATTGGACAAATACAGAAATATAACTAGAATATTAGCACTCTGTATAGTGCATACCTCCACATCCGTTGCAATTCAACATATCTAGAATAATTTAGAGTTTATTCAATCCCCATACCCAATACAATCTACCTCAGAAATCCTAAGGTCACCAAGATTTAATCTACATGATCATTTGCATTCAGAACACGTGGAGATTATCTTCTGACTGATATCTTCCAAATGGCCAAAATTTTCCATTCATGGCGAAACCCACTTGTTTTTATTTTTTTCATACCAGAGACCGCTTGATTTAATTTTCTTTTGAGTCCAAAAAATTGATCGTTTGTATGTCTTTTTATGGCATGAATTCATTGTTCACCGCATTCCATTGAAAAGTTTCAAGTAAGTCTTGACAGACCTCATTCTAACCATCCCCACCCCTCCATTTCTGCCCTTCCCTTGTACCAATCCGTCCCACTTGTTCCGCAAGTAATACCAAAACCACACACCAAATTGAATCAAAATTCAATCATCAGTTCTGGAGATACTGTATGTTGATGACAGACAAACAAACATACATAACCTCCGTCAATTTTGTGGCTGGAGGTAATAACTGTTTTGATGTCATGTTCCCTGTAAAATTTATCAAAATTTAATTAATGTGATGTTGTATAAACAGTTCATTAATAGCTTTACCACTTCCTTGGTGTGTTTACCAATCATGCACATGTATGGCACAGGAATATTCCTTGAATCTAAGGCCTGTATGCTACTTCATCTCTTGCATTTATTCTCCTCTAGTCAATTTTAAATATTTTCTTAAATTTGGTTATAAACATGCAGTTGCAAATTGTGGTGAAAATAAATTGGATGGATGAATTGATCAATAAACTTCTTAACTTGATAGATGAATTGATCAATAAACTTCTTAACTTGATAGATGAATTGATCAATAAACTTGTTAACTTGATAGGTGAGGAAGATGGCGATTGTGAGGCAGGAGTCCTTAAAGGAGGTGTCGATGAGACAGTCACTCACAGAGGGTAAGTCATAGTCTTTTCCATAGATGTAGCAATAGATTATAAGTTGTGTAATTTGGGCAACCCATTCAAGACAGTCTTTCTTTCTTTCTTTTGGCATTTCGTTTCTGATGACTCAATGGAATTTATAATGAAGTGTCTTGGGAATGGATAGGAAAAAACGAGTCTTCGCTTGAATAGAGTGGAAACAAGACTTGATAAACTCAAAATTAATCTGCAATGAATTTTCATTCTGATTTGGTAGATAAATCAGCCCTATCTGGTGTATAAGAGGGAAAACGTTTAGCATGCTTTTTATTGAGGGTCAGATTTAAGTTAAGGCAGGGGCGGAGGGGGTGGACAGTGGTGCAATGGAGTGAGTGAAGGTTAAACTGAAGGTTGTACATGAATGGAGGATGGTAAGTAAATGAGGCATGTTGGATTTATAGAAGTGAGGGAATGGGAGTTAGAGGAAAGCATGTTGGGCGGAAGATGGCATAATGATTGGCAGATGTAGGAATAGGGAAGAAGGTGGGATGTCTTGTTGATTGCAGGTGTGATGGCATATGTGTCATGTGGTGGAATGGCCTCTGGATTTCATGTCTGATTTCATGTAGAGAGGGATGTAGGATGGGATGGCATGTGTAATTGTGTGGAATGGCAGGTGTGACAAGAGGGTGGAAAGCATGTTAATAGCGGCGAGGGGATTCGTATTGTTTGCGATGTCTGGTTATAATATCATGATTAATTTACGAAAGAAGGAAGACCGAATTGCTATTATTAAATATGAATTTTAATTATAACGGAACATAATATTTGTGAGAAAAAGAAGCAGGAGAACGAACAATTTCATATCAATCAAAGCAGCAGTCTGCAAACGTTTTGATCGGGACCCAGTGAAAATTTCAGGCACTTGACCATGACCCACCCGCCAATCGCCGCCTGATTGAACCCCATGCTGCAAAGGTGATGTCATAAAAGCATGCTAATCTTACCTCTTAACATGTGTACACTTACTTATTAAAACAATTTTCAATTTTGATACCTGCAGTATGAGTATTTAACAAAATTATTGTAAACATGGACCAGCAGTATCTAATTAACATAGTAAAACCTCATTTTTTGGGAGCTGCACTTCAAAAATACTGAAAAAATTGGTCACACTCATCTCACCCACTCCCACCTCCTTATTGGCTCCCCCCAACCCCTCTGCAACAATTGCCATTACACCCTCACAATCCATCACATTTTCCTTGCTTGCCCCCTGTACAACCTTCTTAGA
This sequence comes from Chiridota heheva, assembly GCA_020152595.1. Lineage (NCBI taxonomy): Eukaryota > Metazoa > Echinodermata > Holothuroidea > Apodida > Chiridotidae > Chiridota > Chiridota heheva. The sequence goes on from JAIGNY010001561.1 coordinate 154,522, forward strand.
GCTTCCCTCGCTCCCTACAACTCATTTGCTGAGTTTTTCCAGAAAAATCCTCCGAATAAAATTCATCTCCTTCCTTCATCATGCCTCCCTCTACGACCAAATTTAATTCTCCTCTTCCACCCCCTCTCTACTTTGTTTTTGTTTCAACCATGCACCTCCCCTCACGATCACAGCTTTCTGACCTTTTGTCCTCAGATTTCTCTCATTCTCCCCCTGTTTCCTTTACTTCCTACCTCTAGAATGATCTGACCTCTCAGGCACAATTTGACCTTAGTTGTTGTGGTGCCATTAAGCCATCATCAAACAAACAAACAAACTGAAAAAAAGGCAATTTTCAATTATAATAATTCTGTTTTTTTTGTAATTTTTTTCTCTATATTTTATATAGTAAAAAAAGACACCTGCATTACGAAAATGGTGCAAAAAAATTCACCTGCCTGGGTGGCACATATATATATATATATATTTATATATATATATATATATATATATATATATATATATATATATATATATATATATATATATATATATATATATATATATATATATATATATATATATATATATATATATATATATATATATATATATATATATATATATATATATATATATATATATATATATATATATATATATATATATATATATATATATATATATATATATATATATATATATATATATATATATATATATATATATATATATATATATATATATATATATATATATATATATATATATATATATATATATATATATTTATATATATATATATATATATATATATATATATATACATATATATATATATATATATGTATATATATATATATATATGTATATATATATATAGATATATATATATATATATTTATATATATATATATATATATATATATATATATATATATATATATATATATATATATATATAAATATATATATATATATATATATATATATATATATATATATATATATATATATATATATATATATATATATATATATATATATATATATATATATATATATATATATATATATATATATATATATATATATATATATATATATATATATATATATATATATATATATATATATATATATATATATATATATATATATATATGTGTGTGTGTGTACCTTACATATGGAAGTGCCCCCCACCCCCCTCCGGGCTCAGTCCAAAATTCTGCCATGTACTGTAAGCTATAGTAATTGGTGTAGTTGCTAAATAGATTACAATTCTTCTTCTTACCAGTGCCAAGAAGTAGTTGATGATTCTAGGCAAACTATTGTTACATGAAAATTGTTCTGGCAATGTGAGAAAAATGTCCAAAGTTGTAAATACCTAACTTTCAATCAAGTCTCAGGTTTGCTATCATTGTGTACTTGGGTTTGAGGGTAGATTAAAAGATCTTGAAAAGAAAAGAAATAAGAGATCAACAATAAAGATTACTTCTGCTGATTGGTAATTTCTTGTATTATTCAGGCTCAGCACTAGTAACATACATGGAAATTGCTTTTTAAAGTATTGCAATTAATCTCAACATTAAGTTCTTTGGCAATAAAATAGTTTTCCTTGAAAACAGATTTTGTATGCAAACATTTAAAAGAAAGTGGGCCTGAAATTAAGAGGTGTCTTGTTTTGTCATTGAGTGGTTTTAAGCAGCTTAGATGGGTGCTACACTTCATGTATATAGCTTCACAGAGAAGGATCATATTCAAAGTTTTTGATGTATGATCAAACCAATCTCACAACCCATCTGCAATAATTGCCATTGCACCCTCACAGTTCATCACGTTCTCCTTGCTTGCCCCCTGAACAACCTTCCCAGAGATTCCCTTGTTCTCCACAGCTCAATAGCAGAGTTCTTTCAGAAAAATCTTCTGAATAAAATTATCTGCTTCATCAAGAACAGTATCAAGGACAGTAAAACCAACACTTGGAACAACTTCATCTCTTCCCTCACCACCAACACCCCCACTAAGAAGATTTGAAGAATGGTTAACAACTTCCACGGCAGGGTGGGCAAGTCTCCCATCTTCCATCTCTCCTGGAATGGTAATCTTCTCATCGCGAAAAAGGACATCGTTAACCACCTCGCCGCCTCTTTCAGCAACATCTCATCCTTGGCCAACTACCCCAATGCTTTTAAAACCAAAAAGCCTGCAATGAAGCCCGGAGTATCACTTCTTATTCCGAGAGCTACAACACCCCTCCCACCCATTCTGATTTAAACCCAAGTCAGCCACGGCGCTGGCTGCACCTTTAAGTGCCCAGATAACATCCCCTACCAGTTCTTGAAACACCTCCCCAACAAAGCCACCACTACCCTACTCACCATCCTCAACCACATTTAGTCCTTACACTCCTTTCCCCCTATCTGGAGGACAGCTATTGTCACCCCCATTCCTAAACTGGAGAAGGACAGTACCAACCCCTCCAGCTATTGCCCCATCACCCTCACCTGCTGTCTCTGTAAAATTATGGAAAGGATCATTAACCAGAGACTAAACTGGCTCCTTGAGACCAACAGAATCCTCTCCCCCCACCAAAGCGGCTTCTGTAATCGTCACAATACCTTAGACCAGTAAATTACGCTTGACACCGCTATCCGGGAATCCTTTGCAAAAAAGGAACACCTCATTGCTGTCTTTTTTGACTTCGAGAAAGCTTTCTACACTACTTGGAAATACGGCATTATCCGCAAACTTTACACCATCGGCCTCAGAGGCCACTTCCCCATCTTTATTCAAAACTTTCTCTCACCCAGGAAGTTCCAAGCTCGTATTGGCCACACCCTATCCAACCTCAACCTCCAGGAAGAGGGTGTACCCCAGAGCAGCATCATCTCCTCCACTCTCTTCAACCTGAGCATTAACAACATCACGGACAACCTTGGCCCAACATCAAACGTACCCTCTACGTGGACGACTTCACCATCCTCTACTCCTCCCCTAGCTTTCCTCTTGTCGAAAATAGGCTCCAATTCAGCCTCAACCATCTGCAAGTCTGGTGCAATAATAACGGTTTTAAATTCTCTAAAGACAAGATAGTCTGAATGCACTTCTGTCAATTCAACAACCTCCACCCCAACCCGAACCTCGTGCTCAATGGCAATCGCATACCTAAAGTTGAACACACGAAGTTCCTGGGTTTAACTCTAGACCGCAAGCCCTCCTACAAGCAAAACATCACCAACCTAAAACAGAAATGCAAGAGCTCCCTCAACATTCTCCGCCTTCTCTCCAACACCACTTGGGGTGCGAACCGCCATGCTCTCCTCAAAACCTTCAGGCTCACCATTCGTGCCAAGCTTGACTATGGCAATATTGTCTACTGTGTCGCTCACAACTCATACCTCAACCACATCAACACCATCCAATATGAAGCCCTCAGGCTTTGTCTGGGTATCTACAGGACCTCCCCAATCACCAGCCTTCATGTTGAAGGCAACGAACCCCCCTTTCTGCTAAGCCGTAGAAGCTTAGCCTCTCCTATGCTTTTAGAGTCCTCACCAACACCCAGAACCCTGTTTACAACCTCATTAGGTACCCCAATTTCTCCACCTTCTTTTATTGGACTAAAAGCCTATCCCCTCCCTTTAGCTGAAGCATTAAATCAGACCTCCATCTCAGCATCAACTCCGCCACTCTTGGCACCTTCTCCTGGCCCACTTTTCCTCCTTGGGCCACCCCCCTCCCTTCTGTCCACCTAAGCCTCTCAAATCATCACAAAACCCAAACCCACCCTAACCTCTTCATCAATCTCCACAACCAAATCAAAGACCAACTCTCAAACTACACCTTCATCTATACTGATGGCTCCAAGGAAGGCGACAAGACAACTGCTGCTGCTGTCATCCAAGACATCACCCTCAGTAGCAGGCTTCCCGACTACTCATCCATCTTTTCAGCCGAGGCAAAGGCCATCCTTCTCGCCCTCAACTTTATTGAATACTCTCCGCTCAGTCACTTTGTCATCTTCTCCGACTCCAAGGCTGTTCGAACTTCTTTACTCAATCTTAAATGGGATAATTTTACATCCCACCTCCTCATTCGGAAACTCCTTTCGCCCACCCTCTGCAGAAAAAATATTCTTTTCTTCTGGATACCCAGCCATGTTTGCATCCCTGGCAATGACAGGGCTGATGCAGCCGCTAAGCTTGCCCTCAACCTCCCCTACCCCATTTCCCAAAATCCTTTGTGACATCAAACCGCTTATCACTTCCCTTGTTTGTGACAGCTGGCAAATCTCATGGGACTCCCAAATTAATAACAAACTCCACTTCATCCAGCCCACCATTCCAATCAAACCCACCATCAACAACCTATCTCGTGTCGACAACATTCATATAACCTGTCTTAGAATAGGTCACACCCACCTCACTCATTCCCACCTCCTTATTGGCTCCCCCCAATCCATCTGCAACAATTGCTTTTGCACCCTCACAGTTCATCACGTTCTCCTTGCTTGCCCCCTGTACAACCTTCCCAGAGCTTCCCTCGCTCCCCACAACTCAATTGCTGAGTTCTTCTAGATAAACCCTCCGGATAAAATTATCTCCTTCCTTTAGCAAACTTCCCTCTACAACCATATTTAGTCCCCCTCTCCCACCCCCTCCCTCCCCCTCCCTCCTATCTCTCTACTTTTTTTGTTTTTCACCCATGCACTTTCTCTATCATTTGTGTAGAAATATCTGGAATCAGACTAGTTGTGATGTCATAGCCTCAGATTTTTTAGTGTCTTTATGTGTTCTATCATATTTCATCCTGCGATTTTGTGGCTTAAAAACCATGGGATATGTCACAAAAGTAGTAAAACTTAATTGAGAAAATTATAATTTAAATAGTAAAAAAATTAAATAAACTTTCTTCAAAATACATTAACAATTGTTATGAATGTGAGGATGAGGATGCCAACTTCCCATTGTAGACTTACTACACTAGTCATTTCTACAAAGATAAAACAGCTTTATACTTGAATATTTCCTTAACAGAAAAAGATTTTTAAATGCTTTCTTCCCCATTTTGTTTCTTTTGAAGTCCTCTTTCATATAAGATGGAGTGCTTGACCTCTGAACTAATTCTTTAAGATAGACTTTAAATAGAAGTCCTCTGATGGTAGTGTGGTATAGCTGGCCTGACTCCTGGTGGATCTCCAACCAGTGCTCCACAACTGCTTGATAAAATGGCTGTGGTCATGTAAATATTCCAATGGAGTTCTTTTAGGATGTTATAAACCTAACCTAAGCAAGGAACTGTATAAAGATAACTGAGTTGTCTTCTTGATCATGCACCAATAGTTAAATAAGATAACTGAGTTGTCTTCTTGTTCATGCACCAATAGTTAAATAAGATAACCAAGCTGTCTTCTTGTTCATGCACCAATAGTTAAATAAGATAACCAAGCTGTCTTCTTGTTCATGCACCAATAGTTAAATAAGATAACTGAGTTGTCTTCTTGTTCATGTACTTTCAAAGAAGTACATTCAATATTGCTTTGGATCTGCAAATGTGGCATCACACTAATTCCTCTTTAACAGAATTACATATGAAGTTCGTTTCTTCACCAGTTTGTTTTTTCACCAGTTTGTTTCTTCACCAGTTTGTTTCTTCATTAGTTCATTTCTCTACCAGTTTGTTTCTTCACCAGTTCGCTTCTTTACCAGTTCATTTCTTCACCAGTTTGTTTCTTCACCAGTTCGTTTCTTCACCAGTTGGTTTCTTCACCAGTTTGTTTCTGTCATAGGCCTCTGTCATATAAATTCAGTGAAAACTCCCTGGAATATTCCTTTAAGGACTATGAGTCCCTGCAGTCATTATAATATGATGTCATGACAACTTCCAAAATAATGTCATTAACTTGCAGTTGTCATCAATTCGTCCCTGTTTTGATATAGTGACGAATGTAGGTCTACTGGAAAAGTGTTTTTCTTCTCGTTTTGACATAGTGACGAATGTCTTTAAATGCCTGTTACCATCATTTATATGTTTATTTTTTCCGTTTTATATCTGTAAATAATCAATGACACAAACACAAAGAAACAGATACTTGTTAATCATAGTAATTAGCGATTAAACTTTGTTAATTGCACATTTGTCACTATGTCCAAACGAAACACTTTTTTGCACATTCGCCACTATGTCAAAACAGGGACGAAGTTTAGCAATAACAGATATCAACTCTGAGCCAAAATAAACATTACTTTGAAGTTGCTTATAATACTTTCTTTTCATGAATCCATAATCGCAGTATGTTTGAATGTTCCTTTGTGGGGGAAGGTGCCTCTATCTATGCTGCTTGTAGATTTGACCACTTCAGTATGTTTGAATGTTCTCCTGTGGGGGAACGTGCCTCTATCTATGCTGCTTGTAGATTTGACCACTTCAGTATGTTTGAATGTTCTCCTGTGGGGGAATGTGCCTCTATCTATGCTGCTTGTAGATTTGACCACTTCAGTATGTTTGAATGTTCTCCTGTGGGGGAACGTGCCTCTATCTATGCTGCTTGTAGATTTGACCACTTCAGTTTTTTTTAATGTTCTCCTGTGGGGGAATGTGCCTCTATTTATGCTGCTTGTAGATTTGACCATTTCAGTATGTTTGAATGTTCTCCTGTGGGGGAATGTCCCTCTATCTATGCTGCTTGTAGATTTGACCACTTCAGTATGTTTGAATGTTCTCTTGTGGGGGAACGTGCCTCTATCTATGCTGCTTGTAGATTTGACCACTTCAGTATGTTTGAATGTTCTCTTGTGGGGGAACGTGCCTCTATCTATGCTGCTTGTAGATTTGACCACTTCAGTATGTTTGAACGTCTCTTGTGGGGGAACGTGCCTCTATCTATGCTGCTTGTAGATTTGACCACTTCAGTATGTTTGATTGTTCTCTTGTGGGGGAACGTGCCTCTATCTATGCTGCTTGTAGATTTGACCACTTCAGTATGTTTGATTGTTCTCTTGTGGGGGAACGTGCCTCTATCTATGCTGCTTGTAGATTTGACCACTTCAGTATGTTTGAATGTTCTCCTGTGGGGGAACGTGCCTCTATCTATGCTGCTGGTAGATTTGACCACTTCTAGTGGAAATTCGCAAACACAAACATTGCCCTCACCTTTCTGCCGATTGAGCTTTCAAAACTCTTTTGAAATTGAAATGGTCTTAAAATTTTAATGGTATTGCTTTTAATCTTTCTTCTGTTTGATAAAAACACTGATCAAAAGCTTAACCTTTATCAAGTTGAGCTAACACTAGCAGACCTTGCTGCCCAATGATGACCTAAAAAACCACTCCATTGTACATGTTTAGATACAATCCCCCTCCTCAACAACCCCCAGATCCCCCTCCCCCACTACCACATCAAATTGATCATTCAGACATTACATATTAGCCTGATCATTCCTCTCAGATTGAACCACCAGTGTTTACATTCAGAGTGGTAAAACTCATAACAATAATTTTACTGAAATAATTTGTAGTTTTCAAAGTTCATGAAGTTTGACTCCAGTATGTCTGGAATACAGTTTTCTATGTGGGTCACAAAAACATTTTGCAGAAATTTGTTTGAGCTGTTCCCATAGGTCAGAAATATAGGTCAGAATGTGAGTGCAGGAATGCATTGTGGTCTCATTACACCCATGGAACGGATTGTGTATGGTGTATAAATTGTTTCAGTTCCTATAATGCCAATCCCACTGACCAATTGATTTTAGAAATAGCCCTCTGCAGGGAATTTCTTGCTCTCTTTCCCATGCAGGCATTCCTGATCTCATCAAATTTTACCATTTTTTAGAGCTTGAATTGTTGTGATTGAATAGTATACAAATTAGTGAGTCATTGAATAGCTCTGCACTTTTTCATGAAAGCCCTGTTACTTTAAATGCAGGGTGACAGGGGACATCTCCCCCCCTCCCACACACACTTTTAAACAGAATTTTAAAAATTCAGTGCATTTGGGGAAACTTGCCTCCTGTTCCCCCTCTTCCATCCATTGCACAAATTTGTTTTTGTTTAAAAACTAAATTGTGTTTATTATTTCATCTCTAAATTTTATAGGAATTGGTTTGAGCTGTCCTATAGGTCAGAAATATAGGTCAGAATGTGAGTGCAGGAATGCATTGTGGTCTCATTACACCCATGGAACAGATTGGGTTTGGCGTATAAATTGTTTCAGTTCCTATAATGCCAATCTCACTGACCAATTGATTTTTAAAATAGCCCTCTGCAGGGAATTTCTTGCTCCTTTTCTCATGCAGGCGTTCCTGATCTCATCAAATTTTACTATATTTTAGAGTTTGAATTTTTTAATTGAATAATATACAAATTAGTGAGTCATTGAATAGCTCAGCACTTCTTCATGTAAGCCTTGTTACTTTAAATGCAGGGTGACAGGGGACATTCCCCACACACTTTTAAAAATTCAGTGCATTTGGGAAAACTTTCCTCCTGCCCTCCCCCCTCCCCCCACCTCACTTTTTTGGATAAGAGGCCATGTCCCCTTCCCACTTTCCAGATGAGAATTACGGCCGTGGCAACCACTACAAAGACCACCAATGTAAACATTATTCCAGTAGTTGTCGCGAGCGCTGTTACAACCACTACAAAGACCACCAATGTAATCATTGTTCCAGTAGTTGCCGCAAGCGCTGTTACAACCACTACAAAGACCACCAATGTAATCATTATTCCAGTAGTTGCCGCAAGCGCTGTTACAACCACTACAAAGACCACCAATGTAATCATTATTCCAGTAGTTGTCGCAAGCGCTGTTACAACCACTACAAAGACCACCAATGTAATCATTATTCCAGTAGTTGTCGCGAGCGCTGTTATAACCACTACAAAGACCATCAATGTAATCATTGTTCCAGTAGTTGCCGCAAGCGCTGTTACAACCACTACAAAGACCACCAATGTAATCATTATTCCAGTTGTTGTTGCAAGCACTGTTACAACCACTACAAAGACCACCAATGTAATCATTATTCCAGAAGTTGTCGCGAGCGCTGTTACAGCCACTACAAAGACCACCAATGTAATCATTATTCCAGTTGTTGTTGCAAGCACTGTTACAACCACTACAAAGACCACCAATGTAATCATTATTCCAGTAGTTGCCGCAAGCGCTGTTACAACCACTACAAAGACCACCAATGTAATCATTATTCCAGTAGTTGTCGTGAGCGCTGTTACAACCACTACAAAGACCACCAATGTAATCATTATTCCAGTAGTTATCACAATTAAGCACTCTTATAACCACTACAAAGACCACCAATGTATCATTGTTCCAGTAGTTGTCGCAAGCGCTGTTACAATCACTATAAAGACCAACAATGTAATCATAAAAAAAGCATTTTATTATTTTATTTGTATATTTGTTTAAAACAAAAAATTGCTTTGTGGTGCTTTATTTTGTATGTGTCTGCTCTTGATCTAATTATGTATTATCTTTGTCTTAACTATCTGCGTTCGCGAATTTCCTTTGCGTTTACTCGTGACGGTACACAATTTTGCACAGGTTTTTGTGCACCGTTTTCCCTTTGCGCCTACTCTTTTGCGTATGCATTTCTTAAACACTCTGTGTACTTTGTTAACATGCAAGCTATCATCGCTGTAACCTTCTTGTGTCATTTGACTTCATGTCACTGAAAAGGAAACAGGAGTCTTCAAAATATTTGGTTTATAAAAAATTATGTTGGTTAGAGATATTGTTATTTTTGCAATTTTGTTTTGTTTGTAGTGGGCAATGCATAGGACTTATCATTTATATATATATATATATATATATATATATATATATATATATATATATATATATATATATATATATATATATATATATATATATATATATATATATATATATATATATATATATATATATATATATATATATATATATGTATGTATGTATGTATGTATGTATGTATGTATGTATGTATGTATGTATGTATGTATATGTATATATATATATATATATATATATATATATATATATATATATATATATATATATATATATATATATATATATATAATATATATATATATATATATATATGTATGTATGTATATATATATATATATATATATATATATATATATATATATATATATATATATATATATATATATATATATATATATATATATATATATATATATATATACAATATATATATATATATATATATATATACAATATATATATATATTCAACCATAAGGCGAAAAGTTTTGCTAAAAATTCAATTTTCATTTCCCCTTAGTGTTTTTTTTGCACCAAAAAATTTAAGCCTATTTTTTATTGTCGGAAATGGTCTTATATTTTTCCCCATGCTCTAAAACATAGATTACGGTTAGTTTTAGGGTTAGGTAAGGTTTAGGTTTTAGGGTTAGTTAAAGGAAGGAAATCTTAGCATGCAAGTCAATGTAGGTTTCGCCTTATGGTTAAATCTAGGTATATATATATATATATATTTATAGACACACACAATATTCTACAGAAAATGTGGTTTCTTATGAGGAATGAAATCAAACTATTTCTGAGTGTCTTGGAGATGCTTTAAGGTCTAGAAATGACATTAATTAATGCATGAAAATGAGACATCACTGTAAAGTACTAGGTTGGTAAAAAAATTGGGTCCCATGAATAATATCACTGCAATTGCATATAACTGGAACAATTTGATTTGGTGCACAGCATAGTGTATACACTGTGACAACATATTGATGGTTTGGATCTAATAAGTTAAACTTACATTTAACAAACGTCATTAGTGTTGTTATTTCTCTTACAAATTGTTTATGGTTCAGAGTAAATTACACATCATGAATCATCATTTGATATACAAAGATATCAGCAGCTACATACAAATTATTTTCCGCATAAACTGACAACTGTTTTGTAGAGTGATAAAGACTTAAAAAGTTTGAAATAAGAATATTTTTTCCTGAAGTAAATTTTAGTATCAGTTTGTTATGGTTTGGAAAGAAAAACTGCCTCTAATAAGTCAGTTCATAGCAATAATAGATTTTCATTGTTTCCTGAGGCAGTAGCTGTATGGAAATCCATACTAAGTCAGATCAAAATATATCCCCCAAAATACCTAAAACTGTAAAGCTTGGGGCCTTTTCCCCAGGAACATGATCAGGGCTTTACCCCTGGACACCCCTATGGGTTCTGTAGTGTGCCCGAACCCAACAGTCTAAAGTTTCATGCTCTCTCTGACATCTTTGGCATCAGTTAAATAACATAGTAATATGTCAGGATTTTTTTTCTTGATTTGTCAGGATTTTGAACCGTACACTCCCATCCCCCCCTTCAATATATGTCAGGATATTTGATCTTACACCCCCATCACCCCCTTAACTACTACTGTACCCACCCACTATAGCCACAGCAATTTTGCAACCTCTGACACGATTTAACCAAGGCTGTCAAGTTAAACCCCACTTCAGACTAACTTCTCTCTCTCTCTCTGTGCAGAGTCTGGAACAGACATTGGCGATCATGTCCCTCCAGTCACTTCTGTTTACAGCTAAATGCATAAACCTATTAATTGTTACTTAGGCTGTTGTTGGTTGCCCAGTTGTTTAAGCTTTGGACATACTTAACTCGCTGCCTTCCTCTGCTTCTTTTGCCCTCAATTTTCCCACATACTGCAAGCTGTTCCAACCCACCCTCCCGATAAACTTTCCCGAAAAATTCCATCCGTCTCCTGGTGGCATTGAGTAGGGACCTGTCCATGCCTGAAACTGTTAGGAAATCATCATTTGTTTTCCATTCTGTTCAAGATATTTTCAACATTCTCCTAATGAACCACATTTCCATAGCTTCTAATCTTTTCTTGATGTCACTGGTAATTGTCCAGCATTCACAGCCATAGAGAAGAGTAGACCATACATATGCCTTCAAGACACGGACTTTCGTGTCCATTTCAATATTTCTATTCTTCAGAATTGGATTCATTTTTGTTAACATGTCTTTGGCAATTGCAATGCGTTTTCTAACTTCGTTAATGCACCGACTATCTGATGTTAGTGTGTAGCCCAAGTGCTTAAACTATTGTACTTGTTTAATTATTTCTCCTTGGCTTTGTTTACTTCATAATGGGTTTATGGCTTTTTTGAAATCACCATACATTCTGTTTTCTTTACATTTAGAGACAGCCCTCTCTTTTCACTTTCCTCTACAACTTTATCCAGAAGAGACTGCAGTTTTTCTTTTGACTCTGCTATAAGTACCATGTCATCTGCATAGCGTAGGTTATTCATATTATAGCCTCCAACTTTCAGCCCCTCAAGACTGTCGATGTTACGAAGTATTGTTTCGCTGTAAATGTTGAAAAGATCTGGCGACAAAACCCTAACCCTGCCTGACTCCTCTTCAGATTACCTTAAATTCACTGTAATCTCCTTCGTCTTATTGCTGCTTCCTGGTCCCAATATAGGTTTCTTATAACTCTTAAGTCTTTTCCGTCAATGTTCAAATTACTGAGTATTTCAAAGAGATCTTCATGTTTGACTTTGTCAAAGGCTTTGGAGTAATCAATGAAACCTAAATATGAATCTTTCTGTACTTCTATGCACCTTTCCATGATCATTTATAGTGTAAATATTGCATTCCTAGTGCCTTTGTCTACAACAAAACCAAATTGTGTTTCTGAAATTTCTGGCCAAATACTATTTCTCATCCTGGACATTAGAACATGAAGCAAGACCTTGGTGATATGGCTCATCAAGCTAATGGTCCTGTGTAGTTTGCATTCTGTTGCACCTGGTTTATTAGGTAAGGTTATGCAGATGCATTTGCTCAAATCTGGTGGTATCTCTCCTGTATCATATATCATATTTAAAAGCCTAGTTATAGTTTCAATGCCTACAACATCAAGAGCCACAAAAACTTCAATTGGCATTTTGTCAGGTCCTGATGCTTTGCCATGTTTCATGTTACTGATGGCTCTTTGCACTTTTTCCTTTAGTATTGGTGGGCCCTCCATGTCCTTTTTACTGGTAGGTTTTTCTCCTCTGTTATCATGAAAGAGTTCTTTGATGTATTCTGACCATCGGTGTAGGAAGTCCTCTTTGTCCATGAGGATGGTACCACCTTTTGATGTAATGCAACCTGTCTGTGTACACGTACATTTTCCTGTTGGTTCTCTGACTTTTTCATGCATGTATTTACTGTTTATGTTATGTGTATTCTCAATTTCTTTGCACTGTTGATTGATCCAGGTTTCTTTGGCTTTATTGCATTTTTTTCTTTACTTCTCTGTTTATTTCATGATATGTTTCATCATCATCATCCTTTGCTAACTGTCTTGTTTCCATTAAGTCCAGGATTTCTTAAATTATCCACTTTTTGTGATTCTTCTTTGCCTGTTTTGGAATCTGTTCACTCATTGCTTTTGTAACTGAATCTTTCATTTTTTGCCACATTTCATCAGCCTCAGTGAGGCTTTCCAGAACTTGGAATTTGTTCTTCACTGAAACTGAGATTAACTTTTTTATGTCTGGATCAGTTTTCAACAGGTTGATCTGTAATTAAGGTTCCTTTTTAGGTTTCTTAAGTGATCTAAGTTTTACTTGGATTTTACATCAGACAGGAATATGATCACTGTCACAATCAGCACCAGGCATTGACTTAGCTGTTTTAACCTAATTTCGAAACTGTTTTTGAATCAGTATGAAATCAATCTGATTTTTGACTCTGTCTCCTGGGCTCTTCCATGTCCAACGTCTTCGTGGGTGGTTTTCAAACCAAGTGTTGGAAATTATGAAGTCGTGTTCTGTGCACCATTTAACTAGTCTTTCTCCACGGTCATTGATTTCTCCTAGTCCGAATGGTCCAACAATATCTTCTACTTTGCAGTTTCCAACTTTGGCATTGAAATCGCCCATCACAATCTTTATATCCTGTGATTTAAGTTGTTGTTTGGCTTTTTCTACTTCATAGAAATTTTCTATTTGTGTAGTTTTATATTCAGCTGTTGGCGCATATACCTGAATAATGCCAATGTTAAATGGTGTACCTTGTATTTTCACCACTATGACACGATCAGATATTGGCCAGAACCCTTTGATACATCTCGCACTTGCAGAATCGAACAAGACACTTGACTCCTTTTTGGTGATGGTCTCCTCCAGAATACACCAGGGTGTAACCATCTGATGTTAAAGACCCAGCACTCTTCCATCTAACTTCTGAGAGACCTAGTATATTGATATCCATCCTATTCATTTCCTGCTTTATGTTGTTTAGTTTACCTTTCTGCATCATTGTTCTCACGTTCCATGTTGCTATACTTTTTGGTAAACTGTCACAGCTAGTCATTGGATGCCGATCGGGTGCCACCTGCCGCACATGGCTGTCCCCACCAAACCAGGTGTTCCATTTTGGAACCCCATTCACGCTGTTACTCCTAATCTGTGTTTGGAGCGTCATGATTATACTTGGGAAAATACAGCAGTGGTTTCCCCTTGCCTTCTGCCGGTTTACATACAGTTTACTCCGATAGCCTTTGACGAACCAACATCTTTCTGCAAGGCAGCAGGTATTCGTAGATGGCCGTTAACTCATAAGGAGTTCATTCGCCCTTTGACAGGTTTTGTTTTTGTTCCCGCTGGGAATCCACTACCCCTCCTCATCCAGCAAGCTGAATGGGGGGAGCCGGTTTAGTCGCCGACCACTCGACCCATAGACAGGTAGTACTGGATACATGGTTACCAGTAGCAGTTTGGGACTGACCTGACTATGACTAACTTACTGCATGTGAAAACAAAGTTGACCAGTGTAACATTCATGTACATATAATACAATATTACAGACTGTGAGATTCAATAGTATCACTCCTATGCGTGTTGATACCCTAAAGAACAACATATTAATTTAATGGATATTTTGCTAAATGACTTTCAAATTGTTTTAGGCACAGAAGAAGAATTTATCAAATGATTTATGATCAAATTACCAGCCATATGTCACCTCAAATTGTGGTGAATTTTGAGTAATAGCATTCTCTTTTATATTTGGTTTTATGAGTTTCTGCCAGGCTTTGTGGTTTTATGAGATTCTGCCAGGCTTTGTGGTTTTATGAGATTCTGCCAGGCTTTGTGGTTTTATGAGATTCTGCCAGGCTTTGTGGTTTTATGAGATTCTACCAGGCTTTGTGGTTTTATAAGATTCTGCCAGGCTTTGTGGTTTTATGAGATTCTGCCAGGCTTTGTGGTTTCATGAGATTCTGCCAGGTTTTGTGGTTTTATGAGATTCTGCCAGGCTTTGTGGTTTTATGAGATTCTGCCAGGCTTTGTGGTTTTATGAGATTCTGCCAGGCTTTGTGGTTTCATGAGATTCTGCCAGGTTTTGTGATTTTATGAGATTCTGCCAGGCTTTGTGGTTTTATGAGATTCTGCCAGGCTTTGTGGTTTTATAAGATTCTGCCAGGCTTTGTGGTTTTATGAGATTCTGCCAGGATGAGATTCTGCCAGGTTTTGTGGTTTTATAAGATTCTGCCAGGCTTTGTGGTTTTATGAGATTCTGCCAGGCTTTGTGGTTTTATGAGATTCTGCCAGACTTTGTGGTTTTATGAGATCCTGCCAGGTTTTGTGATTTTATGAGATTCTGCCAGGCTTTGTGGTTTTCAGCACCTGTGAAAGCAGTCATGGAGATTAACTAGCTAGTGAAAGTTACTACAATCTATCTGAACTTATCATACTAGCAGCAAGTTTGAGGAACTAAAAGCAGGCTCAAACTTATATAAGCCATCTTCTGCTTGTAGAATGTGTTGTTACAATGCATGTTGTGTCTACCAACTGTGGTGTAGCGGTTATCATACATGTCTACAGACCACGAGGCGCTGGGTTCAAGCCTGGGTTGGGTAGACTCACCAGTCTACCACAACTGGTTATCAAAGGCCATGGACATTGACTTAGTTGTCAATGTTATGTCTGTCTATACGTCGTACCTGTGTTCTCGTCCAGGTTGTATTAAGGGTTTCGTGATAGCATTGTTACTATTATAACCGAATACGCAGGCGACGACCCAGTCATTGTAATTGTGTGTTCACTCGTCGTCGTTGCCACGTACTCTTTTCAACTCAAGCGTAGTCAAACCAAGAATTCACAATCTAGATTCATAAGAGAAATTCCTTACTTCGGAAATAAGTCTAATGGCTCTTCGCCGAACCTGCTCCAAAATGAACTTATCCATCTCATAAAAGGGACTCCAAGCCTGAAAAGCATACTCAAGGTGAGGCCTGACTAAATGCTTATACAAATTAAGGTCCACCTCTCTACCAAAAAAACAAAAAAGTTCTTCTAATTAAACCAAGCATCCTATTTGCCCTTGCAGCTGCTAAATCACACTGTTTAGAAGGCTTCCAATTACTAGTAATGACAACACCTAGATCCCTTTCTTGATCAACATAACCAAGATTTAAACCATTCATGCAGTAATCAAAAGCCAATTTGCTCTGACCAAAATGAATAACTTTGCATTTATCAACATTGAATGACATCTGCTAACTTATCCAGATCAGGTATGTATACGCTTTGTCTGATATAACGAGCAATGAAATGGCATTCACCTGTTCACGTAAAAGTTTCTCTTTGTATTCGCTGGTGAATATAAACAAATGTTGGTCGTGTAATGTGACTGAGCTGTGTGAGACGCGTAAAACCTGGAGGTAAAATGCAACTACGCTCGACCTGCAAAATAGCTTCCAGATGAGTCGAGTCAAGTGATGAAATCCCTCTATAGGCCTATTAAGAGTTTCAACGCTCTGATAGCACAAATGTTAGAAATACTGAGATGTATGTGAGTAAACAGAGTAATTGTTTTATGAGTTAAAAGTGAAATTAAGGAAAGAATAAGTGTAGTTTAGCAAAATAATAAAAACAGCCAAAATCGACCAAATGAACCAGTACTGAACAAATTTGTATCCCTGCTTTCAGTGAGCTTGTCCCTGTTTTTTGTGAGCTTGTACCTACTTTCAGTGAGCTTATCCCTGCTCTCAGTGAGCTTATCCTGGCTTTCAGTGAGCTTATCTCTGCTTTCAGTGAAATTATCTCTGCTTTCATTGAGCTTATCCCTGCTTTCAGTGAGCTTATTCCTGCTTTCATTGAGCTTATCCCTGCTTTCAGTGAGCTTATTCCTGCTCTCAGTGAGCTTATCCCTGCTTTCAGTGAGCTTATCCAAGCTCTCATTGAGCTTATCCCTGCTCTCAGTGAGCTTATCCCTGCTTTCAGTGAGCTTATCCATGCTTTCATTGAGCTTATCCCTGCTTTCAGTGAGCTTATTCCTGCTCTCAGTGAGCTTATCCTTGCTTTCAGTGAGCTTATCCATGCTTTCATTGAGCTTATCCCTACATTTAGTGAGCTTATCCCTGCTTTCAGTGAGCTTATTCCTGCTTTCAGTGAGCTTATCCATGCTTTCATTGAGCTTATCCTACATTTAGTGAGCTTATCCCTGCTTTCAGTGAGCTTATACCTGCTTTCAGTGAGCTTATACCTGCTTTCAGTGAGCTTATACCAGCTTGCAGTAAGCTTATCTCTGCTTTCAGTGAGCTTATACCAGCTTGCAGTGAGCTTATTCCTGCTTTCAGTGAGCTTATCCCTGCTTTCAGTGAGCTTATACCAGCTTGCAGTGAGCTTATCACTGCTTTCAGTGAGCTTATACCTCTTTCAGTGAGCTTATACCACCTTGCAGTGAGCTTATACCAGCTTGCAGTGAACTTATACCACCTTGCAGTGAGCTTATACCAGCTTGCAGTGAGCTTATCCCTGCTTTCAGTGAGCTTATCCATGCTTTCATTGAGCTTATCCCTACATTTGGTGAGCTTATCCCTGCTTTCAGTGAGCTTATCCCTGCTTTCAGTGAGCCTATAACTACTCTCAGTGAGTGTATTTCTATTATCAGTGAGCTTATCCCTGCTTTGAGACTCAGTAAGCTTGTTTCAGCTGCAAACCTTTTAAGAAACTTGTTCTACACACTTTTAAAGGTTACAACTGTGAGCTGTCTTCAAAATTACAATTTTGTTAAGGTTCAAGCTAGCATCAAACTTGTGGTGAAGTCACAGTGAGCTCCAAACAATTGTGTCATTTCTGTAAAGGTATATACATTGGTCATTATCAGGAGTTTGAAAGAATGTGATCAAGAAAAATTGTAGATTAGAAATTAACCCTCATATTAGTTTAACCCAGTTAAAACCCTATTTTACTTATTTCTAATCAACCAAAAAGTTATTTCCAGTGAAGTGTTTTATGTACATACAGATGCTTGTTTTCAACACTTGTACTGACTGAAGGTTTGTGAAAAAAGGAAACCGTCAAATCAAATCTTTGCTGAGTGAGTGTCTCCGATGAAAATTAAATAAAAAACAAAATATTGAGCTATTTAAACCTTACAACTTCATTTTGTTACAAAGTTGTTTCTATTGTCCCAGATGTCACAGTGTGTGGTCATCATCTGAAGAAATAGGAGAATGAGAATTGTTAGGTTAAGTCACCAGCAGTTACACCAAGAGTGTGAGAAGTGGAGATAGTGTTAAATGAGAGTGTGAGAAGTGGAGATAGCGTTAAATGCTCACTTGCTTTTGTGTCTATTGATACCCTTCCTTTTGATTTGGATCTTCTATGTCTTTGTATTGCAATAGCTGTGTTTGCTAACTAGACGGTGTAAGAAAGTTCAACATTAGGTAGCAGAGAACAAATAAAGAAACACAGTCAATCACATGTAAAAGCTGTCACTTGTTTGCTTGAGACACATAAAATAGCACCATTTTTTGCTAATTAAACTCTTGAATCAGAGTTTGAGGTGTTCTGTTGTACTTTTAGCCATTTCATGTATCAAAACTTTGTAAATTAAGATAGGATTCAATTCTTGCATTTATTTTATACTTTGTCACGTTAGAAATAAAAATAAAGATAAATCCGATGTATAGCAAAACAACAAGTGGTATGTTATGCACAAAACACTTCAAATATTGTGTTACAATGTGTCTAAGTCTAGTTTTTCCCTTGACAGAAGAGGTATTAGTTGGATAATGAATATTGACGGTTGCCACGCAGCTATGTTAAATTGATCAAGCAAATCTCCTTTAATGCCTCAGTCACATCTTGTACATGTTTTCATTTTATGCTTATTTTTAGTTTCTTAGCTCCCATATTTGGAAAACATTTGCGAAAGAGTTTTGTTTTTGTTTTGTGGATCCTGGTTTACAATACTTCAGTAAAGTAAAGTCCCATATCAAGTTGACCTTATTCAAGTCCCATGTCAGGTTGACCTTATTCAAGTCCCATGTCAGGTTGACCTTATTCAAGTCCCATGTCAGGTTGACCTTATTCAAGTCCCATGTCAGGTTGACCTTATTTAAGTCCCATGTCAGGTTGACCTTATTCAAGTTCCATGTCAGGTTGATCTTATTCAAGTCTCATGTCAGGTTGACCTTATTCAAGTCACATGTCGAATTGATCTTATTCAAGTCCCATGTCAGGTTGACCTTATTCAAGTCACATATGTCAGGTTGATCTTATTTAAGTCCCATGTCAGGTTGACCTTATTCAAGTCACATGTCAGGTTGACCTGACTCAAGTCCCATGTCAGGTTGACCTTATTCTAAGCCCAAGTGATTTTGTTTAGAATTCCAATGAAATAAACTACTTATTTTGTGTATGTATTCAATGCCTTTGTATGTATTCAATGCCCTTGTATGTATTCAATGCCCTTGTATGTATTCAATGCCCTTGTATGTATCCAATGCCCTTGTATGTATTCAATGCCCTTGTATGTATTCAATGCCCTATTCAAAATAGCTAGCTGTTCTGAGTTTAGAGTTTATGGTATTTTTGAAAACATAATTTGATGTTTTTGATGGCTGACCCACTATATATGTTCAGAATGTTTATCTTTCCAGTAACATATGGATTTCCTATTCACTTGAACTTCTGAATCCTCTGTGTTCCAATAATTTTCTTGTGATGATTTAAAACAATGAATTTACAGGACAGCCATGAGCTCTGTCCATTCTTGCATCACAAACTTATAGACTGTAGCAAACTGCAAAGGTGTAGCCAAGCAGGTTTACCATACATATACTGTAGCAAACTGCAAAATCTTTGGTGTAACCAAGCAGGTTTACCATACCAATTCTTGCATCACAAACTTATATACTGTAGCAAACTGCAAAATCTTTGGTGTAGCCAAGCAGGTTTACCATACATATACTGTAGCAAACTGCAAAATCTTTGGTGTAGCCAAGCAGGTTTACCATACATATACTGTAGCAAACTGCAAAATCTTTGGTGTAGCCAAGCAGGTTTACCATACCATACAAAAAGTAAAGTAAGGTCAAAGTATGCAGAAAACAGTGTGATGACATTTTTCTGCTCTTCAGTTAAATTTAGACTCTACACAATACAAGTAATAGACATCTATTTTGACAGAAGTTTTTAAAGATATTTTAGGTCCTTAGCAATTTTTTCCCTCGGTAAACCTCCCCTTCCCCCAAACCACAAGACTGACTATACACTCCTGTGGGTTCTGCATACACTCCTGTAGGTTCTGCATACACTCCTGTGGGTTCTGCATACACTCCTGTGGGTTCTGCATACACTCCTGTGGGTTCTGCACACACTCCTGTGGGTTCTGCACACACTCCTGTGGGTTCTGCACACACTCCTGTGGGTTCCGCATACACTCCTGTGGGTTCTGCATACACTCCTGTGTGTTCTGCATACACTCCTGAGGGCTCTGCATACACTCCTGTGGGTTCTGCATACACTCCTGTGGATTCTGCATACACTCCTGTGGGTTCTGCATACACTCCTGTGGATTCTGCATACACTTCTGTGGGTTCTGCGTACACTCCTGTGGGTTCTGCATACACTCCTGTGGGTTCTGCATACACTCCTGTGGGTTCTGCATACACTCCTGTGGGTTCTGCATACACTCCTGTGGGTTCTGCATACACTCCTGTGGGTTCTGCATACACTCCTGTGGGTTCTGCATACACTCCTGTGGGTTCTGCATACACTCCTGTGGGTTCTGCATACACTCCTGTGGGTTCTGCATACACTCCTGTGGGTTCTGCATACACTCCTGTGGGTTCTGCATACACTCCTGTGGGTTCTGCATACACTCCTGTGGGTTCTGCATACACTCCTGTGGATTCTGCATACACTTCTGTGGGTTCTGCGTACACTCCTGTGGGTTCTGCATACACTCCTGTGGGTTCTGCATACACTCCTGAGGGCTCTGCATACACTCCTGTGGGTTCTGCATACACTCCTGTGGGTTCTGCATACACTCCTGTGGGTTCTGCATACACTCCTGTGGGTTCTGCATACACTCCTGTGGGTTCTGCAGGTATCAATAAAGGAGTTGTCATGCTGTGTCATCTTAAGGACAATAAAAGGACTGCATGCAAATAGCAGATGATATCTTAGTTATTCTAAAATATTCAAAATTGAAAGGCCAGTTATCGTATTAATATGAAGTGAAGGTAAATAAACAATACATTGTTTCTGATTGGTTAAAATATGTACACAGATACTGACAACCAACCAATTACCGCCATGGAAGCGGCATCACTTAGAGATTTACAGGTGAGGGCCAAGCAATTTCTTCAGATGGGATTCCTTTTCAGTTCAAATTAAGATATGTTTTGATTGATTTCATGATCAGTCTTAGAAGGAAGATCACAAACATGAAATTTACTGAACATCTTTGTTTATTTAATTGAAATATCTGTTTGACACAAAATAGCAATTGCAGCTTTGAAACTTGTAAAGGTCACCAAATGTGGCTATGCATGGTATCTCAAAAATGTTACTAAAAGAAATTAAAAGAGTGGAGTGAATTTTATGCAGCATTTTGACAGGATGATGAAACTTGAATGCTGTTTAGTGCATGTGAGGAGGGAGTCTTAACAGCAGGGTGCATCGTGTGCGAGAGCGACGTGACAACTGCTTCTATTCTCTTATACTATTTTTGCTCCATTTCCTCTTCAATTTGCACCTTTTTGTTTTATAACTTCATTTTCGGATTTTTTCTCGGTGGATGGGCTTTATTTCTCGGTGAGATCGTTTCTTTTCTTTTTTTCTATTATATTTTCCCTCGTTCTGACCCGACTTTTCGCGCCCTTCGTTACTAATACAGCGGTCCCTATATAGTGGTTCGCGATTTTTTTCCAGCTGCCTCGGTCTCGGCCCTTGGTTTTTCTTTCATAATGACGCGCCTATGCAGTGACCTTGACCTTGACCCCCCTCCCCTCCCCGTGACCCACCTGCTACCATCATTGACCATTCTACAACCCCAATCCTAAAAATCCTTATTATCCATGCCACCAACAAGCAGGAAAGCTTTAAAAAAGTTTCTCCTTTCCTCATCCAAAAAGCCCTCTATGGCCTTGTCGGTACCCTCCCCAAAGTCTCTACCCTTAGATCCGGTGATCTCCTGGTGCACTGCACCAGGGACACACAAGCCACCACCCTCCTTTCCACCAAAATCCTATCTAACTCTGGTATCGACATCACAGTCACCCCCCATTGTTTCCTAAACTCCAGCAAAGGCGTCATACGCACCCGCGATCTTGCGTACATGACCGATGACGACCTCCAAGAGGAACTAGCAAACCAACATGTAAATGAAGCCCGTCGTCTCGTTCTAAAGAGAGACGGAGCCGAAACTCCCACCAACACCATATTTCTTACCTTCGCAACACCAACTCTCCCCTCCCACATCATTGCCGGCTACCTGAGAATCCAGGTCGCCCCTTACATTCCTAACCCTTTACGTTGCTATAATTGTCAGAGATATGGCCACGGAAAAAACTCCTGCCACAGCCAAGTGCGCTGTGGTAACTGCGGAGCCCCGGACCATGACAACACCTCCTGCACCAACCCCCCACTCTGCACAAATTGTGATGGTAAACACCCAGCAAACCATCCCTCCTTCTCGAAAGACTGTCCCACCTAGCTGGCTTCAGGAAAAACAAATAACAAGCTTAAAACCCTTAACCCCAACATAACCTACCCAGAGGCCAGGAAGCAATTCCTCGCTTCTCTTAACACCAAGCCTTCCTACTCAAACGTAGTCTCCTCTAACTCCAATTCCGCCCCCCCCCCCCCAAACACAACTAACACAACAAAAACTAACTCCCATGCCCAAACCGACCTCACCTGGCTCTTCTTACCTAGTCCTAAGCCCATCACCATTTCCAACAACCCAATCACACCCATACCCATACCACCTCCACCACCACTTCTCTCCTCAACCTCCCTTCCTACTCTAAAGCCCCTACCGCCCCCTACACCAACACCACTAATACCTTCATACATCAAGCTAAAACCAGCCAAGCAAACAATCAACAAATCAACCAACAAACAACCAACCAAAAAACAACCAATTAACAAACAACCAATCAACAAACAACCAATCAACAAACAACCCACCACCCAAACCCACACTGAAGAGAGTATGGATTGTTCGATTACCGAACACACCGATCATACTTCTCGTCCAATTTTCAAAAACAATCGCTCCCAAAGAAACAGATCCAAAGAAAAAACAAGCCAACTCAGACCCAACAGATCTTCCTCCAGATAACCCCCCGCCTCCTTATGGCATACACCACAAACAATTACATGTACAATAACACCCACAACATCATACAATGGAACACTAGGAGCCTTAAGGCCAATTCTGAAGAAATTGACCTTCTGGCTTCCACCTTCAACCCGGTCGTCTTCTGCCTACAAGAAACTTTCTTGAAAACCACCGACCATTACTCCCTCAACAACTTTGCTTGCTATCACAAACATCAAGTGGATGCTGACAGGGCCTGTGGTGGCGTCTCCATTCTCGTTAGACACGATATCCCACACAGCCCTGTTCGTGTGCACACCGACCTTCAGGCCATCTGTATTTCTATCTCCCTCTACAAAACTTTCACTCTCTGCAATATCTCTCTCCCTCCCAATACCAACATTCAACCAACCAGCCTTAACAACCTCATCTCTCAGCTTCCCACCCCCTTCATCCTTCTTGGTGACTTCAACGCTCACAACCCTCTGTGGGGCTCTAATACCACCATCCCTAGAGGCAAGCTCATCGAAAACGCTCTTCGTCAGCACAGCCTGTCCTTACTGAACACTAACTCCCCGACCTACCTTCATCCTGCCACAGGCTCTCTCACCTGTATTGACCTGTCTATCTGTTCCCTAACCTCCTCCCTGATTTTAGTTGGAGAGTCACTGCTGACCTCTGTGGTAGTGATCATTACCCTCTTCTTATACACTCCAATCTTCAAATCCCCACTGAGCACACCCCCAATTGGAACCTCGACAAGGCTGACTGGCCCCTTTTTGAAACCCTCTGTGACTCACACCTCTCCCCCCATCTCCTCTAGGATGAGGATCCCATGTCTAACTTCAGTAATATCCTTATCAACATCGCCACCTGCTCAATTCCCAAAACCTTCAAATCCCCAAATCATCCCCCCAACCCCTGGTTCTCGGATGACAGCAAAACTGCCATCAAGAACAGGAAAAGAGCCCTCAGGAACTTTAAAAGTAACCCGACCACCCATAACCTTAACCTCTTTCGCATCAGCCGTGCCAAAGCCAGAAGCACTATCAAGGACAGTAAAACCAACACTTGGAACAACTTTATCTCTTCTCTCACCATCAACACCCCCACTAAGAAGATTTGGAGAATGGTTAACAGCTTCCATGGCAGAGTAGGCAAATCTTCCATATCCCATCTCTCTTGGAATGGAGACCTTCTCACCGCAAAAAAGGACGTCGTTGACCACCTCGCCGCCTCTTTTAGCAACATCTTGTCCTCGACCAACTACTCCAATGCTTTCAAAATCAAAAAAGCTTGCGATGAAGCCCGGAGAATCACTTTTCCCTCTGACAACTCCGAAAGCTACAACACCCCTCTCACCCTTTTTGAATTAAACCAAGCCATCAACGATGCTGGCTGCACCTCCAAGGGCCCAGATAACATCCCCTATCAGTTTCTGAAACACCTCCCCATCAAGGCCACCACTACCCTACTCACCATCTTCAACCACATTTGGTCCTCACACTCCTTTCCCCTATCTGGAGGACAGCTATTGTCATCCCGTCCTTAAACCGGGAAGGATGGTACCGACCCCACCAGCTACCGACCCATCGCCCTTACTTGCTGTCTCTGTAAAATTATGGAAAAGATCATTAATGAGAGACTAAACTGGTTCCTCGAGACCAACAGAATCCTCTCTCCTCACCAAAGCGGCTTCCGAAAACGTCGCAATACCCTAGACCAGTTAATTACGCTCGACACCGCTATCCGGGAATCCTTTGCAAAAAAGGAACACCTCATTGCCATATTTTTTGACTCGAGAAAGCTTTAGACACTACTTGGAAATACGGCATTACCCGAAAACTTCACACCATTGGCCTCAGAGGCCACCTCCCCATCTTTATTCAAAACTTCCTCTCACCCAGGCAGTTCCAAGTTCGTACTGGCCACACCCTCTCCAACCCGTACCCCCAAGAAGAGGGCGTCCCCCAAGGCAGCATCCTCTCCCCCACTCTCTTCAAGCTGAGCATTAATGACATCTGGAATAACCTTGGCCCCAGCATCAAACGTACCCTCTACGTGGATGACTTCACCATCTTCTACTCCTCCCCTAGCTTTCCTATTGTTGAAAATAGGCTCCAAACCAACCTCAACCAGCTGCAAGTCTGGAGCAACAATAACGGTTTTAAATTATCCAAAGACAAGACAGTCTGCATGCACTTTTGTCATTTCAAGAACCTC
Organism: Chiridota heheva; assembly: GCA_020152595.1. Taxonomy (NCBI): domain Eukaryota; kingdom Metazoa; phylum Echinodermata; class Holothuroidea; order Apodida; family Chiridotidae; genus Chiridota; species Chiridota heheva. The sequence goes on from JAIGNY010001561.1 coordinate 180,351, forward strand.
CACCCCAACCCGAACTTTGTGCTCAATGGGAATCGCATCCCTAAAGTTGAAAACACAAAGTTCCTTGGTCTAACTCTAGACCCCAAGCTCACCTACAAGCCACACATCACCAACCTGAAAGTAAAATGCAATAGCTCCCTCAACCTCCTCCGACTGCTCTCCAACACTACTTGGGGAGCGAACCGCTATGCTCTCCTCAAAATTTTCAGGCTCACCATTCGTGCCAAGCTTGACTATGGCAATATTGTTTACTGTGTCGCTCACAACTCATACCTCAACCACATTAACACCATCCAAAATGAAGCCCTCAGGCTCTGTTTAGGAGCCTACAGGACCTCCCCAATCACTAGCCTTCATGTTGAAGCCAACGAACCCCCCTTTCTACTTAGATGTAAAAAGCTTAGCCTCTCCTATGCTTTTAGAGTCCTCACCAACACCCAGAACCCTGTTTACAACCTCATTAGGTACCCCAATTTCTCCTCCCTCTTTGATAGGACTAAAACCCTATCGCCTTCCTTCAGCTTACGCATTAAATCAGACCTCTTTCAACTTGGCATCAACCCCGCCACTCTCGGCACCTACTCCTGGCCCACTTTTCCTCCTTGGGCCACCCCCCTCCTTTCTGTCCACCTAGACCTCTCAACTTATATCAAAACTCAAACTCACCCTAACCTCTTCATCAATTTCCACAACCAAATCAAAGACCAACTCTCAAATTACACCTCCATCTATACTGATGGCTCCAAGGAAGGCAACAAGACAGCTGCTGCTGCCATCATCCAAGACATCACCCTCAGTAGCAGACTTCCTGACCACTCATCCATCTTTTCAGCCGAGGCTAAGGCCATTCTCCTCGCCCTCAACTTTATTGAGTACTCTCCTCTTAGTCACTTTGCCATTTTCTCTGACTCAAAGGCTGTTCTTACTTCATTACTCAATCTTAAATGGGATAACCTCACCTGCCACCTCCTCCTCCGGAAACTCTTTTCTCCCACCCTCTGCAGGAAAAGTGTTCTTTTCTTCTGGATACCCAGCCATGTTGGCATCCCTGGCAATGACAGGGCTGATACAGCCGCTAAGCTTGCCCTTAACCTTCTCCCTTCCCCTTTTCCCAAAACCCTCTCTGACATCAAACCGCTTATCGCTTCTCTTGTTCGTGACCGCTGGCAAACCTTATGGAACGTCCAAATTGATAACAAACTCCATGTCATCCAGCCCACAATCGCGATCAAATCCACCATCAACAACCTTTCTCGTATCGACAACGTTCATATTACCCGTCTTAGAATTGGTCACACCCACCTCACTCACTCCCACCTCCTTATTGGTTCCCCCCAACCCCTCTGTAACAATTGCCACTGCATCCTCACAATCCAACACGTTCTCCGTGCTTGCCCCCTGTACAACCTACCCAGAGCTTCCCTCGCTCCCCACAACTCAATTGCTGAGTTCTTCCAGAAAATTCCTCCAGATAAAATAAACTCTTTCCTTCAGCATGCATCCCTCTACAACCATATTTGATTCTCCTCTTCCACCCCCTCTCTACTTTGTTTTTGTTTTACCCATGCACCTCCTCTCTCGATCACAGCTTTCTGGCTTTTGTTCTTGAATTTCTCTCATTCTCCCCCTGGTCTCTTTCCTTACTACCTCTAAAATGATCTGACCTCTCAGGCACAATTTGACCTTCGTTGTCGTGGTGCCGTTAAGACCTCATCAAACAAATAAACTGAACAGCTCCCTGATGTGAGAAAGTAACAACATTTGAACTCGAAATGTTCTGTAAAAGGAAGCCATTGTATTTATTAAAATTCATTTCAGTGTATGTGATTCATTGCATGTCATCAAATGTAGGGCAGATGACATTATTATGTTATAGCTATACTGTAATTGCTTTTTACCTCATGTTAAGGTTCCACCGTGCTGATGGTAATGACATGACGTGATGGCTTCCTGTCATAGAGCTATGATCCGGGTAGGCCCTATAGGTGTCATATCACACTTGATGGGCTTCCTGTCATGGAGCTATGGTCCGGGTAGGCCCTATAGGTGTCATATCACACTTGATGGGCTTCCTGTCATGGAGCTATGGTCCGGGTAGGCCCTATAGGTGTCATATCACACTTGATGGGCTTCCTGTCATGGAGCTATGGTCCGGGTAGGCCCTATAGGTGTCATATCACACTTGATAGGCTTCCGGTCATGGAGGTATGGTCCGGGTAGGCCCTATAGGTGTCATATCACACTTGATGGGCTTCCTGTCATGGAGCTATGGTCCGGGTAGGCCCTATAGGTGTCATATCACACTTGATGGGCTTCCGGTCATGGAGGTATGGTCCAGGTAGGCCCTATAGGTGTCATATCACACTTGATAGGCTTCCTGTTATGGAGTTATGGTCCAGGTAGGCCCTATAGGTGTCATATCGCACTTGATGGGCTTCCTGTCATGGAGCTATGATCCGGGTAGGCCCTATAGGTGTCATATCACACTTGATGGGCTTCCTGTCATGGAGGTATGGTCCAGGTACGCCCTATAGGTGTCATATCACACTTGATGGGCTTCCGGTCATGGAGGTATGGTCCAGGTAGGCCCTATAGGTGTCATATCACACTTGATAGGCTTCCTGTTATGGAGTTATGGTCCAGGTAGGCCCTATAGGTGTCATATCGCACTTCATGGGCTTCCGGTCATGGAGGTATGGTCCAGGTAGGCCCTATAGGTGTCATATCACACTTGATAGGCTTCCTGTCATGGAGGTATGGTCCAGGTAGGCCCTATAGGTGTCATATCACACTTGATGGGCTTCCGGTCATGGAGGTATGGTCCGGGTAGGCCCTATATGTGTCATATCACACTTGATGGGCTTCCTGTCATGGAGCTATGGTCCGGGTAGGCCCTATAGGTGTCATATCACACTTGATAGGCTTCCTGTCATGGAGGTATGGTCCAGGTAGGCCCTATATGTGTCATATCACACTTTATGGGCTCCCTGTTATGGAGCTATGGTCCAGGTAGGCCCTATAGGTGTTATATCACACTTGATAGGCTTCCTGTTATGGAGTTATGGTCCAGGTAGGCCCTATAGGTGTCATATCGCACTTCATGGGCTTCCGGTCATGGAGGTATGGTCCAGGTAGGCCCTATAGGTGTCATATCACACTTGATAGGCTTCCTGTCATGGAGGTATGGTCCAGGTAGGCCCTATAGGTGTCATATCACACTTTATGGGCTTCCTGTCATGGAGTTATGGTCCAAGTAGGCTCTATGGCTGTCATATCACACTTGATGGGCTTCCTGTCATGGAGCTATGGTATGGGTAAGCCCTATAGGTGTCGTATCACACTTTATGGGCTTCCTGTCATGGAGCTATGGTCCGGGTAAGCCCTATAGGTGTCATATCACACTTTATGGGCTTCCTGTCATGGAGCTATGGTCCGGGTAAGCCCTATAGGTGTCATATCACACTTTATGGGCTTCCTGTCATGGAGCTATGGTCCGGGTAAGCCCTATAGGTGTCATATCACACTTGATATGCTTCCTGTCATGGAGCTATGGTCCGGGTAGGCCCTATAGGTGTCATATCACACTTTATGGGCCTCCTGTCATGGAGCTATGGTCCGGGTAGGCCCTATAGGTGTCATATCACACTTTATGGGCCTCCTGTCATGGAGCTATGGTCCGGGTAGGCCCTATAGTTGTCATATCACACTTGATAGGCTTCCTGTCATGGAGCTATGGTCCGGGTAGGCCCTATAGGTGTCATATCACACTTGATGGGCTTCCTGTCATGGAGGTATGGTCCAGGTAGGCTCTATAGGTGTCATATCACACTTGATGGGCTTCCTGTCATGGAGCTATGGTCCGGGTAGGCTCTATAGGTGTCATATCGCACTTCATGGGCTTCCTGTTTTGGAGCTATGGTCCAGGTAGGCCCTATAGGTGTCATATACACTTGATAGGCTTACTGTCATGGAGCTATGGTCCGGGTAGGCCCTATAGGTGTCATATCACACTTTATGGGCTTCCTGTCATAGAGCTATGGTCCGGGTAGGCCCTATAGGTGTCATGTCACACTTTACGGGTTTCCTGTCATAGAGCTATGATCCGGGTAGGCCCTATAGGTGTCATATCACACTTGATAGGCTTCCTGTCATGGAGCTATGGTCCGGGTAGGCTTTATAGGTGTCATGTCACACTTTACGGGGTTCCTGTCATAGAGCTATGGTCCGGGTAGGCCCTATAGGTGTCATATCACACTTTATGGGCTCCCTGTTATGGAGCTATGGTCCGGGTAAGCCCTATAGGTGTCATATCACACTTGATGGGCTTCCTGTCATGGAGCTATAGTCCTGGTAAGCCCTATAGGTGTCATATCGCACTTCATGGGCTTCCTGTTTTGGAGCTATGGTCCGGGTAGGCCCTATAGGTGTCATATCACACTTGATGGGCTTCCTGTCATGGAGCTATGGTCCAGGTAGGCCCTATATGTGTCATATCACACTTGATGGGCTTCCTGTCATGGAAGTATGGTCCGGGTAGGCCCTATAGGTGTCACATTACACTTGATGGGCTTCCTGTCATGGAGCTATGGTCTGGGTAGTCCCTATAGGTGTCATATCACACTTTATGGGCCTCCTGTCATGGAGCTATGGTCCGGGTAGGCCCTATAGGTGTCATATCACACTTTATGGGCCTCCTGTCATGGAGCTATGGTCCGGGTAGGCCCTATAGGTGTCATATACACTTGATAGGCTTCCTGTCATGGAGCTATGGTCCGGGTAGGCCCTATAGGTGTCATATCACACTTGATGGGCTTCCTGTCATGGAGCTATGGTCCGGGTAGGCCCTATATGTGTCATATCACACTTGATGGGCTTCCTGTCATGGAAGTATGGTCCGGGTAGGCCCTATAGGTGTCATATCACACTTTATGGGCTTCCTGTCATGGAGCTATTGTCCGGGTAGTCCCTATAGGTGTCATATCACACTTTATGGGCCTCCTGTCATGGAGCTATGGTACGGATAGGCCCTATAGGTGTCATATCACACTTGATGGGCTTCCTGTCATGGAGGTATGGTACGGATAGGCCCTATAGGTGTCATATCACACTTGATGGGCTTCCTGTCATGGAGCTATGGTACGGATAGGCCCTATAGGTGTCATATCACACTTGATGGGCTTCCTGTCATGGAGCTATGGTCCGGGTAGGCCCTATAGGTGTCATATCACACTTTATGGGCCTCCTGTCATGGAGCTATGGTCCGGGTAGGCCCTATAGGTGTCATATCACACTTGATGGGCTTCCTGTCATGGAGCTATGGTCCGGGTAGGCCCTATAGGTGTCATATCACACTTGATGGGCTTCCTGTCATGGAGCTATGGTACGGATAGGCCCTATAGGTGTCATATCACACTTGATGGGCTTCCTGTCATGGAGGTATGGTATGGATAGGCCCTATAGGTGTCATATCACACTTGATGGGCTTCCTGTCATGGAGCTATGGTCTGGGTAGGCCCTATAGGTGTCATATTACACTTGAATTATTTTTTTTTTGAGGCAAACATATTTTAGTCCCCTACAACCAAAGTAAATGAAACAAACCACTGCCACACCTAAAGACATTTTTGTAGCTGTCATAAAACACGAAAAAGATTAATTATTATTATTAACTGATTAACATTATTAACTAATCAAGATTATTAACTAATCAACATTAACTAATCCACATTATTAACTAATCAACATTATTACCTAATCAACATTATTAACTAATCAACATTATTAGCTAATCAACATTATTAACTAATCAACAATATTAACTAATCAACTTTATTAACTAATCAACATTATTAACTAATCAACATTAATAACTAATCAACATTATTAACTAATCAACATTATTAAATAATCAACATTATTAGCTAATCAACATTATTAGCTAATTAACATTATTAGCTAATCAACATTATTAGCTAATCAACATTATTAACTAATCAACATTATTAAGTAATCAACTTTATTAACTAATCAACATTATTAACTAATCAACATTATTAACTAATCAACATTATTAACTAATCAACATGATAAACTAATGACGTTATTAATTTATCAACATTATTAGCTAATCAACATTATTAGCTAATCAACAGTATTAGCTAATCAACATTATTAACTAATCAACATTATAAGCTAATCAACATTATTAACTAATCAACAATATTAACTAATCAACTTTATTAACTAATCAACATTATTAACTAATCAACATTAATAACTAATCAACATTATTGACTAATCAACATTATTAGCTAATTAACATTATTAGCCAATCAACATTATTAGCCAATCAACATTAGCTAATCAACATTATTAGCTAATCAACATTATTAACTAATCAACATTATTAGCTAATCAACATTATTAGCTAATCAACATTATTAGTTAATCAACATTATTAACTAATCAATATTATTAACTAATCAACATTATTAACTAATCAACATTATTAAATGATTAACATTATTAACTATCAACATTATTAACTAATTAACATTATCAACTAAATATTTATCAATGATATTTGTGGCTGTTTCATATGCTGACAACAAATTTTGGCGACTTTAGTTATATAAATGACATCTGAGAACTTGCTCAGTACATCTAGACCATAGTCCAGGCAAAGCAACTTAATTTGTGTTTTTTTATTTTTAAATTCAAGATGCATATGAAACTATATACATGTATACTATCTATGGCAAAGCATATGAAACTATACATACTATCTGTGGCAAAGCATATGAAACAACAAAACAAGGTGTTTGTTATAGAATAGACCCAACGAAAGGAATTGTCCTTGACAAGTCCAAGAAGTTGTTTGTCCTTGACAGCTCCAAGGAGTTGTTTGTCCTTAACAGCTCCAAGGAGTTGTTTGTCCTTGACAGCTCCAAGGTGTTGTTTGTCCTTGACAACTCCTAGGAGTTGTTTGTCCTTGACAGGTCCAAGGAGTTGTTTGTCCTTGACAATTCCAAGGAGTTGTTAGTCCTTGACAGCTCCAAAGTGTTGTTTGTCCTTGACAGCTCCAAGAAGTCGTTTGTCTTTGACAGCTCCAAGGAGTCGTTTGTCTTTGACTGCTCCAAGGAGTTGTTTGTCCTTAACAGCTCCAAGGAGTTGTTTGTCCTTAACAGCTCCAAGGAGTCGTTTGTCTTTGACAGCTCCAAGGAGTTGTTTGTCCTCGACAGCTCTAAGGACTTGTTTGTCCTTGACAGCTTCAAGGACTTGTTTGTCCTTGACAGTTCCAAGGACTTGTTTGTCCTTGACAGTTCCAAGGACTTGTTTGTCCTTGACAGCTCCCAAGAAGTTGTTCAGACATACCTATCCAAACAGCTGGTGCGCCATGTACCCACAGAATCAATATAGTAAACAATTTGTCAATATTCTTAAGGCTCTGAATTTTAACAGTGTCCTTTAGATTCTTCGAGTTTAACAAGGGTACTATTGCCTCCATCTCCCAGGTATTTACAAATCAGGTCATTGACCCCACATGGTAGAATGTTTATCCAGCTTGCCCAGGGGCTAGTTTGTTTAAATGTCAAGGCAAGAAATAAGTCTATTTAGTCTGTGAACTTTTGAATATTTGGATATTATTTCAAGTGATTATCATGGGGCGCTCTGGGGAGTTCTGAAACTGTTATTCCTTTCCTAGATTGCCATCCTCTAAATGCTGGTGTCCATGCAAAGTGTATTTTGTGGAGGTTTTTCTTCACAATCATTATTTATGTAAATCAGCAGCATCAACTGTGGCTATCATTGAAAGAAAGCCATGAACCTAATTTATTTTGTGATTGTAGCGAGAACCTGCTAGCCTAGGGTCTTGTGTAATCAGCTCTCAGCGGCCCTAAGCATGTGCAGAAAAAAAAAAACATGTCGCAAATAGCTGATTACTAAATGAAATTCTGTTGCTTTTTTGTATTGTATGCAAGGCCTGGCATTGTTGTTCAAATTTGAGCAGGCACAGATCCGGGGGTGCATTGATTGCCTGGACACCCTCTAAACGTTTTCAACAAAAATATTACAACTGTCTACTTTAAATGTTTGATAGAGTCATATAGAGTAACTCCCCATCACATGTTATAGAGTCATATAGAATAACTCCCCATCACATGTTATAGAGTCATATAGAATAACTCCCCATCACATGTTATAGAGTCATATAGAATAACTCCCCATCACATGTTATAGAGTCATATAGAGTAACTCCCCATCACATGTTATAGAGTCATATAGAATAACTCCCCATCACATGTTATAGAGTCATATAGAGTAACTCCCCATCACATGTTATAGAGTCATATAGAATAACTCCCATCACATGTTATAGAGTCATATAGAATAACTCCCATCACATGTTATAGAGTCATATAGAATAACTCCCCATCACATGTTATAGAGTCATATAGAATAACTCTCCATCACATGTTATAGAGTCATATGGACTAATTCCCCATCACATGTTATAGAGTCATATAGAATAACTCCCCATCACATATTATAGAGTCATATAGAATAACCCTCCATCACATGTTATAGAGTCATATAGAATAACTCCCCATCACATGTTATAGAGTCATATAGAATAACTCCCCATCACATGTTATAGAGTCATATAGAATAACTCCCCATCACATGTTATAGAGTCATATAGAGTAACTCCCATCACATGTTATAGAGTCATATAGAATAACTCCCCATCACATGTTATAGAGTCATATAGAATAACTCCCCATCACATGTTATAGAGTCATATAGAATAACTCCCCATCACATGTTATAGAGTCATATAGAATAACTCTCCATCACATGTTATAGAGTCATATGGACTAATTTCCCATCACATATTATAGAGTCATATAGAATAACTCCCCATCACATGTTATAGAGTCATATAGAATAACTCCCATCACTTGTTATATTGTCATGTAGAATAACTCCCCATCACATGTTATAGAGTCATTTAGATTAACTCTCCATCACATGTTATAGAGTCATATAGAATAACTCCCCATCACATGTTATAGAGTCATATAGAATAACTCCCTATCACATGTTATAAAGTCATATAGAATAACTCCCCATCGCATGTTATAGAGTCATATAGAATAACTCCCATCACATGTTATAGAGTCATATAGAATAACTCCCCATCACATGTTATAGAGTCATATAGAATAACTCCCCATCACATGTTATAGAGTCATATAGAGTAACTCCCCATCACATGTTATAGAGTCATATAGAATAACTCCCCATCACATGTTATAGAGTCATATAGAATAACTCCCCATCACATGTTATAGAGTCATATAGAATAACTCCCCATCACATGTTATAGAGTCATATAGAATAACTCTCCATCACATGTTATAGAGTCATATGGACTAATTTCCCATCACATATTATAGAGTCATATAGAATAACTCCCCATCACATGTTATAGAGTCATATAGAATAACTCCCCATCACTTGTTATATTGTCATGTAGAATAACTCCCCATCACATGTTATAGAGTCATTTAGATTAACTCTCCATCACATGTTATAGAGTCATATAGAATAACTCCCCATCACATGTTATAGAGTCATATAGAATAACTCCCTATCACATGTTATAAAGTCATATAGAATAACTCCCCATCGCATGTTATAGAGTCATATAGAGTAACTCCCCATCACATGTTATAGAGTCATATAGAATAACTCCCCATCACATGTTATAAAGTCATATAGAATAACTCCCCATCGCATGTTATAGAGTCATATAGAATAACTCCCTATCACATGTTATAAAGTCATATAGAATAACTCCCCATCGCATGTTATAGAGTCATATAGAATAACTCTCCATCACATCACATGTCTTCCATGAGCCCAAAGAATGCAAGTGACCAATAGGTATAATCATGTACCAAACTGATAGACCCTCGCGCATCTCCTTCCATTTTACCTGGATTTGCTCCTTGTTTTGGGGCTTAAAAGTATTTGTCCATTCCAAACATTTGAGCTGTTGAAGATGTGATTTTCCTCTTCTATTGTGGACTTGCCAAGTTTTCTAAACTAGTGATATCCTTACAAAATTGTAGCAACGTAAGATTTCAATCTCTTATAAAACATTAAGTCACAGGAATTGTCTTACACAGTGCCCTAGCTTTGCTGTTTGAGAGGGGCAGCCCGCCCTGTCCATCTTTTGGCCTACCCTACCTATTTTCATTTTTTTTTATTTTTATGACACACGTTTTGGAGGTCAACTTCTTTGAAAACTTAATAATCTTAACCTCATAAGTGAAATATCTCACATGGATACAGAATGATAGCATAGGAAGAAATTGTCCTGTTTGGCTCATGAATGGTCCTTATCAGAATAGTTTCATTCTGAGGTTGGGTTATGGCTAAAATTTCAGAGCTTCGTCAAGTGTTCAAGCCTTCAGGCTTAAGCGGGCCCTTGGGTCCACACCGAAAAGGTGCAGCACTCCTTATTGGCTCCCCCCAACCCCTCTGCAACAATTGCCATTGCACCCTCACAATCCATCACGTTCTCCTTGCTTGCCCCCCTGTACAACCTTCCCAGAGCTTTCCTCGCTCCCCACAACTCAATTGCTGAGTTCTTCCGGAAAAATCCTCCGGATGAAATTATCTCCTTCCTTCATCATGCCACCCTCTACAACCATATTTAATTCTCCTCTTCCACCCCCTCTCTACTTTGTTGTTGTTTCAATCATGCACCTCCCCTCTCAATCACAGCTTTCTGACCTTTTATTCTTGAATTTCTCTCATTCTCCCCCTGTTTCCTTTCCTTCCTACCTCTAGAATGATCTGACCTCTCAGGCACAATTTGACCTTCATTGTCGTGGCGCCGTTAAGCCCTCATCAAAGAAACAAACAAACTTCGTGCACATTAATATGCCCTCAACAAATCTAGTTACCTGTCCCTTTTCAAATTAAGCTAGCCTCTATCATACAATATGACCTCTGAACTAATCCATTACAGTATGAAGTTTGTGGTGCAATTGCCTATTGCCTACTGTGTGTGTTCATTTTCACATGATCACACTATGAAAGCTTAAATAAATTGACAATGACCAGGCAGTATAAGAGTTCACATTTATAAAATATGAATCTATAGTGGATATAAATCATAGTTACATTCAGGGCCTCCAACATTGGGGAGGGGAGGAAATAGAGGGAGGGACGGAGGGAGGGGGAAGGGAGGGGGTCATGGCCTCTTAATCATTTTCAAAACAATGGTTTTCAAATAGGCCTTATTTGTGTTAATTATTCAAAACAGTAATTACATCGGTCTTGTCGAGGACCCTGACATTTTAACATTTATTGATAAATCTTTGTAATAAAAAAAATGGATACTTTACCTATCTGAAAAATAATCTATTTTACAAATTGTTTGATCATGCGGACTAGGGAAGGAAACAAACAATGATCTCTTTGTACTAGTGATGTCATGGTATGTTGATTATCGCGATATTTCACGACATTAAATATGCTTCTTAACACATATCGCAATACCAAAAACTAATACAGAACTAAGAATTTTTTGTTCAACTAGGCTAGGCTACTTCATACGTTCCAGTACTAACGTTGCAGTAGTAAATCTAAAATGCAAGTTTAGGCCATATTCATTTCTGAATCAACTTTAAAAAAGTGCAAAAATATTGTGAAACATGAAAAACTATTTAAAAATCATGCTCCTTCACCCCACACTGGCATCATGCTCAGATGTAAGTTGGCAAAAAGAATGAAAAATTGGCCCAGAAAATGCCTCTCACTTTGATGATTCATGGTCACGTTGACTGAATTACCAAACATGTGCATGCAATGCGTGATGAAATCTAGATCCTAATAGTCATCGATCATGTCGTCTGCTAGATGGAAATCATCGTTTCTTGCATTCATCATTCATATGGATACATAAGTATAAACAAGTAGTGATATTATCAATATGTGTCGTGAATCAGATTTCTTGAAAAATATCGCAATATACCAATATATCGCGATATTTTTCTCACGATAATTGATACATAATATAGCCATATCGTGACAGCACTACTTTGTACTGCCATTTTTTATGTCCACTAACCCTTAATTTGTCTGTCAACCTTTTAGCTCTTGTGGCAAACTCTTAATTGTACTATGGCTTATATTTCTTCAAGAATGATAACCTTTTTTTGCACTATCAAATGATAACCTTTTTTGCAGTATAAAATGATAACTTTTTTTACAGTATAAAATGATATCTTTTTTTGCAGTATAAAATGTATCTTTTTGTGCAGTATAAAATGATATCTTTTTTGCAGTATAAAATGATGACCTTTTTTGCAATATAAAATGATAACCTTTTTTGCAGTATAAAATGATAACCTTTTTGCAGTATGAAATGATAACCTTTTTGCAGTATAAAATGATAATCTTTTTGCAGTATTAGAATGACAAACCTTTTTTAGTTTAAAATGATAACCTTCTTTTGCAGTATAAAATGATGACCTGTTTTTGCAGTATAAAATGATGACCTTTTTTTGCAGTATAAATTGATAACCTTTTTGCAGTATGAAATGATAACCTTTTTTTTTGCAGTATAAAATGATAACAGTATAAAATTTTTTTTTACAGTATAAAATGATAACCTTTTTTTCAGTATAAAATGATGACCTTTTTGCAGTATAAAATGATGAACTTTTTTACAGTATAAAATGATGACCTTTGTTGCTGTATAAAATCATAACCTTTTTTTGCAGTTTAAAATGATAACCCTTTTTTGCAGATCTTCCTCCAGATAACCCCCCGCCTCCTTTATGGCATACACCACAATCAATTACAATAACACCCACAACATCATACAATGGAACATTAGGAGCCTTAAGGCCAATTCTGAAGAAATCGACCTTCTGGCCTCCACCTTCAACCCGGTCGTCTTCTGCCTACAAGAAACTTTCTTGAAAACCACCGACCATTACTCCCTTTAACAACTTTGCTTGCTATCACAAACATCAAGTGGATGCTGACAGGGCCTGTGGTGGCGTCTCCATTCTCGTTAGACACGATATCCCACACAGCCCTGTTAGGTGCACACCGACCTTCAGGCCATCTGTATTTCTATCTCCTCCACAAAACTTTCACTCTCTGCAATATCTATCTCCCTCCCAACACCAACATTCAACCAACCAGCCTTAACAACCTCATCTCTCAGCTTCCCACCCCTTCATCCTTCTTGGTGACTTCAACGCTCACAACCCTTTGTGGGGCTCTAATACCACCACCCCTAGAGGCAAGTTCATCGAAAATGCTCTCCGTCAGCACAGCCTGTCCTTACTGAACACTAACTCCCGACCTACCTTCATCCTGCCACAGGCTCTCTCACCTGTATTGACCTGTCTATCTGTTCCCCTAACCTCCTCCCTGACTTTAGTTGAGAGTCACTGCTGACCTCTGTGGTAGTGATCATTACCCTCTTCTTATACACTCCAATCTTCAAATCCCCACTGAGCACACCCCTCAACTGGAACCTCGACAAGGCTGACTGGTCCTTTTTGAAACCCTCTGTGACTCACACCTCTCCCCCCATCTTCTCGAGGATGAGGATCCATGTCTAACTTCAGTAATATCCTTATCAACATCGCCACCTGCTCAATTCCCAAAACCTCCAAACCCCAAATCATCCCCCAACCCTGGTTCTCAGATGACTGCAAAACCGCCATCAAGAACAGGAAAAGAGCCCTCAGGAACTTTAAAACTAACCCGACCACCCATAACCTTAACTCTTTTCGCATCAGCCGTGCAAGGCCAGACGCACTATCAAGGACAGTAAAACCAACACTTGGAACAACTTTATCTCTTCTCTCACCACCAACACCCCCACTAAGAAGATTTGGAGAATGGTTAACAGCTTCCACGGCAGAGTAGGCAAATCTTCCATCTCCCATCTCTCTTGGAATGGAGACCTTCTCAGTATAAAAAGACATCGTTGACCACCTCGCCGCCTCTTTCAGCAACATCTCGGCCTCGACCAACTACTCCAATGCTTTCAAAATCAAAAAAAGCTTGCGATGAAGCCCGAGAATCACTTTTCCCTCTGACAACTCCGAAAGCTACAACACCCCTCTCACCCTTTCTGAATTAAACCAAGCCATCAGCGACGCTGGCTGCACCTCCAAGGGCCCAGATAACATCCCCTATCAGTTTCTGAAACACCTCCCCATCAAAGCCACCACTACCCTACTCACCATCTTCAACCACATTTGGTCCTCACACTCCTTTCCCCTATCTGGAGAACAGCTATTGTCATCCCCGTCCTTAAACCGGGAAGGATAGCACCGACCCCACCAGCTACCGACCCATCGCTTACTTGCTGTCTCTGTAAAATTATGGAAAAGATCATTAATCAGAGACTAAACTGGTTCCTCGAGACCAACAGAATCCTCTCTCCTCACCAAAGCGGCTTCCAAAACGCTCGCAATACCCTAGACCAGTTAATTACGCCGACACCGCTTATCCGGGAATCCTTTGCAAAAAGGAACACCTCATTGCCATATTTTTTGACCTCGAGAAAGCTTTCGACACTACTTGGAAATACGGCATTACCCGGAAACTTCACACCATTGGCCTCAGAGGCCACCTCCCCATCTTTATTCAAAACTTCCTCTCACCCAGGCAGTTCCAAGTTCAGATTGGCCACACCCTCTCCAAGCCGCACCCCCAAGAAGAGGGCGCCCCCAAGGCAGCATCCTCTCCCCACTCTCTTCAACCTGAGCATTAATGACATCGGGAATGACCTTGGCCCCAGCATCAAACGTGACCTTCTACGTGGATGACTTCACCATCTTCTACTCCTCCCTAGCTTTCCTATTGTTGAAAATAGGCTTCAAACCAGCCTCAATCAGCTGCAAGTCTGGAGCAACAATAACGGTTTTAGATTCTCCAAAGACAAGACAGTCTGCATGCACTTTTGTCATTTCAACAACCTCCTCCCAACCCGAACTTTGTGCTCAATGGGAATCGATCCTAAAGTTGAAAACACAAAGTTCCTTGGTCTAACTCTAGACCCCAAGCTCACCTACAAGCCACACATCACCAACCTGAAACTAAAATGCAATAGCTCCCTCAACCTCCTCCGACTGCTCTCCAACACTACTTGGGAGCGAACCGCTATGCTCTCCTCAAAATTTTCAGGCTCACCATTCGTGCTAAGCTTGACTATGGCAATATTGTTTACTGTGTCGCTACAACTCATACCTCAACCACATTAACACCATCCAAAATGAAGCCCTCAGGCTTTGTCTAGGAGCAGGACCTCCCCAATCACTAGCCTTCATGTTGAAGCCAACGAACTTTTTTTCTACTTAGATGTAAAAAGCTTAGCCTCTCCTATTTTTAGAGTCCTCACCAACACTCAGAACCCTGTTTACAACCTCATTAGGTACCCCAATTTCTCCTCCTTTTGATAGGACTAAAACCCTATCGCCCCCTTTTGCAGTATAAAATCAGACCTCTTTCAACTTGGCATCAACCCCGCCACTCTCGGCACCTATTCCTGGCCCACTTTTCCGCCTTGGGCCACCCCTTCCTTCTGTCCACCTAGACCTCTCCACTTATAACAAAACTCAAACTCACCCTAATCTCTTCATCAATCTCCACAACCAAATCAAAGACCAACTCTCAAATTACACTCTATCTATACTGATGGCTCCAAGGAAGGCAACAAGACAGCTGCTGCTGCCATCATCCAAGACATCACCCTCAGTAGCAGACTTCCTGACCACTCATCCATCTTTTCAGCCGAGGCTAAGGCCATTCTCCTCGCCCCTCAACTTTATTGAGTACTCTCCTCTTAGTCACTTTGCCATTTTTCTCTGACTCTAAGGCTGTTCTTACTTCATTACTCAATCTTAAATGGGATAACCTCACCTGCCACCTCCTCCTCCGGAAACTCTTTTCTCCCACCCTCTGCAGGAAAAGTGTTCTTTTCTTCTGATACCCAGCCATGTTGGCATCCCTGGCAATGACAGGGCTGATACAGCCGCTAAGCTTGCCCTTAACCTCCTCCCTTCCCCTTTTCCCAAACCCTCTCTGACATCAAACCGCTTATCGCTTCTCTTGTTCGTGACCGGGCTGGCAAACCTTATGGAACTTCCAAATTGATAACAAACTCCATGTTATCCAGCCCACAATCCCGATCAAATCCACCATCAACAACCTTCTCGTATCGACAACGCTCATATTCCCCGCCTTAGAATTGGTCACACCCGCCTCACTCACTCCCACCTCCTTATTGGTTCCCCCAACCCTCTGTAACAATTGCCACTGCATCCTTACAATCCAACACGTTCTCCTTGCTTGCCCCTGTACAACCTTCCCAGAGCTTCTCGCTCCCACAACTCAATTGCTGAGTTCTTCCAAAAATCCTCCAGATAAAATAGTCTCCTTCCTTCAGCATGCATCCCTCTACGGCCATATTTGATCCTCCTCTTCCACCCCTCTCTACTCTGTTTTTAGTTTTTCCCATGCACCTCCTCTCTCGATCACAGCTTTCTGGCTTTTGTTCTTGAATTTCTCTCATTCTTCCCCTGGTCTCTTTCCTTACTACCTCTAAAATGATCTGACCTCTCAGGCACAATTTGACCTTCGTGATAACGGGTGCGTTAAAAAGACCTTTTCAAACAATAAAATGATGACCTTTTTTGCAGTATAAAATGTATAAAATGACCCTTTTTGCAGTATAAAATGATGACCTTTTTTGCAGTATAAAATGATAACCTTTTTGCAGTATAAAATGATAACTTTTTTTCAGTATAAAATGATAACCTTTTTTACAATATAAAATGATGACCTTTTTTTGCAGTATAAAATGATGACCTTTTTTTGCAGTATAAAATGATGACCTTTTTTTGCAGTATAAAATGATGACCTTTTTTTGCAGTATAAAATGATGACCTTTTTTTGCAGTATAAAATGATAACCTTTTTTGCAGTATAAAATGATAACCTTTTTTACAGTATAAAAATGATGACCTTTTTTGCAGTATAAAATGATGACCTTTTTTTTTTACAATATAAAATGATGACCTTTTTTGTATAAAAGTATAAAATGATGACCTTTTTGCAGTATAAAATGATGACCCTTTTTTGCAGTGTATAAAAATGATAACCTTTTTTGCAGTATAAAATGATAACCTTTTTTTACAGTATCAAATGATAAGCTTTTTTTGCAGTATAAAATGATGACCTTTTTTTGCAGTATAAAATGATGACCTTTTTTTGCAGAATAAAACGATAATTTTTTTGCAGTATAAATTACTAAACTTAAATGTGTTTTCTTGTGCATTTGCATTTCTTCACCTCAACTTTGTGAACATCAAAGTCATTTAGAAAAGTGTGATTACATGCTGGGGGCCATAATTGGTGTTTGAGTTCCCGACAGGTTGGGGTCCCGTCTTTTACCATTTGCCAGTAAATTATAGATGCAGAACGCCTGCGAACAAGCCTCCAAAATCAATGAATTTCATCAAGCTGTGCAGAGAAATTCATGAAAATTACTTTCATCTAAGCCACAAATGATTACATCAGAAAATGGATACATTTTATGCTGCTTGTCATTTCTCATGATGGTGTGTTTAGTGATCTTTGCATAACCCTTGCATTTGGGTTTAATACACTTCTGATGCAAAATCAATAGCAGAATTTCAATACAATTAGTTTGAATGTACATTTTTATGATATAAATATTGTTCCCTAAACTGTGCCCCAAAGAATCAATAGATTTTCTCATTTTTCATTAATGTTTAAATTTGCACAAATTACCAAATTTGGGTAAAATTTGGAATTTCTTTCATTGCTTTTGTGAATCCTGATAAGCCATGATATATCTAGTGACATCTAGCTAGTTTTAGCATAGGTAAAAGATTAACCTTCACAGTGTGTGAAGAAGGGAGAATATTGTTTTCTTAATTATTCTTAAAGGTATACAGACCGGTTGTGTCTTGCCATAAATATGTTCCTTTCAATATTCAGTACACTTCATTAAAAGTATATGGACAGGTAGTGATTTTGCCATGAATATGTTCCTTTTAATATTCTGAACATTTCATTAAAGGTATATGGTATTTTCCTAGAAATTCCCTTTACGTCGAAAAAAACGTTTGCCGATAGGTCTTTTAGTGTGTATGGCCCCAAATTATGGAATAATCTCCCTTTCAATGTTAGGAGCAGCGGTAATTTTGAATCTTTTAAGAAATGTCTTAAGACGCATCTTTTTACTAGAGAATTTATTTTATAATCATTTAAAATGTTATCTTGTTTCACATTAATTGTACATATACTGTTTCTGAATATTTATTTTGAATATTTTTATACTTCTCATCAATTTCCAGCGTCATTTAATTTTAACATTTTAAACATTTTGAACTTTTTGATATCTTAAGTATTTTTATATTTTACTAACCATCGCCATTTTTATCATCATTTTGTCTTTTAGAATTTAATTTGTATGTCATGTGAAGTTTATTCGTTACGTTGCATCTATAATGTCTGTATTTGCGCTATATAAGTTGTTAATAATAATAATAATAATAATATGGAATATGTTCCTTTTAATATTCTTAATCTTTTTTAAAGGTATGGACAGGTAGTGATTTTGCCATAAATATGTTCCTTTTAATATTCTGAAGATTTCATTAAAGGTATATGGACAGGTAGTGATTTTGCCATATGTTCCTTTTAATATGTTAACCTTTTTATTTTAATATTCATTATGTTCCTTTTTTTTTGAACATTTTTAAAGGTATATGGACAGGTAGTGATTTTGCCATAAATATGTTCCTTTGTTCCATTAAAGGTTTAATATTGCCATGAATATGTTCCTTTTAATATTTAAACATTTCATTAAAGGTATATGGACAGGTAGTGATTTTGCCATAAATATTGTTCCTTTTAATATTCTTAATATTTTATTAAAGGTATATGGACAGGTAGGATTTTACCATAATTATGTTTCTTTTATTATTAAAGATTTCATTAAAGGTATATGAACAGGTAGTGATTTTGCCATAAATATGTTCCTTTTATTTTTTGAACATTTCATTAAAGGTATGGACAGGTAGTGATTTTGCCATTTGTTCCTTTTAATATTCTTAATCTTTTTTAAAGGTATATGGACAGGTAGTGATTTTGCCATAAATATGTTCCTTTTAATATTCTGAACATTTCATTAAAGGTGTATGGACAGGTAGTGATTTTGCCATAAATATGTTCCTTTAGATAAAAATTTCATTAAAGGTATATGGACAGGTAGAGATTTTGCCATGAATATGTTCCTTTTAATATTCTAAACATTTCATTAAAGGTATATGGACAGGTAGTGATTTTGCCATGAATATTCTTCCTTTTAATATTCTGAATATTTGATTAAAGGTATATGGACAGGTAGAGATTTTACCATAATTATGTTTCTTTTATTATTCTAAACATTTCATTAAAGGTATATGAACAGGTAGTGATTTTGCCATAAATATATTCCTTTTATTATTATGAACATTTCATTAAAGGTGTATGGACAGGTAGTGATTTTGCCATAAATATGTTCCTTTTAATATTCTTAATCTTTTTTTTTTAATATTCTTAATAAATATTTTAATATTCTGAACAAAGGTATATGGACAGGTAGTGATTTTGCCATAAATATGTTCCTTTTAATATTCTGAACATTTCATTAAAGGTATACGGACAGGTAGTGATTTTGCCATAAATATGTTCCTTTTAATACTCTTAACCTTTTTATTAAAGGTATACGGACAGGTAATGATTTTGCCATAAATACGTTTCTTTTAATATTTTTGAACATTTTATTAAAGGTATATGGACAGGTAGTGATTTTGCCATAAATATGTTCCTTTAGATACTCTGAAAATTTCATTAAAGGTATACAGACAGGTAGTGATTTTGCCATAAATACGTTTCTTTTATTATTTTGTACATTTTGTTAAAGGTATATGGACAGGTAGTGATTTTGCCATAAATATGTTCTTTTTAATATTCTGAATATTCATTAAAGGTATATGGACAGGTAGTAATTTTGCCATGAATACATTCCTTTTAATATTCTGAACATTTCATTAAAGGTATATGGACAGGTAGTGATTTTGCCATAAATATGTTCCTTTAGATACTCTGAAAATTTCATTAAAGGTATATGGACAGGTAGAGATTTTGCCATGAATATGTTCCTTTTAATACTCTTAACCTTTTATTAAAGGTATACGGACAGGTAATGATTTTGCCATAAATACGTTTCTTTTAATATTTTTGAACATTTTATTAAAGGTATATGGACAGGTAGTGATTTTGCCATAAATATGTTCCTTTAGATACTCTGAAAATTTCATTAAAGGTATACAGACAGGTAGTGATTTTGCCATAAATACGTTTCTTTTATTATTTTGTACATTTTGTTAAAGGTATATGGACAGGTAGTGATTTTGCCATAAATATGTTCTTTTTAATATTCTGAATATTCATTAAAGGTATATGGACAGGTAGTAATTTTGCCATGAATACATTCCTTTTAATATTCTGAATATTTCATTAATATACATCTATAAAAAAAAATTCAATCATTTCTGAAATATTCGTAAAAAAGTGAAAAATTAAGCACCAAGAAACTGTTGGACTTCCACTTTAAAAAATAAGTGACGTAATGATAAGGACACAGTAAGGCCTACAATGCATAACTTCCACAGTGCCACTGTGTCATATAGGCTACTTTAAAACATCAGTTTCATTAAATCAGACATCAGAATATCGCATAATTAGCGATATGCTAAATATTTTAGGACATTTTGTTGTGGATAATGAGAAAATATTGACTCAAAGTTCCAATCCATTATTTCTTTATGATTGGCAAACTCCACTTATTAAGTTAGGCTGTAAGTATTATTGTATGGTACGTTGTAAGTATTACTGTATGGTACATTGTAACTTTCACATAGCGTTTGTGTTAATTGTACTGTTCTATGCTTACGTCACGAAAAAACCAATACGTAATGAGCATACATTTGGAGACCTAAATTCAATAGACCGTCTATATGATTATAGAGTTTTCAAATATTATCTCACATATGAACCGTATTTAACATTTTTGATAATCCGCATTTATGTTCTTCTATCACATGCCTTTGTTGTAGCATACTCTCTGTGAATGTCTATCACATGCCTTTGTTGTAGCATACTCTCTGTGAATGTTTATCACATGCCTTTGTTGTAGCATACTCTCTGTGAATGTCTATCACATGCCTTTGTTGTAGCATACTCTCTGTGAATGTCTATCACATGCCTTTGTTGTAGCATACTCTCTGTGAATGTCTATCACATGCCTTTGTTGTAGCATACTCTCTGTGAATGTCTATCACATGCCTTTGTTGTAGCATACTCTCTGTGAATGTCTATCACATGCCTTTGTTGTAGCATACTCTCTGTGAATGTCTATCACATGCCTTTGTTGTAGCATACTCTCTGTGAATGTCTATCACATGCCTTTGTTGTAGCATACTCTCTGTGAATGTCTATCACATGCCTTTGTTGTAGCATACTCTCTGTGAATGTCTATCACATGCCTTTGTTGTAGCATACTCTCTGTGAATGTCTATCACATGCCTTTGTTGTAGCATACCTCTGTGAATGTCTATCACATGCCTTTGTTGTAGCATACTCTCTGTGAATGTCTATCACATGCCTTTGTTGTAGCATACTCTCTGTGAATGTCTATCACATGCCTTTGTTGTAGCATACTCTCTGTGAATGTCTATCACATGCCTTTGTTGTAGCATACTCTGTGAATGTCTATCACATGCCTTTGTTGTAGCATACTCTCTGTGAATGTCTATCACATGCCTTTGTTGTAGCATACTCTCTGTGAATGTCTATCACATGCCTTTGTTGTAGCATACTCTCTGTGAATGTCTATCACATGCCTTTGTTGTAGCATACTCTCTGTGAATGTCTATCACATGCCTTTGTTGTAGCATACTCTCTGTGAATGTCTATCACATGCCTTTGTTGTAGCATACTCTCTGTGAATGTCTATCACATGCCTTTGTTGTAGCATACTCTCTGTGAATGTCTATCACATGCCTTTGTTGTAGCATACTCTCTGTGAATGTCTATCACATGCCTTTGTTGTAGCATACTCTCTGTGAATGTCTATCACATGCCTTTGTTGTAGCATACTCTCTGTGAATGTCTATCACATGCCTTTGTTGTAGCATACTCTCTGTGAATGTCTATCACATGCCTTTGTTGTAGCATACTCTCTGTGAATGTCTATCACATGCCTTTGTTGTAGCATACTCTCTGTGAATGTCTATCACATGCCTTTGTTGTAGCATACTCTCTGTGAATAATCACACTGGCAGACAACAAAATGATCCAAGAAATGTATGATTATGTACTCTGTGTAAGCTACATCGACTAGAGGATGATTATCACTTTGTGCTAGAATGTCCCTTCGTAAAGTTTTCATTCCTCAGCACTTTATGACCACCATTTATATGCTTTGTGTGAAACACTTGTAAGAATTGCAAGCCAATCTGTAAGTTTAAATTTAGCCAGGTTCATACACAAAGCTCTTCAAAAGCGCAAAAAATCTTTAGCATGATTATTATGTTTGTTGTATGAATAAATAATTACTTTATTGTTCAACGATCCCATTATCCATTTTTTTAAATATATTTGTTATATTCATTTGTATTTGATTACTTGTTTTTGGTATGAACATGTATTTTGTGTCTATGTTTGTGTTTTTTGGTTCGCATGTGAAGCATAATGCGAACCTTTGTAATGGCGATTTCGTCTCTCCAGCTGTCCGTCTGGCCTTTTGTCCGGCCATCCACAGTTTTTCCTGAGATTTCATTAATTGTTATGCTCCTTAAAGATTTAAACAGTCAGACCCGATGTAATATATGAGCAGGTCGGGTCAGACTTTTCCTTTTCCTTTTCTTTATTCTGAAAACCACAAGTAATTAGGATCAAATTTCCTTTATGGCTCCATTGTACTAGTTCTCCTGTTGGTCCTGTAGGACATGTTTACACCAAGGGCTATATTAGCCATAATTTTTTGACTCTGCTTTTTTTTCTTATTCAACAAGTCATTTGCCTATATAAGTTATATGAACTGACACTTGCATACATATTATGCTCAAAGGGAATGTGATAGCTTGGAAGAGACTTCTTATGGAGCCTAAGGGATGTCATGGGGGACATGGGGTGGGATGCCGTGTGGAACAGGGTGGAATGCCATGTAGGATATATAGTGGAATGTGATGCGGAACATAGGGTGAAATGCCATGGGATGGGATGTCATGTGGGACATGGGATGTCATGTGGGACATGGGGTGGGATGCCATGTGGGACATGGGGTGGGATGCCACAAGTAACACAGTGTGACATAGTTTTGGATGCCATGTGTGACATTGGGTAGGAGGCTATGTGAGACATAGCATAGGAGGCCATAGGGACATGAGATGTGATGCCATGTGGAACATAAATTAGGATGTCATTCGGACATTGGGAAGGATACCATGTGGAACATTGGAAGGGATACCATGTGGAACATATGGTGGGATCCAGTATTGGACAGAAGGTGGGACATCAGGTGGGAAGCCACTGATGCGGTGGGATGCCATGTGGGACATAGGGAGAGATGCCATATTGGGACACAGAAAGGGATGCCATGTGGGACATAGGGAGGGATGTCATGTGGTACATATGCTTTGATTAATGTAGGATATACATGTAGGATAGGATCCATGTGGGTCATAGGGTGGGATGCCATGTGGAACATATGGTGGAATGCCATGTGGGACATATGGTGGAATGCCATGTGAGGCATACTGTATGGTGGAATGCCATGTGGGAGATATGGTGGAATGTCATGTGGGACAAGGCATGGGATGAGATATCATGTGGGACATGGGGTGGGATGTCATTTGGCACATGGAATGGAATCCATGTGGGACATATGGTTGAGATTCCATGTGGGTCATAGGATGGGATGCCATGTGGGACATATGGTAGAATGCCACATTGGACAAGGGATGGGATGGGATGACATGTGGGACATGGGGTGAGATGCCATGTTGGAGATAAGGTGGAATGCCATGTGGGACATGGGATGGCATGTCATGTGGGACATGGGGTGGGATGCCATGTGTGACATGGGATGCCATGTGGAACTTAGTGTGAGATGTCTTTTTTATAATTGGCGGGTCATATGATATGGGTGTCAATTTGCATGGGCATGCAAACCATGATGGTATTTACCATTCTAGATCATGTTTAAAACATTATTAGTTCTTTTCTATAATCAAAAATTGTTAAATCAATGTACTTATATTTGTATGTAATATGCTGGAGGCTTGAACATTGAATGAAGTAAATAATATTAATCAAAATAAGCCAGATTTTTCACATTTTTGGATCGATTTTGTAAGAAAGTGTTTGTGGTGAGTGTGTATGAAGGGCATTTGTATCAATTTATGCAAAGTGTTTGGGGTGAGTGTGTATGAAGGGCATTTGTATCAATTTATGCAAAGTGGTTGTGGGTGAGTGTATGAAGGGCATTTGTATCAATTTATGCAAAGTGGTTGTGGTGATTGTGTATGAAAGGCATTTGTATCAATTTATGCAAAGTGGTTGTAGTGAGTGTATGAAGGGCATTTGTATCAATTTATACAGAGTGGTTGTTGTGAGTGTGTATGAAGGGCATTTGTATCAATTTATGCAGAGTGGTTGTTACCTGTCCATTTACCTTTTAAGTCTAAAATTAAAAGTTTGGCTACAAGATCAGGGGATTTCAAATAAATAGGCTTCTTTTATAAAAGAAACGTCTTGTTAAGGTAAGTGACTAACGGTCTGGGTGATTTCAAAGAGAAAGGGATAAATTTCCCCAACAAGTAGGAAACAATGATTCCAGGAGCATCCATTACCTAATATTACCCATGGTGCCCCTTGTTTATTGTGTAGGTGAAACTGTATACTTATTCCTTGTTTATTGTGTAGGTGAAACTGTATACTTATTCCTTGTTTATTGTGTAGGTGAAACTGTATAGTGGGGAATTGTTTGGAGGCTTTCATGGGATATGGACATCAATGACTGGAATCTGAGATTCCATGCTGTTTCAATATTGATTTGGAATTTCCAGACCTCTGTTTGACTTCTTAACTGAATTACATGCATTCCACTTTTTAAAATGCTAAAGACCATGGTGTATACTTGCATGAAGGGAGATTGACTATGGGTTCATGCAATGATTGAGTTGTATGAATACGTAATCTCCAAGAAGTAGCCTTCTAAGGGATTATTTTCATCCCATCTAAGAGAACTGATTGAAGCATCTATTAAGCACAAGGAATCTTCATTACTCAATACCCCAATGATTGATGTTTATGGACGTTGACAGTCACAGCTAATACAGTGCAGCACATTAAGCTCTTTTGCATTAACCTCATAACTGTCAATATTTGAAAGCAGCAGAAGTGTTAATTAATTGAGGTCATTACCTTGATAACACAAGCATTTTATTGGCTTGTTGACATCAACTCGTGAGCAATTTGAATAGCCAATGAAACCTCAATTTAAGGCTGCTATAATAGGGGTACTGCACCCAAGGGGGAACATCATTCCAATCAATTTAAGGCTGCTATAATAGGGGTACTGCACCCAAGGGGGAACATCATTCCAATCAATTTAAGGCTGCTATAATAGGGGTACTGCACCCAAGGGGGAACATGGAAGTCTCATTTTGGTCAAAACAAGGCCTTGTTTTACCACTGTAGGAATGCATTCTACATGAGTATTATGTACAAATATTTGATATAGGGCCGTATGGGATGGGCCATATGGGAGGGGCCGTATGGCAGGGGCCATATGGGTGGGACTTTTCACTCATAAAGGACAGGGACAAGTAGTTGCATGGTTAGTGTTGCAGCTGTTACTATGTGATTTATGTTTTATTACAGGGGTGATTAGGTGGTTTGGAGCACAGGTGTTCCTAGCATTATGGCAACTTATATACTCATCGACATATACATATACATATATATATATATATATATATATATATATATATATATATATATATATATATATATATATATATATATATATATATATATATATATATATATATATATATATATATATATATATATATATATATATATATATATATGTTTGAACCATGTTTGAAAATTCCTTTTTTTGACCACTCGTGAATCTTAATTACATTTTTTTACTCAACTCACATTTGCCAGAGATTGTGCTTATGATAGAAAGATATATAAATGGGCCTTCCTTTCTGTATGGGTAACTTATATGAGTCTATCATATCCAACAAATAATTTGAATTGGTGTGTGCAGTAAGCGACACCAATAATTCTAGGCTGCATTTACCACTCATTTAGCTAACAAGAAAGTCAAAGTGGTACACTTTATTTTTATAAATAGATCTTAAACTTTATATATAGTATAACTAACAGTAAACAACAGAAAAATTTACCAGGTGACAATTGCTTCGGAAGAATCCATTGGTCTCTTGACTTCATATACACATTTCAAAGTTTGTGTTTGAATTGTCAATTTTCGACCAATTGGATCGAATTTTGTTTGTGTTTACCATGATGTCATCATAATCTTCACGCGGCTCGTTCTTGTCGAAATAATACTGAATTGCTGCTTCTTCATTACGTCAACGTGGACATTTCTTTGGTTCACAGCAAATTATCGGGCATTTAGCGTGTATTGGGGTAGAAAATTCATCGTTTGTACATGAAAAATAACAAATACTGTGGCTTATAAACGAAGAAGGGAGTCTCCTGCAAATGTGAGTTGAGTAAAAAAATGTAATTAAGATTCGTGAGTGGTAAAAAAAAAAAGGAATTTTCTTATACGGTTCGAAAGTTGCGGTAGGAGGGTAACCCACCTTGTTAGATAGATAGATAGATAGAGAGAGAGAGAGAGAGAGAGATAGATAGATAGATAGATAGATGAGTGTATAGATGAGTGTATAGATGAGTATATAGATGAGTATATAGGTTGCCATAATGCTAGGAACACCTGTGCTTTGGAGATGGTATCCTGGCATGGAATATCTTACTGATGGTGGTCATCCATTGTACATGGATTTTGCTCTCAGACCAGGGATCAAAGAGTTCAAGTAATTCAGACCAGGGATCAAAGAGTTCAAGTAATACATGGGCAGTAGAGGCTACCTAAGCTTTAAAGATTTCAATTATGTTGCTTGGAAGTGAATCTGCCCTAATTGTATCATATTCTACATGGGGTCATTGAACCATGCAGTGACTGTTTGAACTATCACCAACTCCAGAAATATTCCCAAATATAAGTATCTTACGTTGTACATTTTATCTTTTTGATTAGAATGCAGGAAAGTTTCTGCAACAACATGCTTTATTGCTGGCTGGAGTTTAAGGTCCTTTTACATGATCGTACTGCATTCAGCTTTCTTTGTCAGGGGTGGCGGAACAGGGTGGTGGGGAGCTCGTGAAATTCAGCCCCAATATGTTTAGGTGAAGATGTGTTATCTTGTTACCTGACTTCATTAGCCCCCCAATATCAGTGTCATATGTCACCTGACCTCATTAGCCTCCCCTCTAATATTTTGAACACTTTGCCGCCCCTGTTAGCCAAGTTGCAGAACAGATTGCTTGACGTGTAACATGAAAAAGTGCTACATTCAACTTTCATACTACGAAACAGAATACATCAGTTTTTAACATTCTTTTTCCATTTTTGAAGTTTCTTGAATTAATAGATCATTTTCATTACTCATGCCATTGCCTTTCAGTTTCCATAATGTGGCTTTTAATTATGTTTCATTTGGGATTGTCAATGACCCCCAAGAGGTGGTTGGCATTCAGTTTGTGACAACTGTTTAAATCTGTTGAGTGCAAAAGGGTTATTTCATGTGACTTGTACTTAATAGGTTTTTACTTGCCATGTAAAACGTTGCAAAAAGCTACAGTGATTTTAAGGCCATTTGCAAATAAGATAAAAAAATAGCCTTAAATCATTTACTATTGTAACAGTTCAATTATTTCCATATTTGGGGTAAAAAGAATAACCTACAACACCTTTTTCATAGTATTTTGTGGAAGCACAAATTGTTAAAAAAAAATTGAGGATACAGAAATCTTTAACTGGATGTGAATTGGTTGTATCAGTCTGTCCCTAAGACCATGCATTTTTACCTACCTGTATCGCTATCAGAATAAAAACCTTAGTTTATATTTCATGGATATTATTCCACGATTTGTAAATATCTCACTTGTACGTTTTACAGCCTGAGTATATCTCTGTTTTACCTTCCTTTTACACATATGGCATATTTCAGTTTCGAGTTTGACATTTTTACACAAGGATTTTACTGAAGGGTATCCATAAGCAGGTGGGACAGGGGGAGTAGGGGTCCATAAGCAGAAGGGACAGGGGAGTAGGGGTCCATAAGCAGGTGGGACAGGGGAGTAGGGGTTCATAAGCAGGTGGGACAGGGGAGTAGGGGTCCATAAGCAGGTGGGACAGGGAGTAGGGGTCCATAAGCAGGTGGGACAGGGAGTAGGGGTTCATAAGCAGGTGGGACAGGAGAGTAGGGGTCCATAAGCAGGTGGGACAGGGGAGTAGGGGTTCATAAGCAGGTGGGACAGGGGAGTAGGGGTCCATAAGCAGGTGGGACAGGGGAGTAGGGGTTCATAAGCAGGTGGGACAGGGAGTAGGGTCCATAAGACAGGTGGGACAGGGGAGTAGGGGGTCCATAAGCAGGTGGGGTGGGACAGGTGGGATAGGGGTCCATAAGCAGGTGGGACAGGGGAGTAGGGGTCTATAAGCAGGTTGGACAGGAGAGTAGGGGTCTATAAGCAGGTTGGACAGGGGAGTAGGGGTCCATAAGCAGGTGGGACAGGGGAGTAGGGGTTTATAAGCAGGTGGGACAGGTGAGTAGGATCCATAAGCAGGTGGGACAGGGGAGTAGGGGGTTCATAGACAGGTGGGACAGGGGAGTAGGGTACATAAGCAGGTGGGATAGGGGTCCATAAGCAGGTGGGATAGTGGTCCATAAGCAGGTGGGATAGGGGAGTAGGGGTCCATAAGCAGGTTGGACAGGGGAGTAGTGGTCCATAAGCAGGTGAGACAGGGGAGTAGGGGTCCATAAGCAGGTGGGACAGGGGGGTAGGGGTCCATAAGCAGGTGGGACTGGGGAGTAGGGGTCCATAAGCAGGTGGGACAGAGGAGTAGGGGTCCATAAGCAGGTGGGACAGGGGAGTGGGGGTCCATAAGCAGGTGGGACAGGAGTAGGGGTCCATAAGCAGGTGGGATGGGAGTAGGGGAAGAATTCCTCAAAGGGTGGAAAAGTAAGAAAATTGATAGTTATATTTTGACAAAAAGGTTGAAAGTGCACAAAAGATCAAAGAAAAAAATGTCATCAATTATATGCTGTAAAGTTGTCAATTTTTGTAGCAAAATTAAATAAAAAACGGACAATTTTTTGTAAAAATGTGATTAACATGATAATGTGATTAACCTGATAATTAATCAAGATGATGATTAGCATGATAATGTGATTAACCTGATAATGTGATTAACCTGATGTGATTAACCTGATAATGTGATTAACCTGATAATGTGATTAACCTGATAAGAAGATTAACCTATTAATGTGATTAACCTAAAAATGTGATTAAGCTCATAATGTGATTAACATGATAATGTGATTAACATGATAATGTGATTAATGTAATAATGTGATTAACCTGATTATGTTATTAACCTGATTATGTGATTAACCTGATAATGTGAATAACCTGATAATGTGATTAACCTGATAATGTGATTAACCTAATAATGTTATTAACATGATAATGTGATGAACCGGATAATGTGAATAATTTATTTATGTGATTAACATGGTAATGTGATTAACCTGATAATTTGATTAACCTATTAATGTGATTAACCTGATAATGTGATTAACCTCATAATGTGATTAACGGGATAATGTGATTAATGTAATAATGTGTTTAACCTGAAAATGTGATTAACATGATAATGTGATTAACCTGATAATTGATTAACGTGATGATGTGATCAGCATGATCATGTCATTAAGCTGATAATGTGATTAACCTGATAATGTGATTAACCTGATAATGTGAGTAACATGATTAACCTGATTATGTGAGTAACGTGATTAACATGATAATGTGATTAACATGATTAACATGATAATGTGATTGCCTTAATAATTCATCTGCTCATTTTCAAAATGGTGTAAATTCTATATATCTTGTTATTGCTTAGTTACTGACTGATCTCTCTGCAATTAAAAGGTTAGAGTAAGTTGGATAAAATCAAAATATATGACAAATGATAATACAGATATACTGCCCCCAATTATTTCCCTTTAACAGGTTGCCATATTATTTAAGAGCATTAAAAGATAATATTTAAATGAACTTCTGCATAAAGCCAACCCCATCTTGTGCTCTATAAAGAGATACATACAGTTCAAAAAGAAAATTATTGTGAAAAAACTAAAAGAAGTGAGTCTAAAAGATTTGTGTTAAACAATACATGAAGACTGATCCTGGTACTTTGGGAGGAAACCGAAAAGTTGCTTCAGAGATAAGATTCAGCAGCAGCTAACTATCATATACAGTAGGATGAAGTGTGAGAATTTATTTTGTAGAAAAGTGGAGCATCAAATTGGGAATATATGAATAGGAGTGATATGATGCAAACAAGGGGATGTTAACAGCACCGTCATGAGCAAGTACAGTATAAGTATCTTAAACTAGGTTTGAAAATGAACTGGCGAGATATGACAATTGCACTGGCTTGGATGACAGGATTTGGAGGTCAGCAGTATCAGGCTTGGGATTTGAGGGGGTTGAGATTTGATGTGATTGGACTCGAAATAAAGGGATCGGAGGATTAGTGATGGGATGAGATTGTTATTTGGGGATAATTGGCAGTATGGGAGTCATTTAAGATAGATCATTTTACAGCTTCATAAGTTACTTGTTGTTTTTATTTTTTTTGTATCCTAATTCAAAGGGTTGCAGCAAATTCATATTACTTACTCAGTCCTCTGCACTCGGATTAGAGCATAGGGCCTGAATTCAGTCTCCATCTCCAGGGTCTTATTTAGTCCTCTGCACTCGGATTAGAGCATAGGGCCTGAATTCAGTCTCCATCTCCAGGGTCTTATTTAGTCCTCTGCACTCGGATTAGAGCATAGGGCCTGAATTCAGTCTCCATCTCCAGGGTCTTATGCTACGCCTTCCCCCAAGTCTTGATGCACCATGTCTAAGGTTCTTTGCCAGGTTGCGGTTGGTCGATCTCTTTTGCATTTACCTTATGGATTCAAGTTCAAAGCATGGTGTTGGATGTTCTTCTGGTCTCTTCATCGAGTGTGACTGACACACTTCCATTTGCATGGTGTGATGGTGGTGGTTATAGTTTGGTTCTTTGCCAGAGGTCCTGATAAAAGATGCTGTCTGACCATCTGACATGCATTATCTGCCTTAGACATGTGTTGATAAAGACCTGCAGTTTGTGATATCATCTGTTCTTCCTGCATGTTCTGCTTATAATGATGCCCAGCTATGTTAAGGTGCCTACTCGTTTTATCTCTTGTCCAATCAAAGTGCTCCCTGTCTAGCAATGATGCCCAGCTATGTTAAGGTGCCTACTCGTTTTATCTCTTGTCCAATCAAAGTGCTCCCTGTCTAGCATTGATGCCCAGCTATGTTAAGGTGCCTACTCGTTTTATCTCTTGTCCAATCAAAGTGCTCCCTGTCTAGCAATGATGCCCAGCTATGTTAAGGTGCCTACTCGTTTTATCTCTTGTCCAATCAAAGTGCTCCTGTCTAGCAATGATGCCCAGCTATGTTAAGGTGCCTACTCGTTTTATCTCTTGTCCAATCAAAGTGCTCCTGTCTAGCAATGATGCCCAGCTGTGTTAAGGTGCCTACTCGTTTTATCTCTTGTCCAATCAAAGTGCTCCCTGTCTAGCAATGATGCCCAGCTATGTTAAGGTGCCTACTCGTTTTATCTCTTGTCCAATCAAAGTGCTCCTGTCTAGCAATGATGCCCAGCTATGTTAAGGTGCCTACTCGTTTTATCTCTTGTCCAATCAAAGTGCTCCCTGTCTAGCATTGATGCCCAGCTATGTTAAGGTGCCTACTCGTTTTATCTCTTGTCCAATCAAAGTGCTCCCTGTCTAGCAATGATGCCCAGCTATGTTAAGGTGCCTACTCGTTTTATCTCTTGTCCAATCAAAGTGCTCCCTGTCTAGCAATGATGCCCAGCTATGTTAAGGTGCCTACTCGTTTTATCTCTTGTCCAATCAAAGTGCTCCCTGTCTAGCATTGACTCTCATGATCTTTGTCTTGGTGGTATTTATCTCTAGCCCTGTGGTCCTTGCAATGCTCTGTTTGTCTGCATAACAGTGGAACAGAAGACTGACATCATCTGCCAAGTCCTGATCTTCTAGTCTCTAAGTGATGTTCCACTGTATTCCTCTAGGATCATTAAATTGCTGTCCTCAATACCCAGTCAATGATGACGGAGAAGAGCACGGGAGAAAAAAGATAACCCTGTCTAACACCGGTGTTGATGGTGAAGGGTGAGGACTGGTCAGAGTTGTGGATAACATGTCAAGTGGTATCTTTATACAGGCTCTGTGGATCAAGCAAACTATCTTTTGTGGAATGGCCTAGTGCCTCATTGCTTACTGCATTGTTGTTCTATGCACTGTGCCAAAGGCCTTTTTGAAGTCTACAAAATAATTGCATAGTGGAGACTGCCATTCTAAGGACTGTTCGATAACGATACCCAGCGTGATACCTTATTGTGTGACTATATGCCATAGCGTGACTATATGCCATTGCGTGACTATATGTGCACCATAGCGTGACTATATATATATACACCATAGAGTGACTACATACCATATACCCACAATGTAATTCATATATACACCATAGAGTGATTACATACCATAGCATGACAATTACTCTACCCACAATGTAATTCTAACAGAAATAGACATAATTCTCATCACTTAATTCGAAAGACTGAAATTTTGAGCAAGAAATTGGAAGAGTTACCTATGTATGGCAACTGTGTGTTTAGTCTTGCATACAAAATTAGCATATATTGGAAATGCCCCAAACTTTGATCAACCAGAATGAAAGAGAGTTCTTTCCGAAATTTAAAAAGTATTGAAATTAACAGTTTAGAACTTTTCTAAAAGGCAATTTTTTTTTTTAAAAGACTATTTATTTTTCTTCTAAAAGGCTATTTTTTTCTTTTTAAAAGGCTATTTTTTCTTTCTAAAAGGCTATTTTTTTCTTTCTTAAAAGGCTATTTTTTCTTTCATAAAGGCTATTTTTTTCTTTCTAAAAGCAATTTGTTCTTTTTAAAAAGGGTTTTTTTCCTAAAAGGCTAATTTTTTCTTTCTAAAAGGTTAATTTTTTTCTAAAAAGCTATTTTTTTTCTTTCTAAAAGGCTGGGTTTTTTTCTTTTCTAAAAGGCTATTTTTTTTCTTTTCTAAAAGGCTATTTTTTTCTTTCTAGAAGGCTATTTTTTCTTTCTAAAAGGCTTTTTTTTTTCTTTCTAAAAAGCTATTTTTTTTTCTTTCTAAAAGGCTACTTTTTTCCTTTTCTAAAAGGCTATTTGTTTTTTCTTAAAGGCCATTTTTTTTTTTAAAGGCTACTTTTTTTTCTTTCTAAAAGGCTATTTTTTTTTTCTTAAAGGCTATTTCTTTTCTATCTAAAAGGCTATTTAACTTGTCCAGAGTTTTAGAAATGTTTAAACTTCACATGCAGTTTTCTCTATTTAGTGAATATTTTAGCTTTAATTATCATTAATTAACTTCAATCAACAAACCAAACCATTAATTAAGAACAGGATTTGGGGTTTGTGTCTCATTTGGATCAAAGGTGAATCTAAAGGAAGGTGGGCAGTGCAAAATATATATTTGCATAATTTTAAGATAAGAGAACAGTGCAAAAAATCATAATTTCCCCTTACAACAGGGGAAAAAAATCAAATTGGCCGCATTAGCCCATTCTTTTAATCTGCCCTTGTTCTGGACGCTTTCCTGTTCGCTTATGCATCCCTTTAGTTCATTTCGAAAAGTTTGTTGCCTCGATCCACATCGATCCTGCTTCGTAAGCACAATCCATATTCATCCTTCTCAGTGCCAAACCTGACAAGCTATCAATAATCAAATGATGTTCCCTTTTTATTTCCTCAGTGAATATTACTTGTTTATGTTCATCCATGACATTTTCACTAATTCCACCAAGTACAAACACTATGTATAGATCCACCCCACCATAAGCCTGAGGATGATTATAGCAAACACTATGTATAAATCCACCCCATTATAAGCCTGAGGATAATTATAGCAAACACTATGTATAGATCCACCCTACCATAAGCCTGAGGATGATTATAGCAAACACTTTGTATAGATCCACCCCACCATAAGCCCGAGGATGATTATAGCAAACACTATGTATAGATCCACCCCACCATAAGCCTGAGGATGATTATAGCAAACACTATGTATAGATCCACCCCACCATAAGCCTGAGGATGATTATAGCAAACACTATGTATAGATCCACCCCACCATAAGCCTGAGGATGATTATAGCAAACACTATGTATAAATCCACCCCATTATAAGCCTGAGGATAATTATAGCAAACACTATGTATAGATCCACCCCACCATAAGCCTGAGGATGATTATAGCAAACACTATGTATAGATCCACCCTACCATAAGCCTGAGGATGATTATAGCAAACACTATGTATAGATCCACCCCACCATAAGCCTGAGGATGATTATAGCAAACACTATGTATAGATCCACCCCACCATAAGCCTAAGGATGATTATAGCAAACACTATGTATAGATCCACCCTACCATTAGCCTGAGGATGATTATAGCAAACACTTTGGTATAGATCCACCCCACCATAAGCCCGAGGATGATTATAGCAAACACTATGTATAGATCCACCCCACCATAAGCCTGAGGATGATTATAGCAAACACTATGTATAGATCCACCCCACCATAAGCCTGAGGATGATTATAGCAAACACTATGTATAAATCCACCCCACCATAAGCCCGAGGATGATTATAGCAAACACTATGTATAGATCCACCCCACCATTAGCCTAAGGATGATTATAGCAAACACTATGTATAGATCCACCCTACCATAAGCCTGAGAATGATTATAGCAAACACTTTGTATAGATCCACCACACCATAAGCCTGAGGAGGATTATAGCAAACACTATGTATAGATACACCCCACCATAAGCCCGAGGAGGATTATAGCAAACACTATGTATAGATACACCCCACCATAAGCCCGAGGCTGATTATAGCAAACACTTATGTATAGATCCACCCCACCATAAGCCTAAGGATGATTATAGCAAACACTATGTATAGGTCCACCCCACCATAAGCCCAAGGATGATTATAGCAAACACTATGTATAGATCCACCCCACCATAAGCCTGAGGATGATTATAGCAAACACTATGTATAGATCCACCCCACCATAAGCCTGAGGATGATTATAGCAAACACTATGTATAGATCCACCCCACCATAAGCCCGAGGATGATTATAGCAAACACTATGTATAGACCCACCCCACCATAAGCCCGAGGATGATTATAGCAAACACTATGTATAGACCCACCCCACCATAAGCCCGAGGATGATTATAGCAAACACTATGTATAGACCCACCCCACCATAAGCCCGAGGATGATTATAGCAAACACTATGTATAGATCCACCCCACCATAAGCCCGAGGATGATTATAGCAAACACTATGTATAGATCCAACCCACCATAAGCCTGAGGATGATTATAGCAAACACTATGTATAGATCCATCCAACCATAAACCTGAGGATGATTATAGCAAACACTATGTATAGATCCACCCCACCATTAGCCTGAGGATGATTATAGCAAACACTATGTATAGATCCACCCCACCATAAGCCCGAGGATGATTATAGCAAACACGTATGTATAGATCTACCCCACCATAGGCCCGAGGATGATTATAGCAAACACTATGTATAGATCCACCCCACCATAAGCCCGAGGATGATTATAGCAAACACTATGTATAGACCCACCCCACCATAAGCCCGAGGATGATTATAGCAAACACTATGTATAGACCCACCCCACCATAAGCCGAGGATGATTATAGCAAACACTATGTATAGATCCACCCCACCATAAGCCCGAGGATGATTATAGCAAACACTATGTATAGATCCAACCCACCATAAGCCTGAGGATGATTATAGCAAACACTATGTATAGATCCACCCCACCATAAGCCCAAGGATGATTATAGCAAACACTATGTATAGACCCACCCCACCATAAGCCCGAGGATGATTATAGCAAACACTATGTATAGACCCACCCCACCATAAGCCCGAGGATGATTATAGCAAACACTATGTATAGATCCACCCCACCATAAGCCCGAGGATGATTATAGCAAACACTATGTATAGATCCAACCCACCATAAGCCTGAGGATGATTATAGCAAACACTATGTATAGATCCATCCAACCATAAACCTGAGGATGATTATAGCAAACACTATGTATAGATCCACCCCACCATTAGCCTAAGGATGATTATAGCAAACACTATGTATAGATTCACCCCACCATAAGCCTGAGGATGATTATAGCAAACACTATGTATAGATTCACCCCACCATAAGCCTGAGAATGATTATAGCAAATACTTTGTATAGATCCACCCCACCATAAGCCTGAGGAGGATTATAGCAAACACTATCTATAGATACACCCCACCATAAGCCCGAGGAGGGTTATAGCAAACACTATGTATAGATACACCCCACCATAAGCCCGAGGCTGATTATAGCAAACACTTATGTATAGATCCACTCCACCATAAGCCCAAGGAGGATTAGAGCAAACACTATGTATAGATCCACCCCACCATACGCCTGAGGATGATTATAGCAAACACTATGTATAGATCCACCCCACCATAAGCCCGAGGATGATTATAGCAAACACGTATGTATAGATCTACCCCACCATAGGCCCGAGGATGATTATAGCAAACACTATGTATAGATCCACCCCACCATAAGCCCGAGGATGATTATAGCAAACACTATGTATAGACCCACCCCACCATAAGCCCGAGGATGATTATAGCAAACACTATGTATAGACCCACCCCACCATAAGCCCGAGGATGATTATAGCAAACACTATGTATAGATCCACCCCACCATAAGCCCGAGGATGATTATAGCAAACACTATGTATAGATCCACCCCACCATAAGCCCGAGGATGATTATAGCAAACACTATGTATAGACCCACCCCACCATAAGCCCGAGGATGATTATAGCAAACACTATGTATAGATCCACCCCACCATAAGCCCGAGGATGATTATAGCAAACACTATGTATAGACCCACCCCACCATAAGCCCGAGGATGATTATAGCAAACACTATGTATAGACCCACCCCACCATAAGCCCGAGG
The DNA here is from genome assembly GCA_020152595.1 of Chiridota heheva. Taxonomy (NCBI): domain Eukaryota; kingdom Metazoa; phylum Echinodermata; class Holothuroidea; order Apodida; family Chiridotidae; genus Chiridota; species Chiridota heheva. The sequence continues at coordinate 218,083 of JAIGNY010001561.1, forward strand.
ATGATTATAGCAAACACTATGTATAGATCCACCCCACCATAAGCCCGAGGATGATTATAGCAAACACTATGTATAGATCCACCCCACCATAAGCCCGAGGATGATTATAGCAAACACTATGTATAGACCCACCCCACCATAAGCCCGAGGATGATTATAGCAAACACTATGTATAGATCCACCCCACCATAAGCCCGAGGATGATTATAGCAAACACTATGTATAGATCCACCCCACCATAAGCCCGAGGATGATTATATAAGCCGGAGGCTGATTAAACACTATGTATAGATCCACCCCACCATAAGCCCGAGGATGATTATAGCAAACACTATGTATAGACCCACCCCACCATAAGCCCGAGGATGATTATAGCAAACACTATGTATAGACCCACCCCACCATACGCCCGAGGATGATTATAGCAAACACTATGTATAGATCCACCCCACCATAAGCCCGAGGATGATTATAGCAAACACGTATGTATAGATCTACCCCACCATAGGCCCGAGGATGATTATAGCAAACACTATGTATAGATCCACCCCACCATAAGCCCAAGGATGATTATAGCAAACACTATGTATAGACCCACCCCACCATAAGCCCGAGGATGATTATAGCAAACACTATGTATAGACCCACCCCACCATAAGCCCGAGGATGATTATAGCAAACACTATGTATAGATCCACCCCACCATAAGCCCGAGGATGATTATAGCAAACACTATGTATAGATCCACCCCACCATAAGCCGAGGATGATTATAGCAAACACTATGTATAGACCCACCCCACCATAAGCCCGAGGATGATTATAGCAAACACTATGTATAGATCCACCCCACCGTAAACCTGAGGATGATTATAGCAAACACTATGTATAGAGCCACCCCACCATTAGCCTAAGGATGATTATAGCAAACACTTTGGTATAGATCCACCCCACCATAAGCCCGAGGATGATTATAGCAAACACTATGTATAGATCCACCCCACCATTAGCCTAAGGATGATTATAGCAAACACTATGTATAGATCCACCCCACCATAAGCCTAAGGATGATTATAGCAAACACTATGTATAGATTCACCCTTCCATAAGCCTGAGGATGATTATAGCAAACACTTTGTATAGATCCACCGCACCATAAGCCTGAGGATGATTATAGCAAACACATCCACCCCACCATGAGCCTAAGGATGATTATAGCAAACACTATGTATAAATTCACCCCACCATAAGCCTGAGGATGATTATAGCAAACACTATGTATAGATCCACCCCACCATAAGCCCGAGGATTATTATAGCAAACACTATGTATAGATCCACCCCACCAGGAGCCTAAGGATGATTATAGCAAACACTATGTATAGATCCACCCCACCATAAGCCTAAGGATGATTATAGCAAACACTATGTATAGATTCACCCCTCCATAAGCCTGAGGATGATTATAGCAAACACTTTGTATAGATCCACTGCACCATAAGCCTGAGGATGATTATAGCAAACACATCCACCCCACCATGAGCCTAAGGATGATTATAGCAAACACTATGTATAAATTCACCCCACCATAAGCCTGAGGATGATTATAGCAAACACTATGTATAGATCCACCCCAGCATAAGCCCGAGGATGATTATAGCAAACACTATGTATAGATCCACCCCACCATAAGCCCGAGGATGATTATAGCAAACACTATGTGTAGATCTATATATATATATCTATATATATATATATATATATATATATATATATATATATATATATATATATATATATATATATATATATATATGTATATATATTAGAAATATAACATTGCCTCTAGGCAGCAGAATTTTCTGTCTCCTTCAGTGGTAAGAAGTCAAATGACGCGAGAAGGTTACAACGATTAAGAAACGTACAGAGCGCTGAAGAAACGTACATGCGAAATAGAAGGCGCAAAGGGGAAACAGCACACTGAGTATAAAACCGGTGCAAAATTGTCCACCATCATGTGTAAACGCAAAAGAAATACGCGAACGCAGATAGTTAATTAAGACAAAGATAATAGATAAAAAGCAGACGGTACAAAACAAAACACCACAAAGACATGTTTTTGTCATCCTGTCTTATTCTTATTCTCTTTCTGTTTTGTCATCCTGTCTTATTCTTATTCTCTTTCTGTTTTGTCATCCTGTCTTATTCTTATTCTCTTTCTGTTTTGTCATCCTGTCTTATTCTTATTCTCTTTCTGTTTTGTCATCCTGTCTTATTCTTATTCTCTTTCTGTTTTGTCATCCTGTCTTATTCTTATTCTCTTTCTGTTTTGTCATCCTGTCTTATTCTTATTCTCTTTCTGTTTTGTCATCCTGTCTTATTCTTATTCTCTTTCTGTTTTGTCATCCTGTCTTATTCTTATTCTCTTTCTGTTTTGTCATCCTGTCTTATTCTTATTCTCTTTCTGTTTTGTCATCCTGTCTTATTCTTATTCTCTTTCTGTTTTGTCATCCTGTCTTATTCTTATTCTCTTTCTGTTTTGTCATCCTGTCTTATTCTTATTCTCTTTCTGTTTTGTCATCCTGTCTTATTCTTATTCTCTTTCTGTTTTGTCATCCTGTCTTATTCTTATTCTCTTTCTGTTTTTAGGGGAGATGTTTCCACTTTGTCCCATTTGTTTTGCTTTTTTATTTTTTCACAAATAAAAAAAAAGAAAAACTTACTTTGTTGAGTTTTGTTTTGTACTGTCTGTTTTGTATCTAATTATGTATTATCTTAATGCGTATGCATATTTCCTTTGCATGTACACGTGACGGTGTGTAATTTTGCATCAGTTTAATACTCTGCACTCCATTTCCCCTTTGCGCCTACTATTTTTGCGCCTACTATTTTGCGCCTACTATTTTGCGCCTACTATTTTTGCGCCTACTATTTTGTGCCTACTATTTTTGTGCCTACTATTTTGTGCCTACTATTTTGTGCCTACTATTTTGTGCCTACTATTTTGTGCCTACTATTTTGTGCCTACTATTTTGCGCCTACTATTTTGCGCCTACTATTTTGTGCCTACTATTTTGTGCCTACTATTTTTGTGCCTACTATTTTGTGCCTACTATTTTGTGCCTACTATTTTGTGCCTACTATTTTGTGCCTACTATTTTTGTGCCTACTATTTTGTGCCAACTATTTTGTGCCTACTATTTTGTGCCTACTATTTTGTGCCTACTATTTTGTGCCTACTATTTTGTGCCTACTATTTTGTGCCTACTATTTTGTGCCTACTATTTTGTGCCTACTATTTTGTGCCTACTATTTTGCGCCTACTATTTTGCGCCTCCTATTTTGCGCCTCCTATTTTGCGCCTACTTTTTTGCGCCTAATTTGCACCTACTAATTTGCGCCTACATTTCTTAAGCACTCTGTGTACTGTGTTAATGTGCAAGCTATCATCATTGTAAACTTCTCGCGTCATTTGACTTCACACCACTAAAGAAGGAGACATGAGTCTTCGCAATATTTGGTTGATAAAAATCTTATTGGCTAGAGATATTGTCATTTTTTCCAATTTTGTTTTGTTTGTAATGGCCAATGTACGGAACTTATCTTTTAGATTTATATTATTGTATAATTGGTTTTGTCCAATTTTGTGTGTCTGGGGTATTCCTGTCTAGAAACCATTCCTTCAAACTTATTCTATGTGTGAATATATATTAATATATATATATATATATATATATATATATATATATATATATATATATGTATGTATGTATGTATGTATGTATGTATGTATGTATGTATGTATATATATATATATATATATATATATATATATATATATATATATATATATATATATATATATATATACTTATGTTTTATATATATATATATATATATATATATATATATATATATATATATAGATATAGATATATATATATGACAAATATGTATATATATATATAAAATATATATATATATATATATATATATATTTATATATATATATATATATATATATATATATATATATATATATATATATATATATATATATATATATATATATATATATATATATTATATATGACAAAAAGAGCATTTTGACTCTGGAATTATGAGGTAACTGATAAGGTGTCTTGCTCAATAATAAATTGCAGGGCTCATGGACAGATGTGTTAGTAGACCATTTTGACTGGGGTGTAAAGTATAAGTTTTACAAACGGCCTAAAATTAGCATCCCATGCATCCGAGCAAAAACTGCCTCCGTGTATAAAAGTTGATTATCAAAATAGATTTATCACCTGGTGATTTGGCTTCTAACTGCCTGACTGTTATATATCCTAAACCTGCATTTTTACCGAACTGATACCAGATTTGCCGAATCATCTCTAATTTTACAGACTAGTCTCAACCCCTCATGGTCACAACCCCCTGGTCTCAATCCCCTGGTCTTAACCCCCTAGTTTCAACCCTCTTAGTCTCAACCCCCTTAATCTCAACCCCTTAGTCTCAACCCCCTAGTCTTAATGCCTTAGTCTCAACTCCCTAGTCTCAACCCCCTAGTCTTAACCACCCCAGTCTCAACCCCTAGTCTTAACCCCCCAGTCTCAACCCCCTAGTCTCAACCCCTAGTCTCAACCCCCTAGTCTTAACTCCCTAGTCTTAACCCCTAGTCTTAACCCTCTAGTCTCAACCCCTAGTCTCAACCCCCAATCTCAACCCCTAGACTCAAGCCCCCATGTCTTAACTCCCTAGTCTTAATTCCCTCGTCTTAGCTCCCTAGTCTCAAGCCCCTAGTCTCAACCCCTAGTCTTAACCCCTAGTCTCAACCCCTAGTCATAACCCCTAGTCTTAACTCTCTAGTCTTAACCTTCTAGTCTCAAGCCCCTAGTCTCAACCCCTAGTCTTAACTCCCTAGTCTCAACCCTCTAGTCTTAACCCCTAGTCTCAACCCCTAGTCTCAATCCCCCTGTTCCAACCCCTAATCCTAATTCCTAGTCTTAAGCCCCCAGGCTCAACCCCTAGTCTTAACCCCTAGTCTCAACCCCAGTCTCAACTCCCATAGTCTCAAACTCCCCCAGTCTCAACCCTCCCCCCTCCCCCTCCCTGTATTTATGCCCTTGCTCACAGAACCTGAACCTTTGAATTCAAGTTTGAGCAGGGAGTTGTGAGAAACATTTACATTTCAATCAAAATTCTTTTCTTTTTTAAGATTGCTGCTTGTATTCTTGAAAACATCACATTCCTTGCAAGAAATTGATTTTGTCTGTTGACATGACATCAAAGAAAACAACCAAGAGAAGTTATTTTGTTCAATTAGTTTCCAAGTACAGCAGTTTTACAAAAACATGTTTTTGAAGTCTACATTGAATACTAGTAATGTCCCTCTAAGCCTGGGGCACAAACAATCAGGGAATTTGCCAAACTCAGGATGAATCGTTACGTGTGCAACAACAGATGTACAGAAAGGTTTAAGTGTGGCTAATTAATAAGTTGAGGCAGTATTTGCTGTATTCTATATGCCCTGATTCATTGTGCATACTCATTTTTGCCTCCTGTGATTTGAGAATTAAGATAAGCATGAAATTTCCCGAATTGAAGTATTGCCCCTGGGGATTATATCAATCAAGAAAGAATGATAAGAAAAAAGAAACAAAACCCATGTTCTGTTTCACTTTATCTCTCGATTTTTCAGATTTCATGGAATGATGTAATGTGGATGATCTGTCAATTGACTAAAATGGTATCAAGTTGAAGTTATTGAAAATCTTACTACACATGTAGGGTTGCTTCTGACTCTATTTCGAAAATCTTCTGACATATCCAAAGGTATGACGACCCTACGTGTAAAGTCACCAAATATTTCAATGAAATCTGAGAAAGTGTTATACGAGAAAGTGTATGTGAGGATGTGATGTAACAACTTGTTGGATTTCTGTTTCAATCGAATGGAATTTTTTGGCAACAGAAGAAGAAATTGGAATTAATGTCATCTTCATATTGCTCAGGTAATTTCCTCTTGAACAAGACTGAACACTGATTTAGTTATTTAGGTTTTTGTGAGAAAACTGGAGGAAAGGTCATCCATCGGTCGAGCATGCTATTGCCATCATAATGTCACAAGCAAACGTGTGAGAATGATAAACTGTTTCTGTGTTAGGTCCGGCCATGCGGGCAGATTACTGTTTCTACTTAATTATTTCCACATATGTATTTGCACACTAATCAGCAAACCCACCATTGCATTTTGTTGCTGCTTCAAGCAATACAAAAATCACTCTTGCTTTATTTCTAAAAACATGATTTTTTTTACCTCTGGCAACGAAGTTGGACAGAGGTTATGTTTTCGCCTCTGTAAATTTGTGTGTGTGTTTGTCATCAAGATATCTCAAAAACTGATTACTGGATTTGGATCAAATTTGGTGTGTGGTTTGGTTACTGCTTAAGGAAGAAATGATAACAATTTAGGACATATTGGAACTGGGAAAATTAGGGGAGGGGGGAACATGTTTTTCCCTGTTTGTCTGCCATCAAAATATCTCAAGAACTGATGATTGGATTTGGATTAACTTTGGTTTGTGGTTTTGATTCTGCTTAAAGAAGAAGTGACTAAAATTTGAGACATATTGGAACAGGGGAAGGAAATGGAGGGGAGGGGTGGAATATTTTAAGGTGAGTTTGTCTGTCATCAAGATATCTCCAGAACGGTTGATTAGATTTTGATTAAATTTGGTGTGTAGTTTTGTTACTATTACGTGTAAAAGTGATCAAAATTTGGGACTAATTGGAACGGGCAGGGCAGAAATTGAGAGGTGGGATGTTTAAATTGAGGGGTGGGATGTTTGAGGATGAGATCTGGCAAGACTAAGTTGACAAGACTTGAGTTGAAACTTTTCATTGGAATTTGCTGAAGAATGGCTGCACTCTGAATGAAGATCCAAACAATTAATTTTCTGGACTCAAAGAGACTTACATCAAGTGTTCTCTGGAATCAATGAAAATGAAACAATTGGTTTCTGCCATGAATGGAATATAATGGACTGTGAGTCCTGGCTGAATCTTAACAACTCCCTGGCTGAATAGAGCTCAAACAATGATATTTCACTTGAATAAAACTAAAAACAATGGTATGGCCTTGGAGGAAATCCAGTCACAAGACAATCTTCAAGTGTTCAGAATGCAGATGATCATTAACAGATCAAAACTTGAGGATGAATCTTGATTGGCCTAGGATTTCTGAGGTAGATTATATTAGGTATGGGGATCAAATGAACTTTAAAATTATTCTAGGCATGTTGGAATTGCAACGGGCGAAGGTATGCGCTCTAGAGAGTGCTAATATTTTAGTTTTTCAAGATTGTGGGGGATATCAAAAATTATGTGAGCGTGAGTTTTTTTGTTTTTCTTTTTTTAGCTTTAGATTTGTAGGTATCTGCTATTAAGATGCATTGGTATATACAGATGGGTGGATTTATATTCAATGATGAGGGAAATTAAGGTCATTTTTTTATGAAACTTATCAATCTCAAAGTGTTTTGGTCATGATAAGATTTCTTTAAAGAAAGTATTGAGGGAAAGACAAGCATTTATTCCCAGCAACCAAATTATTGGGAGATGAGATTGGGGATGGAGTGGGGTTGGGGGTATGCTTTGTAATCACTGCCTTAAACATCATTTTTCATCTTACTGATATAGTGAACTTCTCCATACAGTTATCTACAAACCATTATTCATGGAGTTCTAGAGCTCTAGCTCTGAGCTTGAATAGGTTATTCTTTGACCTGGACTGACATGTTTCATATTCACCACCCAAAGGGAAGATATGCCTATCATAACACTAAATGCAACAACAACTTTGTAATCTTCCCTTCAAGATAATTTTATGACTTTTTTGTTTTTTCTATAATGATTTTTCTGAACTGTCATCGTAAATTATGGGAGGGCATCAAAAGAGCAATAAATATTGTTTGATTCCTGACACTGTTAGCTTACTAAAAGTAAATTTGCATTTCTGTGATATTTTCATATAGAAACCTTTGTAAAATATGTCGAAAATGTGTTATGTTTAAACCTACATGGGGGACCAGATTCTAGGTATTTCAATTTCAAAAAAGTTTGAAAGTTTGTTAAAACTTGTGACAGCGATTGATTTGATCAAGTTTGTTTGATGTTCAAAACAACTTTGATCACAATTTCATGGGTTCAAAAAGTTTGGTCAAAGACTTTTTGCATCTTGGTCTTTGTTTCATTACTAAATATGAATGTTCTAAATAGCGCTGTTATTAAGTTTTACTATTACACATCCCATCCATCCCTCCCCCATCTCTTAAGTCCCACCTTCTATTACCCTCAGGGCCTCACATCTACCCTTTCCTTTGAAATTATGCATTCCCTCTTTCCCCTGATTCATTCCCCCTTTCCCCTAATTCATTCCCCCTTTCCTCTGATTCATTCCCCCTTTCCCCTGATTCATTCCCTCTTTCTCTTGATTCATTCCCCCTTTCCCTGATTCCTTTCCCTGATTCATTCCCTTTTCCTGATTCATTCCCTCTTCCCCTGACTCATTCTCCCTTTCCCCTGATTCATTCTCTTTCCCTGATTTATTCCCTCTTTCCCCTGATTCATTCCCCCTTTCCCCTCTTTAATTCCCCTACATGTATATATTTGTGTCCCCTTCTATCCTGTTATATTTTACACACCTTCGTGTAGGACAAAATCAGATCTAATGGCCTTCATGATGAGGGATCAGATAGAAAATTTGATCAAACTATAAATAGTTGGCTGTTTTCCACAAAAACTTTAAAGAACATAAATTTATTGATACTATATCACTTTTCCTCTCTTCCCCTTCCCCACTCTTTTCTACCATACAACCATATTTAGTCTTCCTTTCCCACCCCTACCCTCTACTTTTACCCCATTTTTCACCCATGCACTTCCTCTCTCAATCTCAGCTTTCTGGCTTTCAGTTCTCGTAATTCTCTCAATCTTCCCCTATTTTCTTTTCTTCCTACCTCTGGAATGATCCAACCTCTCAGGCACAATTTCACCCTTGCTGTCATGGTGCCGTTAAGCCATCATCAAACATACAAACTCTTTTCTCATCAGCATGTATTATAAATAATTGTGATGTCATTGTCTTTTAAAGGAGTAGTTCAGTGGTCAAGCATGCAAGTTCATGTTATATGAAAAAGGATTTGAATAGAAACGACATAGTAAAGAAAAAGGATTTTAATAAAACCGACATAGTAAAGAAAAAAGGATTTTAATAGAAACAACATAGTGAAGAAAAAGGATTGTAATAGAAACTACATAGTGAAGAAAAAGGATTTTAATAGAAACTACATAGTGAAGAAAAAGGATTTTAATAGAAATGACACAGTGAAGAAAAAGGATTTTAATAGAAATGACATAGTGAAAAAAAGGATTGTAATAGAAACGACAGTGAAAAAAAGAATTTGATAGAAATGACATAGTGAAGAAAAACGATTTTAATAGAAATGGCATAGTGAAGGAAAACGATTTCAATAGAAATGACATAGTGAAAAAAAGGATTTTAATAGAAACGACACAGTGAAGGAAAAGGATTTTAATAGTCACGACATATTAAAGAAAAAGGATTTTAATAGAAATGACATAGTGAAGAAAAAGGATGTTAATAGAAATGACTAAGTGAAGGAAAAGGATTTTGATAGAAAAGTCATTGTGAAGAGAAAGGATTTCAATAGAAATGACATAGTGAAGAAAAGGATTTTATTAGAAACAACATGCTAGGATTTTAATAGAAAGCGACAAAGTGAAGAAAAAGGATTTCAATAGAAGCGACATAGTTAAGAAAAAGGATTTTGATAGAAATGACATAGTGAAGAAGAAGGATTTTAATAGAAACGACAGTGAAAAAAAGAATTGAATAGAAATGACATAGTGAAGAAAAACGATTTTAATAGAAATGGCAGAGTGAAGGAAAGCGATTTTTATAGAAATGACATAGTGAAGAAAAAAGGATTTTAATAGAAACGACACAGTGAAGGAAAAGGATTTTAATTGTCACGACATATTAAAGAAAAAGGATTTTAATAGAAATGACATAGTGAAGAAAAAGGATGTTAATAGAAATGACTAAGTGAAGGAAAAGGATTTTGATAGAAAAGTCATTGTGAAGAGAAAGGATTTCAATAGAAATGACATAGTGAAGAAAAGGATTTTATTAGAAACAACATGCTAGGATTTTAATAGAAACGACAAAGTGAAGAAAAAGGATTTCAATAGAAGCGACATAGTTAAGAAAAAGGATTTTGATAGAAATGACATAGTGAAGAAGAAGGATTTTAATAGAAAGCGACAGTGAAAAAAAAAAGAATTTAATAGAAATGACATAGTGAAGAAAAACGATTTTAATAGAAATGGCAGAGTGAAGGAAAACGATTTTTATAGAAATGACATAGTGAAGAAAAAAGGATTTTAATAGAAACGACACAGTGAAGGAAAAGGATTTTAATAGTCACGACATATTAAAGAAAAGGATTTTAATAGAAATGACATAGTGAAGAAAAAGGATGTTAATAGAAATGACTAAGTGAAGGAAAAGGATTTTGATAGAAAAGTCATTGTGAAGAGAAAGGATTTCAATAGAAATGACATAGTGAAGAAAAGGATTTTATTAGAAACAACATGCTAGGATTTTAATAGAAACGACAAAGTGAAGAAAAGGATTTCAATAGAAGCGACATAGTTAAGAAAAAGGATTTTGATAGAAATGACATAGTGAAGAAGAAGGATTTTAATAGAAACGACAGTGAAAAAAAGAATTTAATAGAAATGACATAGTGAAGAAAAACGATTTTAATAGAAATGGCAGAGTGAAGGAAAACGATTTTTATAGAAATGACATAGTGAAAAAAAAAGGATTTTAATAGAAACGACACAGTGAAGGAAAAGGATTTTAATAGTCACGACATATTAAAGAAAAGGATTTTAATAGAAATGACATAGTGAAGAAAAAGGATGTTAATAGAAATGACTAAGTGAAGGAAAAGAATTTTGATAGAAAAGTCATTGTGAAGAGAAAGGATTTCAATAGAAATGACATAGTGAAGAAAAGGATTTTATTAGAAACATGCTAGGATTTTAATAGAAACGACAAAGTGAAGAAAAAGGATTTCAATAGAAGCGACATAGTTAAGAAAAAGGATTTTGATAGAAATGACATAGTGAAGAAGAAGGATTTTAATAGAAACGACAGTGAAAAAAAAGAATTTAATAGAAATGACATAGTGAAGAAAAACGATTTTAATAGAAATGGCAGAGTGAAGGAAAACGATTTTTATAGAAATGACATAGTGAAGAAAAAAAGGATTTTAATAGAAACGACACAGTGAAGGAAAAGGATTTTAATAGTCACGACATATTAAAGAAAAAGGATTTTAATAGAAATGACATAGTGAAGAAAAAGGATGTTAATAGAAATGACTAAGTGAAGGAAAAGGATTTTGATAGAAAAGTCATTGTGAAGAGAAAGGATTTCAATAGAAATGACATAGTGAAGAAAAGGATTTTATTAGAAACAACATGCTAGGATTTTAATAGAAACGACAAAGTGAAGAAAAAGGATTTCAATAGAAGCGACATAGTTAAGAAAAAGGATTTTGATAGAAATGACATAGTAAAGAAGAAGGATTTTAATAGAAACGACAGTGAAAAAAAAAGAATTTAATAGAAATGACATAGTGAAGAAAAAGGATTTTAATAGAAACGACATAGTGAAGAAACTACTCCGATATCTTATTCCATTTAAGGGCAGACTGGTCCATTGGCCCTGGACCGGTGCTCCGGCGCCAGTCCCAAGATGTCAGAGGAGCGGATCCCAACGTGCTGATAAACCTTTCCCCATAACTGTTTTATTTTTTTTATTTATTGAATTCTTCTCCTCGAGTTACAATGTATATACAAAACACAAGTAAGGAATAAACAAAACAATGTTTACATAATACCACAAAGCATTAACATCAAAAGTTATATAAATGTAAAAAGTTATACCAAGGTAGCCAGTATTTTTGCCAAGAGTCAGACATACTCTTTTCATAAATGAACTTCTGTACGTTGAAATAGTTCTTAAGATAACTTGATTATGTCTGCTGGTGCATTGAATTAGTTTAAATTATTTTATAAATGCATTATTATTTGTATGCTTTAAATGAACGAATAAGCATCATTTTTTTTTTGCATGGTAAGGGTCGTTAAAGGCACAAGTCACTTCAGCTGAACTGGTAGATTTTTATGTGCCAGTCCGCCCCTGATTTAGATGAATATTAAAGTTTAAAATTGTGTCTCATATGTGCAGAAATGACTGATGTAGTAAGTCTACTAATTAAGATTGTCATTTTCATCTTCACATCTTTAACAAATGTTTATGTATTTGAAGAAAAGTGAATTAACTTTTTTGTTAACAATTTAGATCATTTTTCCCTCAAACTTTCTTCAGGTGTTGAATCATAATTACCCATACTAGATTCTGTAAGCTACAAAATTTACATAATGACTTTAAAGAATCTGAGGTTGTGACATCACAACTAATCTGATTTCAGTTGTTTCTTCACAAATGATACAGAAATTGTTACTTAAATATCTCCTTAATGAAATAAGATTTGTGAATACCTTTTTCACCATTTTGTTTCTTTTAAGTTCCTCTTTCATTTGAGATAAACTTCACTTGTTTAGCCATTTTTTTTTACCTGCACATATTTCAAAGGATTTGTGAGTATTCATGTGTGAACTTGAAGGATGCGATAGTTGTAGGTATGTGGGCTGCCAAATCATGTAATACCAATTACTAATTTATGACGCATTTTCTCTTTATGAAATGATCAATTTGTTTTCAATTTAATCTTAGTATTTTGTTTAAAAGCAAAGAAGACATTTCTCTAATTTTGTCAGTAAGATTAACCTGGGATTTACATAAGGCTTTATCCCTACATTGTCTTTATCCACATATTGTCTTTATCCACACATTGTCTTTATCCACGCATTGTCTTTATCCGCATTGTCTTTATCCACGCATTGTCTTTATCCACGCATTGTCTTTATCCACCCATTGTCTTTATCCACACATTGTCTTAATCCACACATTGTCTTTATCCACCCATTGTCTTTATCCACGCATTGTCTTTATCCACACATTGTCTTTATCCACACATTGTCTTTATCCACACATTGTTACACGTTTCAACCTTATTCAGTCAATTTCTTACATCCCAGCATTATCATCAGTGTGTGAGTGAGCAATAGGTAGGGGCTACTGGCGTCATGTATGACTAATACTTTACTGAATTTGGCTTGTAAAGCTCAGTGAGCATGTTTTTCCAGTTAAATGCATGATTCCTGCATATATAGGTACCCTTGGGCGGTATTGATATCATTATATTATATTAATATATCGCCTAAAACATATCGGTATATTTATAATCGATATGTAAATTATATGACATACTTCAATCATAGTTACTGTTCTGTACAAGGTCATCTCATCTCAGCACACAACAGAAATAAAGAATTGTAAATTAACAGAAATTATTGCAAAATATGTACATAAATCTTCAAAAAACCATCCATAATGCTTAAAAGATATCTGTTTACATGGTCTCTTTTTTTGTAGTCCATGTATTGTCACTATCAGGGAATTATTATTTAGCTCCCTGCATGTATCAGGGAGTTATTATTTGGCTTTCTGCATGTATCAGGGAGTTTTTATTTGGCTCCCTGCATGTAACAGGGAGTTATTATTTGGCTCCCTGCATGTATCAGGGAGTTATTATTTGGCTCCTGCATGTATCAGGGAGTTATTATTTGGCTCCCTGCATGTATCAGGGAATTATTTTTATTATTTGGCTCCCTGCATGTATTATCTTCTGAGTCTAAATAAAATATTGATTTAAAATAATATTGATATGACAGTTGAACTCCATATCAGCCATACTGATATGGGTAAATATCCAAGTATCACCAAAGTACCTCCTCTGTATCTACCTGCAAGATTTTCTCAGATTTATAGGACTTAAATTTCTTTTATGTTCAGGATTTTGAGAAAGAACCGCTGCACAATAGTGGGAGGGTGTGGGGTTGGGGGATAAAGAATGGCAATGAGTGCCATCGACATACTGTACCAGTGCATATATATATATATATACTTTAGTTAAAGTTTGCACAAATAATCATTTCAGATCTGGTTGATGAATTATGTTTAGTATAAAACACTTCCCAATATTCTTCCAATCTTCTTCATGTGTAGGTGTATACATTTCAAGATTGTATGTTTTATTGTCATTCACATTTTTCTCTGTTTAATATTAAGTATTAAATCTGATCTTTTCTGGTAGGCCCAACTTATCTTCCTTGCTATCATGATGGGTCCCAGGATAGGCCCATCTGTCTTTTCTTTTTACTTGTTTTGTTTTTGTTTTTTTGGCGCCATCTATCTTATATTTTTCATTAAACAGCTTTTATTTTCAAAATGGATTTCTATTGTCAAAATGGATTGCAATAAAGCCTTCACATTACCATTATACCCCTTTTTGGTTCTTGATAAACTCTGACCAGAATAGCAAATGAGTTTTTTGTAGCTATTCTGATACAGAGTATATTAAGTACCAACTAAGGAGTATAATGGTATTAATGTAAAGTCTTTATTCCAATCCATTTTGACAATAGAAATCCATTTTGAAATTAGAAGCTGTTATTATAAAAAGAGATGGAAAGGAAGGCCCAATATATATCTTTTTAATGGGCCCGACCTATGATTGAAGGGCCCATCATGATAGCAATAGGGACAGAAAGGATGGGGCCTGTGGAGGGCTTCAGCAAATATACTTTTTTATTATGCTACTCACCAGGCCTCTCTGGGGCCCAGACCCAGTGTGGCTGCATCGCCACACTGGCCTAGTTAATCCACTGCATGGTACTCAGTCCATGTGTTGCACTTTCTAAAATCATTTTAGGTGAACAAATATTGATTTAGTTGCCCCAGATACCATTTTGATATAATTTAATGACACAATGTGTGTTGCTGGTACAAAGGGCAATAACTCACACTGTTCATATATTAAAAGAAAGTTAAATTATTATCAGCATGTAAATTACTTAAAAGAATGTAGTCAATAGCTTGAATTATTGATCGGAACAGTCACTTAAAACAACATCCTGTGGGCTTTTATGAATGGTACAATATGGATATCTGTTTAAATGTTAAAAGGTTTAAGAATGAACAAAACTTTAACAGAAAATAATGTTGGGCTTTTATTTTTATTGATTACAAATTCAAAATTATTCAGGGTGGAAGCTTGATGTGGCACTGATTGATAAGAATGCAATGTGAATGTAGGAATTATTATCATTTTCAGTTGAGAATAAAAGGTGCTAATATATTTGTTTGACAATAAATTTACATTCATTTTTTTCAAAAGACAGAATTGTAGCTGTGGCAAACTAGATTGTTTCCAGTATTTTAGAATTCCACCCCTTGTAACAAGGATATGCTCAAGATGACACAGACCTTTATTCCGCCCCTTGTAACAAGGATATGCTCAAAATGACACAGACCTTTATTCCGCCCCTTGTAAGAAGGATATGCTCAAAATGACACAGACCTTTATTCCGCCCCTTGTAACAAGGATATGCTCAAAATGACACAGACCTTTATTCCGCCCCTTGTAACAAGGATATGCTTAAAATGACACAGACCTTTATTCCGCCCCTTGTAAGAAGGATATGCTCAAAATGACACAGACCTTTATTCCGCCCCTTGACACAAGGACATGCTCAAGATGACACAGACCTTTATTCCGCCCCTTGTAACAAGGATATGCTCAAAATGACACAGACCTTTATTCCGCCCCTTGTAACAAGGATATGCTTAAAATGACACAGACCTTTATTCCGCCCCTTGAAACAAGGATATGCTCAAGATGACACAGACCTTTATTCCGCCCCTTGTAACAAGGATATGCTCAAAATGACACAGACCTTTATTCCACCCCTTGTAACAAGGATATGCTTAAAATGACACAGACCTTTATTCCGCCCCTTGAAACAAGGATATGCTCAAGATGACACAGACCTTTATTCCGCCCCTTGTAACAAGGATATGCTCAAAATGACACAGACCTTTATTCCGCCCCTTGTAACAAGGATATGCTCAAGATGACACAGACCTTTATTCCGCCCCTTGAAACAAGGATATGCTTAAGATGACACAGACCTTTATTCCGCCCCTTGTAACAAGGATATGCTCAAAATGACACAGACCTTTATTCCGCCCCTTGTAACAAGGATATGCTCAAAATGACACAGACCTTTATTCCGCCCCTTGTAACAAGGATATGCTCAAAATGACACAGACCTTTATTCCGCCCCTTGTAACAAGGATATGCTCAAAATGACACAGACCTTTATTCCGCCCCTTGTAACAAGGATATGCTTAAAATGACACAGACCTTTATTCCGCCCCTTGAAACAAGGATATGCTCAAAATGACACAGACCTTTATTCCGCCCCTTGAAACAAGGATATGCTCCAAATGACACAGACCTTTATTCCGCCCCTTGTAACAAGGATATGCTTAAAATGACACAGACCTTTATTCCGCCCCTTGTAACAAGGATATGCTCAAAATGACACAGACCTTTATTCCGCCCCTTGAAACAAGGATATGCTCAAAATGAAAGACCTTTAGACCTTTAACAAGGATATGCTCAAAATGACACAGACCTTTATTCCGCCCCTTGTAACAAGGATATGCTTAAAATGACACAGACCTTTATTTCTTGTAACAAGGATATGCTCAAGATGACACAGACCTTTATTGCCCCTTGAACAAGGATATGCTCAAAATGACACAGACCTTTATTCCGCCTCTTGTAACAAGGATATGCTCAAAATGACACAGACCTTTATTCCGCCCCTTGACACAAGGACATGCTCAAAATGACACAGACCTTTATTCCGCCCCTTGTAACAAGGATATGCTCAAAATGACACAGACCTTTATTCCGCCCCTTGACACAAGGACATGCTCAAAATGACACAGACCTTTATTCCGCTCCTTGTAACAAGGATATGCTCAAAATGACACAGACCTTTTGATCCTGATTGAAGGACATTCAAAGTTTTGATCATAGATTATACATGTAATCAATTTGCCTCCCAGGTAGTTAAGCCAAAGTCGACAAATAATGATGTTATTTTGTAATATTTAAGTATTATAGAGCTCTTAATTTGATCATTTGGGAGCCTGAAAACTGGATTAATTTAGTGCAGAAGTTGTGAAAATAGCACCAATTCCAGCAGTGTAATTCTGAGCAAATTTGAAAATCTTGCCGATCCATCAGTGTATACAACCTCCTCCCCTTGACACCATATCGATAAACAACTCAAGTTTTGCTATTTTCATTCATCATCCATGCACATGGGGGGGCTGAGCATTCAAAATATTGGGTCAGGTGACATGTAATAACAATATTGGAGGCTATTAGGTCCGCTAACATGATAACACATGTTCACCTAAAATTATTGGGGGCTGCAGCTTCCTGACTCCGCCACCCCTGGTGCAATATGCACGTAGATTGAGGCCAAGAACTTACGTGATATTCAGTCACATAAACTTACGTTTCTTTTAATAAAATATAATTTTTGTTATTTGTATAAACACATTTTCCTTTTAGCTTAGTAAAAACTCCCCATGTGTTGCCGTTAAATGGGGAGGAAGTTTCATTGTTGAAAGCCACTCATAATTTCAAACATTTGAATTGATTTTACGTGAAAATGCAAAATATAGCGTCAATTTCGGTGCTCAAAAGTTCAATCTTCTAACAATTTGTCCAAATAATACAAACTTCACATATTTCACACCTTAAGAGGGCAAATTTTCTTAGAACATGAAGTGGAGTAATTTGGAAGTAAACTAGGAAACTCACAATTTTTCAGTGGCCATTCATGTTGATGTCACAGGTCTAAAATGCTACAGAAAATCAGGTTGGAGTTCTGTTCTGTACTGAGGAACATTTGTGTATCTACAATTTCAGACACATCACGTGAAAAATTGGTCAATTTTCATGGTTGCAAATTTCAAGAAGCAAAAATCAAAAATTAAGGTCATCAACAATTTTTGTACCCATTTTGTTTCAAACTGAAAATAAAATTGTATCAATTTTCCGATTTTTGGTGAGCATGCAAAGTATAATGTTAACCTACATTATGTAATGGCGATTTTGTCCGTCCGGCCGTCCACAAGTTTTTCCTGAGATTTCCTCAGAATTGTTAAAGTTTTTAAGAGTTCCTCAGAAAAAATTAAAGTTTCTGCAGTTATCCTTATGGAAGGTTAGAATATCCCTAACAAAATGTTACAGTTTTTCAGAGACACTTAGGACAGATTGAAGACTAGTTTCCTTAAAAAGTCTACAAAACATTTGATGTTTCCTTTGAAGATAACTGTAAAATGATATAATTTTCCAATATTCTTCTCTCGTAGCACTGGAGATTTAATATCTTTAAAATTCCTCAAAATATTTGTGCACCAACGGCTGTATTAGGCATAATTATTAAACTCTGCCTTTATTATGGTGGTCATTTGCATAAAGTTGCTACAGTATATAAACTGACCAGACTTTTTTATTTAATATACTCAGTCAGGGAGTGTGACAGGATGTGACTGCATATGGACATAGGAAGGGATACCATGTGGGACATGGATGGCGGCCATGCGGGACATGTATAATATATACTATGTGGTATACACAAAGGGCTATATCGGGCATAATTATTTGACTGCCTTTTTTTCTTATTCAAGAAGTTATTTGCATAGAATTTATTAAATGAACTGACACTTTCATACATAGTATGCTTAATCAGGGACTGTGATAGCTAGGACTTCTTATGGAGCATATGGGATGTCGTGTGGGAAGTTGGGTGGGATGCCATGTGGGACATGGGGTGGGATGCCACGTAGGACATGGGATGCCACGTACAGTAGGATATATGGTGGAATGCCATGCAGGACATAGGGTGGAATGCCATGGGATGGGATGTCATGTGGGACATGGGATGGTATGGAATATTATTTGGGACATTGGGTGGGATGCCACAAGTAACACAGTGTGTGACATAGTTTGGGATGCCATGTGTGACATAGGGTAGGAGGCTATGTGGGACATAGGGTAGAAGGCCATGGGGACATGGGATGAGATGCCATGTGGGACATGAAGTAGGATGTTATTGGGACATCGGGAGGGATAACATGTGGAACATATGGTGGGACATAAGGTTGGATGCCATGTGGGACATTAGGTGGGAAGCCACTGATGTGGGACATAAGGTGGGATGCTATGGGGGACATAGGGAGAGATGCCATGTGAAAGACATAGGGATGCCATGTGCAACATAGGGAGGGATGTCATTTGGTACATATGTTTGGATTAATGTGGACCTTACATGTAGGATGGGATGCCATGTGGGTTATATATGGAATGCCATGTGGAACATATGCTGGAATGCCATGTGAGACATACTGTATGGTGGAATGCCATGTGGGGGATATGGTGGAATGCCATATGGGACATGGGGTGGGATGTCATTTGGGACATGGGATGGGATTCATGTGGGACATGGGTGGGACACCATGTGGGTTATAGATGGGATGCCATGTGGGACATGGTGGAATGCCACATGGGACAAGGGATGGGATGGGTTGTCATGTGGGACATGGGGTGGGATGCCATGTGGGAGATATGGTGGAAGCCACAAGGGATGGGATGGGATGTCTTGTGAGACATGGAGTGGGATGCCATGTGGGACATGGGATACCATGTTTGACTTTGTATGAGATGCCTTTTTTTATATAATTGGCCAGGTTATATGATATGGGTGTCAATTTGCATGGGCATGCGAACCATGAAAGTATTTACTATTCTAGTTTCCCTTAAAATTGCCTGCCATGAGTGGGGGTATATCCTTCTCCCCTTGACCTACACTATTAGATTAATGTACCCAGGGGTAGGGGTTTATGTATTCTATTATTATTCTCTTGTTATAATCTGTAAGCAACTGAATAGGGAACAATAGTAGAGGAATTGTAAAAACTAGGACATTTGGGCAAATTGGATGGGTATATTTGGGCAACAAGTTAAGCAATAGAAAGATAATCAGCATATTGGTTGCCCATTTATGTACCACAGTTCAATGAGGAAAAATTTTGTAAAAATATTATTCTTCCCACTATACAAAAATTCCCCCTTCCCCCTCCTGATCATCTTGTAAATTGTAAGGTTTTGAAAAAGTTATAAACCTGGGCCTGTACCCAGCTTTACATTTTTTGGGGGGCAGGGGGGGGGGGGGTGGCAAGTGAAATCATTTTAAATATAATTCCCCCCCATGAATCCGTAAAGTATCATCAAATAGTACAGGGATATTTGCCACCATGTCAAAATGCCTGACAATAATTTATCTGTATTCTATTCTTTAAGAAATATTCTCCTGGCTGATGTCTCAAAACATCTATGTTATCACTATAGAAACTGAAGTGCTGTGTATGAAGTAATAAACTTATTAATTACTGTGACGGTATATGCCACAGGTACTTCAGGTTTATTTCTCTATCATCTTTGATAAAGCTGCAGTGTGCCATCTAGGTATAATCTTGAGCATCTAGATAAAATCTTGAGCATCTAGATATAATCTTGAGCATCTAGATATAATCTTGAGCATCTAGATATAATCTTGAGCATCTAGATATAATCTTGAGCATCTAGCTATAATCTTGAGCATTTAGATATAATCTTGAGCATCTAGATATAATCTTGAGCATCTAGGTGTAATCTTGTGCATCTAGGTATAATCTTGAGCATCTAGGTATAATCTTGTGCATCTAGGTATAATCTTGAGCATCTAGGTATAATCTTGTGCATCTAGGTATGTTGTGCATCTAGGTATAATCTTGTGCATCTAGATATAATCTTGAGCATCTAGATATAATCTTGTGCATCTACATATATTGTTGTGCATCTAGGTATAATCTTGTACATCTAGATATAATCTTGAGCATCTTGGTATAATCTTGAGCATCTAGATATAATCTTGTGCATCTAGGTATAATCTTGTGCATCTAGGTATAATCTTGAGCATCTAGGTATAATCTTGAGCATCTAGCTATAATCTTGAGCATCTAGATATAATCTTGAGCATCTAGATATAATCTTGAACATCTAGGTGTAATCTTGTGCATCTAGGTATAATCTTGAGCATCTAGGTATAATCTTGTGCATCTAGGTATGTTGTGCATCTAGGTATAATCTTGTGCATCTAGGTATAATCTTGAGCATCTAGATATAATCTTGTGCATCTACATATCTTGTTGTGCATCTAGGTATAATCTTGTACATCTAGATATAATCTTGAGCATCTTGGTATAATCTTGAGCATCTAGATATAATCTTGTGCATCTAGGTATAATCTTGTGCATCTAGGTATAATCTTGAGCATCTAGGTATAATCTTGAGCATCTAGCTATAATCTTGAGCATCTAGATATAATCTTGTGCATCTAGGTATATTCTTGTGCATCTAGGTATAATCTTGTGCATCTAGGTATAATCTTGAGCATCTAGATATAATCTTGAGCATCTAGCTATAAATTTGACCATTTATATATAATCTTGAGCATCTAGATATAATCTTGAGCATCTACATATATTCTTGTGCATCTAGGTATAATCTTGAGCATCTAGGTATAATCTTGAGCATCTCGATATAATCTTGAGCATCTAGATGTAATTTTGAGCATCGAGATATAATTTTGAGCATCTATATATATTCTTAAGCATCTAGATATAATCTTGAGCATCTAGCTATAAATTTGAGCATCTAGATATATTCTTGGACATCTAGGTATAATCTGTGCATCTAGGTATAATCTTGAGCATCTAGGTATAATCTTGAGCATCTATATATAATCTTGAGCATCTAGATCTAATCTTGAGCATCTAAGTATAATCTTGAGCATCTAGATATAATCTTGAGCATCTAGATATATTCTTGTGCATCTAGGTATAATCTTGTGCATCTAGGTATAATCTTGAGCATCTAGGTATAATCTTGAACATCTAGATATAATCTTGACTGAGCATCTAGATATAATCTTGAGCATCTAGATATATTCTTGTGCATCTAGGTGTAATCTTGTGCATCTAGGTACAATCTTGAGCATCTAGGTATAATCTTGAGCATCTCGATATAATCTTGAGCATCTAGATGTAATTTTGAGCATCGAGATATAATTTTGAGCATCTATATATGTTCTTAAGCATCTAGATATAATCTTGAGCATCTAGCTATAAATTTGAGCATTTATATATAATCTTGAGCATCTAGATATAATCTTGAGCATCTATATATAATCTTGAGCATCTAGATATAATCTTGAGCATGTGGGTATAATCTTGAGCATCTAGGTATAATCTTGAGCATCTAGGTATAACTTGAGCATCTAGATATAATCTTGAGCATCTAGATATATTCTTGTGCATCTAGGTATAATCTTGTGCATCTATGTATTATCTTGAGCATCTAGATATAATCTTGTGCATCTAGATATAATCTTGAGCATCTAGATATAATCTTGAGCATCTAGATATAATCTTGAGCATCTAGATATAATCTAGGTATAATCTTGAGCATCTAGATATAATCTTGAGCATCTAGATATAATCTTGTGCATCTAGGTATAATCTTGAGCAATATAATCTTGAGCATCTAGATATAATCTTGAATCTAGATATAATCTGAGGTATAATCTTGTGCATCTAGATATACTCTTGAGCATCTAGATATAATCTTGAGCATCTAGTATAATATAGGTATAATTTGAGCATCTAGATATTCTTGAGCATCTAGATATAATCATCTGAGCTAGGTATAATCTTGAGCATAGGTATAATTTTGAGCATCTAGATATAATAGCATCTAGATATAATCTTAAGCATCTAGGTATACTCTTGAGCATCTAGATATATTATTGGGCATCTAGGTATAATCTTGTGCATCTAGGTATAATCTTGAGCATCTAGATATAATCTTGAACATCTAGGTGTAATCTTGAGCATCTAGATATAATCTTGAGCATCTAGATATAGTCTTGAGCATCCAGGTATAATCTTGAGCATCTAGATATAATCTTGAGCATCTAGATATATTCTTGTGCATCTAGGTATAATCTTGTGCATCTAGGTATAATCTTGAGCATCTAGGTATAATCTTGAGTATCTAGATATATTCTTGTGCATCTAGGTATAATCTTGTGCATCTACGTATAATCTTGTGCATCAAGGTATAATCTTGTGCATCTAGATATACTCTTGAGCATTTATATATAATCTTGAGCATCTAGATATAATCTTGAGCATCTATATACATTCTTGAGCATCTAGATATAATCTTGAGCATCTAGGTATAATTTGAGCATCTAGATATAATCTTGAGCATGTAGATATGATTTTGAGCATCTAGATATCATTTTAAGCATCTATATATATTCTTGAGCATCTAGATATAATCTTGAGCATCTAGCTATAAATTTGAGCATTTATATATTATATTATCTTGAGCATCTAGATATAATCTTGAGCATCTACATATATTCTTGTGCATCTAGGTATAATCTTGTGCATCTAGGTATAATATTGTGCATCTAGATATACTCTTGAGCATCTAGATATAATCTTGAGCATCTAGATATATTCATGAGCATCTAGGTATAATCTTGAGCATCTAGAGCATTTAGGTATAATCTTGAGCATCTAGATATAATCATGAGTGTCTAGGTATAATCTTGAGCATCTAGGTATGATCTTGAGCATCTAGATACAATCTTGAGCATCTAGATATAATCTTGAGCACTAGATATAATCTTGAGCATCTAGATATAATCTTGAGCATCTAGATATAATCTTGAGCATCTAGATATAATCTTGAGCATTTAGATATCATTTTGAGCATTAAGATATAATCTTGAGCATCTAGATATAATCTTGATCAATAATATTTATTCTTGAGCATCTAGATATAATCTTGAGCATCTAGATATAAATTTGAGCATTTATATATAGTATCTAGATATAATCTTGAGCATTTAGATATCATTTTGAGCATTTAGATATAATCTTGAGCATCTAGATATAATCTTGAGCAATTATATATATTCTTGAGCATCTAGATATAATCTTGAGCATCTAGGTATAATTTTGAGCATTTAAATATCATTTTGAGCATTTAGATATAATCTTGAGCATCTAGATATAATCTTGAGCAATTATATATATTCTTGAGCATCTAGATATAATCTTAAGCATCTAGGTATAATTTTGAGCATCTAAATTTAATCTTGAGCATCTAGATATAATCTTGAGCATCTAGATATAATCTTAAGCATCTAGGTATAATCTTGAGCATCTAGATATAATCTTAAGCATCTAGGTTTAATCTTGAGCATCTAGATATAATCTTGAGCATCTAGATATAATCTTGAGCATCTAGATATAATCTTGAGCATCTAGATATAATCTTGAGCATCTAGATATAATCTTGAGCATCTAGATATAATCTTGTGCATTTAGATATAATCTTGAGCATCTAGATATAATCTTGAGCATCTAGATATAATCTTGAGCATCTAGATATAATCTTGAGCATCTAGATATAATCTTGTGCATCTAGGTATAATCTTGAGCATCTAGATATAATCTTGAGCATCTAGATATAATCTTGAGCATCTAGGTATAATCTTGAGCATCTAGATATAATCTTGAGCATCTAGATATAATCTTGAGCATCTAGATATAATCTTGAGCATTTATGTTTAATGAGCATCTAGATATAATCTTGAGCATCTAGATATAATCTTGAGCATCTAGATATAATCTTGAGCATCTAGGTATAATCTTGAGCATCTAGATATAATCTTGAGCATCTAGATATAATCTTGAGCATCTAGATATAATCTTGTGCATCTAGGTATAATCTTGAGCATCTAGATATAATCTTGAGCATCTAGATATAATCTTGTGCATCTAGGTATAATCTTGAGCATCTAGATATAATCTTGAGCATCTAGATATAATCTTGAGCATCATAGATACAGTATAATCTTGAGCATCTAGATATAATCTTGAGCATCTAGGTATAATCTTGAGCATCTATAATCTTGAGCATCTAGATATAATCTTGAGCAATAGATATAATCTTGAGCATCTAGCTATAATCTTGAGCATCTAGCTATAATCTTGAGCATCTAGATATAATCTTGAGCATCTAGATATAATCTTGAGCATCTATATATATTCTTGAGCATCTAGATATAATCTTGAGCATCTAGATATAATCTTGAGCATCTAGATATAATCTTGAGCGTCTAGATATAATCTTGAGCATCATAGATACAGTATAATCTTGAGCATCTAGATATAATCTTGAGCGTCTAGATATAATCTTGAGCATCATAGATACAGTATAATCTTGAGCATCTAGATATATTCTTGAGCATCTAGGTATAATCTTGAGCATCTAGATATAATCTTGTGCATCTAGGTATAATCTTGAGCATCTAGATATAATTATGAGCATCTAGATATAATCTTGTGCATCTAGGTATAATCTTGAGCATCTAGATATAATCTTGAGCATCTAGATATAATCTTGAGCATCATAGATACAGTATAATCTTGAGCATCTAGATATAATCTTGAGCATCTAGGTATAATCTTGAGCATCTAGATATAATCTTGTGCATCTAGGTATAATCTTGAGCATCTATATATAATCTTGAGCATCTAGATATAATCTTGTGCATCTAGGTATAATCTTGAGCATCTAGATATAATCTTGAGCGTCTAGATATAATCTTGAGCATCATAGATACAGTATAATCTTGAGCCTCTAGATATAATCTTGAGCATCTAGGTATAATCTTGAGCATCTAGATATAATCTTGAGCATCTAGATATAATCTTGAGCACTAGATATAATCTTGAGCATCTAGGTATAATCTTGAGCATCTAGCTATAATGTTGAGCATCTAGATATAATCTTGAGCACTAGATATAATCTTGAGCGTCTAGATATAATCTTGAGCATCATAGATACAGTATAATCTTGAGCATCTAGATATAATCTTGAGCACTAGATATAATCTTGAGCACTAGATATAATCTTGAGCACTAGATATAATCTTGAGCATCTAGCTATAATCTTGAGCATCATAGATACAGTATAATCTTGAGCATCTAGATATAATCTTGAGCATCTAGATATAATCATGAGCGTCTAGATATAATCTTGAGCATCATAAATACAGTATAATCTTGAGCATCTAGGTATAATCTTGAGCATCTAGTTATAATCTTGAGCATCTAGATATAATCTTGAGCATCTAGATATAATCTTGAGCATCTAGATATAATCTTGAGCATCTAGATATAATCTTGAGCATCTAAATATAATCTTGTGCATCTAGGTATAATCTTGAGCATCTAGATATAATCTTGAGCATCTAGATATAATCTTAAGCATCTAGATATAATCTTGTGCATCTAGGTATAATCTTGAGCATCTAGATATAATCTTGAGCATCTAGATATAATCTTGAGCATTTAGATATAATTTAGCATTTAGGTTTAATCTTGAGCATCTTATAATCTTGAGCATCTAGATATAATCATTAGATATAATCTTGAGCTAGGTATAATCTTGAGCATCTAGATATAATATAATAATCTTGAGCATCTAGCTATAATCTTATAATCTAGATATAATCTTGAGCATCTGTATATATCATCTAGATATAATCGAGCATCAGATATAATCTTGAGCATCTAGATATAATCTTGAGCATCTAGATATAATCTTGAGCATCATAGATACAGTATAATCTTGAGCATCTAGATATAATCATCTAGGTATAATCTTGAGCATCTAGATATAATCTTGAGCATCTAGATATAATCTTGAGCATCATAGATACAGTATAATCTTGAGCATCTAGATATATTCTTGAGCATCTAGGTATAATCTTGAGCATCTAGATATAATCTTGTGCATCTAGGTATAATCTTGAGCATCTAGATATAATCTTGAGCATCTAGATATAATCTTGTGCATCTAGGTATTATCTTGAGCATCTAGATATAATCTTGAGCGTCTAGATATAATCTTGAGCATCATAGATACAGTATAATCTTGAGCATCTAGATATAATCTTGAGCATCTAGGTATAATCTTGAGCATCTAGATATAATCTTGTGCATCTAGGTATAATCTTGAGCATCTAGATATAATCTTGAGCGTCTAGATATAATCTTGAGCATCATAGATACAGTATAATCTTGAGCATCTAGGTATAATCTTGAGCATCTAGGTATAATCTTGAGCATCTAGATATAATCTTGTGCATCTAGGTATAATCTTGAGCATCTAGATATAATCTTGAGCGTCTAGATATAATCTTGAGCATCATAGATACAGTATAATCTTGAGCATCTAGATATAATCTTGAGCATCTAGGTATAATCTTGAGCATCTAGATATAATCTTGAGCATCCAGATATAATCTTGAGCACTAGATATAATCTTGAGCATCTAGGTATAATCTTGAGCATCTATCTATAATCTTGAGCATCTAGATATAATCTTGAGCACTAGATATAATCTTGAGCGTCTAGATATAATCTTGAGCATCATAGATACAGTATAATCTTGAGCATCTAGGTATAATCTTGAGCATCTAGGTATAATCTTGAGCATCTAGATATAATCTTGAGCATCTAGATATAATCTTGAGCATCTAGATATAATCTTGAGCATCTAGATATAATCTTGAGCATCTAGATATAATCTTGAGCATCTAGATATAATCTTGTGCATCTAGGTATAATCTTGAGCATCTAGATTTTATCTAGATATAATCTTGAGCATCTAGATATAATCTTGTGCATCTAGGTATAATCTTGAGCATCTAGATATAATCTTGAGCATCTAGATATAATCTTGAGCATCTAGATATAATCTTGAGCATCTAGATATAATCTTGAGCATCTAGATATAATCTTGAGCATCTAGATATAATCTTGAGCATCTAGATATAATCTTGAGCATCTAAATATAATCTTGTGCATCTAGGTATAATCTTGAGCATCTAGATATAATCTTGAGCATCTAGATATAATCTTAAGCATCTAGATATAATCTTGTGCATCTAGGTATAATCTTGAGCATCTAGATATAATCTTGAGCATCTAGATATAATCTTGAGCATTTAGATATAATCTTGAGCATTTAGGTTTAATCTTGAGCATCTAGATATAATCTTGAGCATCTAGATATAATCTTGAGCATCTAGATATAATCTTGAGCATCTAGGTATAATCTTGAGCATATAGATATAATCTTGAGCATCTAGATATAATCTTGAGCATCTAGCTATAATCTTGAGCATCTAGATATAATCTTGAGCATCTGTATATATTCTTGAGCATCTAGATATAATCTCGAGCATCTAGATATAATCTTGAGCATCTAGATATAATCTTGAGCGTCTAGATATAATCTTGAGCATCATAGATACAGTATAATCTTGAGCATCTAGATATAATCTTGACCATCTAGGTATAATCTTGAGCATCTAGATATAATCTTGAGCATCTAGATATAATCTTGAGCATCATAGATACAGTATAATCTTGAGCATCTAGATATATTCTTGAGCATCTAGGTATAATCTTGAGCATCTAGATATAATCTTGTGCATCTAGGTATAATCTTGAGCATCTAGATATAATCTTGAGCATCTAGATATAATCTTGTGCATCTAGGTATAATCTTGAGCATCTAGATATAATCTTGAGCGTCTAGATATAATCTTGAGCATCATAGATACAGTATAATCTTGAGCATCTAGATATAATCTTGAGCATCTAGGTATAATCTTGAGCATCTAGATATAATCTTGTGCATCTAGGTATAATCTTGAGCATCTAGATATAATCTTGAGCGTCTAGATATAATCTTGAGCATCATAGATACAGTATAATCTTGAGCATCTAGGTATAATCTTGAGCATCTAGGTATAATCTTGAGCATCTAGATATAATCTTGTGCATCTAGGTATAATCTTGAGCATCTAGATATAATCTTGAGCGTCTAGATATAATCTTGAGCATCATAGATACAGTATAATCTTGAGCATCTAGATATAATCTTGAGCATCTAGGTATAATCTTGAGCATCTAGATATAATCTTGAGCATCCAGATATAATCTTGAGCACTAGATATAATCTTGAGCATCTAGGTATAATCTTGAGCATCTAGCTATAATCTTGAGCATCTAGATATAATCTTGAGCACTAGATATAATCTTGAGCGTCTAGATATAATCTTGAGCATCATAGATACAGTATAATCTTGAGCATCTAGGTATAATCTTGAGCATCTAGGTATAATCTTGAGCATCTAGATATAATCTTGAACATCTAGATATAATCTTGAGCATCTAGATATAATCTTGAGCATCTAGATATAATCTTGAGCATCTAGATATAATCTTGAGCATCTAGATATAATCTTGTGCATCTAGGTATAATCTTGAGCATCTAGATATAATTTTGAGCATCTAGATATAATCTTGAGCATCTAGATATAATCTTGTGCATCTAGGTATAATCTTGAGCATCTAGATATAATCTTGAGCATCTAGATATAATCTTGAGCATCTAGATATAATCTTGAGCATCTAGATATAATCTTGAGCATCTAGCTATAATTTTGAGCATCATAGATACAGTATAATCTTGCTTGCCATTTGAACTCCACAAGCTTGAACGTTGTGCATCACATTGTAATGCTCTACTTAAATATTAGTTCAGGGGTCAAACAATCTTATATGAAAGAAGGAGATATTTAAGTGTAAAGTTTGGTATGTGTGTAGAAACGACTGAAATCAGACTAGTTGTGACATCACAGCCTTAGATTCCTCAAAGTCTTTATGTATTCTATCATATTTTGTTCTGCGATTTTGTGGACACAGCCTTAGATTCCTCAGTCTTTATGTATTCTATCATATTTTGTTCTGCGATTTTGTGGCTATCAAACCATTAGATATGTCAGGAAATTGGTAAAACAGAATCTAGTAAGGTTAATTATAATTAAACACCTCAAGACAGCTCAAGGAATAATAATTCAAATAGTAAAATGTTAATTGAATTTTCTTTGAAATACATTAATATTTGTTAAGAATGGGAAGATAAGGGAGCCAACCTTCCACAGTAGACTTACAATACAAGTCGTTTCTACACAGATGGGACAGAGCTTTAAACTTGAATATCTCCTAAACGGAATAATATTTTGGAATGCTTTCTTCACCATTTTGTTTCTTTTAGAGTCCTCTTCCATATATGCTGAACTTGCTTGACCACTTAATTAATTCTTTAATGTTATGTTTACCCTAATTGCTTACATAGACCCTAATATATTTAAACTAAGGGCCACCAAGACACATTCACTTATTGGTAAAATGAAATTAAAAATTGTAAATAAATGAAATAATGAAAAATGTTATAATCATTTTTCATACAAAATGATAGTTTCCCAAAGTATGTATCTGTTTTGTGTTTGTCCTTTGAGTATCGTAGTATATGTAACATAAAGAACTGAGTCATGTTTCAAAGTTCACAGTCCTGTCTAATTTAAGCATTTTGGACAACTCATTAAGTTTTTTTTAAATGTCACCATTAATCAAACTTGTGGTTTTGATACAAATTTAAAACATGCACTTACTCAAAGTGGAGGACAAAAGAAGGGTTTTGCAGACAAATCAAATTCATCAGGCATTCTCTGGGTATGCAGCTTTGTTATTTGTAACCATGGAATATGATAGTGATGCTAGTCTGTAGGCAAGGTATTAAAAGAGAATTTTGTATTTGACATTAAGGGAACTCTTATCTCAAGAAAGTGAGCATTTAAGGGTGTGTGGTTCGTTACAATAAAGTGTAATCAGAGTAGGTTATATTGAAGAAAATTAATGTGCAACTTGTGATTTTTTTCAGATAAATAGCTCTCCATTTCTGATTCTACAATTTAGTTTAATCCTCAAGCATTGGATCATGGAGGAAAACATCTCAAGGTTGGACAAACCCCCTACCCGGTCACCTAGGACAAACCCCTGCTCGGTCACCTAGGACAAACCCCCTGCCTGGTCAGGTAGGACAAACCCCCTGCTTGGTCACCTAGCACAAACCCCCTGCCCGGTCAGGTAGGACAAACCCCCTGCTTGGTCACCTAGCACAAACCCCCTCCCCGGTCAGGTAGGACAAAACCCCTGCATGGTCAGGTAGGACAAACCCCCTGCCCGGTCATGTAGGACAAACTCCCTGCTCAGTCACCTAGCACAAAGCCCCTTCCCGGTCACCTAGGACAAAACCCCTTTCTGGTCACCTAGGACAAACCCCCTTCCCGCTCACCTAGGGCGAACCGCCCCTCCCTCGGTCACCTAGGATGAATCCTCTGCCCGGTCACCTAGGACAAACCCCCTGCTCGGTCACCTAGGACAAACCCCTGTATGGTCACCTAGCACAATCCTCCTGCCTGGTCACCTAAGACACACCCCCTTCCTAGTCACCTCAAACAAACCCTCTGCCCAGTCACCTAGGACAAACCCCCTTCTCGGTCACCTAGGACAAACCCCCTTCCCGGTCACTCAGGACAAACCCCTTCCCGGTCACCTAGGGCAAACCCCCCCTCTCCCTCGGTCACCTAGGACGAATCTCCGCCCGGTCACCTAGGACAAACCCCCTGCTCGGTCACCTAGGACAAACCCCCTGCCTGGTCACCTAGCACAAACCCCCTGCCCAGTCATGTAGGACAAACCCCCTGCATGGTCACCTTGCACAAACCCCCTGCCTGTGTAACAGTTCCTTTTTTATTATTTACAATAAGTTACAAGACCATGCTCCAAGGTAGTTAAACTAGTCAATCTAAAAGATAAATGAATATATTGTTATCCAATTACATTGTCTTATAATAAAAGTTTAATTAGATTATTGATTTTTTAACCTACATTTGTAGCTCAGAACATTAATATTTGCATGGAAAGCATAGGTGCTGGAAGCAGGAGGGGAGGGGGGTTAAGGGAAGACATTGGCCCCCAACTTTTCAGAATTGAGTATTTACCCCCTCCCTCCCCAACTTTAAACTTACAAATGTATCATTTAGACAGATGGTATTTTTGTAACAAGAAAATTAATTCACTGGAACCAATATGTTCATTCTCATTCAGATGACCATAGATGACCTACAAACATACTTGATAAATCAAAAGTTTTTGTAAGAAAATAATCGATCTAATTAATGCAGAAATCACTTCAAGTTCATCCTCTGTCAAAAAACACCTCAGGCAGCAAAAGTTTCTATGCTTTTGATCTAATTCGTGCCAAGTTGGATCGACACTTCAACCAAGAGATCTTATATACGATCTTGAAAATGGTAGACACCATTGAATTATTACACTGCAGCAAATGGGAGTGCCGTAATTATCCTACCACACATGCCACATATACAGCAAATTTATGGAAATGACGTTGACAGTAAACGCTTACAAATACCCTTTTGCTTACAAATACCCTTGTGCATGGCACCCAATGTTGTATATAAGTACTTCGAACTGTTCAACGACAAGATCGCGATCATCCCAAAGTCGCTGATATTTTAGCAAAGGATGGATCAGCATCAGAGGCGTAGGAAGGGTCTCCTCTCGGTGTGGGATCAAGGATCAGCATCAGAGGCGTAGGAAGGGTCTCCTCTCGGGGTGGGATCAAGGATCAGCATCAGAGGCGTAGGAAGGGTCTCCTCTCGGTGTGGGAACAAGACCCCCATAATTTCCTGCTTACAAACGAAAAAATTACAGTGGTAAATGAAGTTTCTATCAATGCTCAAGATGCTACTAATCGGGAAATCTCCAATTTTTGGAAAATATTACCTTCAATTTTCGGAAAAGTTATCGTCACATTTAGGGAAATTTGCTTTATTTTGAGCTTTTTTTTCTCGGGAAACTTTAGTTATTGAGAAATTTTGATTAAAAGTTGCTTATTTTTTTGCCAATTTTCTTCAACTTTTGGGAAATGTTGCAATATTTTACCCAAATTCCCAAGAGTTTTTCCAAATTTCTCTTTAATTTTTTGTTTATGATTTTAAACATTTTTCAATTTTACCTTCACACCAGAAATTTGAAATCTTATCAGGGAAAAGTTTTGGCCCTATTGGGTTGGCAATAATTGAATTTGTAAGACTTACAACAACATGCAAAATTCAGTTAAATGTAGGCCTATCTTTTAGCCCCCAGGTCTCCACCAGGGTTTCACCACTGGAGCCCTTAAGCGGACCCCTGGACCCCATGCCGATATACAATTTTGCTCCCCCAACTATCTAAACGTTCGGCGCTGCCTTAGAGTAAAAGTAAACGTTTTTGTTTTTCTAATTGATCCCCAACAAACAATTGATTTTTGGTAATTTGTCAAACCTTGAAATGTTTGATTTAAACAATTTATTTTTGTCAGCAACACCTAACAAGAAAGCAATCCATGGAGTTGCTGATCTCATCACCATACCTGGTTGCTGATCTCAGCATACAGCATAGTGCGGGAAATAGCTAACAGGATCACTATAGCTGTGTGACTTTTGGCACATGAATGTACGAATTAGTACATAATTACCCCTAAAATCACATATTTGACCTCTGACCCTTGACCCTAATCACTGAAACAACTTCTGAAATGGTTCACATTTATCATACCCTACTGTATGACACCATTCATGAGCACATCACACTTACCATTCATTAACTATAGGGGAAATGGTGAAAAGTGGTCAACAGCTCTTTGATCTTTTGACCCCAGTCTACGGGATAAAAATTCATGTACCAAGGTATCATGGTGCAACATCGGGTTGGTATAGGTCTTGTACTTCTTTTAGTTTAAAATGCCACAAAATTTTACATAATAGCACTTATTTGACCTATGACCTTTTACTGTTTGACCTCCAATTATTTTAAAGTTTTGTTAGAATGTTAAAACCCTACCCACCTATGCAATTCGTAAATATACTAAATAATTCCCTCAAAAGATACAGCCATCACCAAAAACTTGTCCCATTTGACCTGTGACCTTTGTATCCTAAAACCATTGAGACAAAAGTTCCCGGCCAGGGGTACCCATCCACCAATTTTGGTTCATGTGTGTATTACAGTTAAGCGACACAAAATTAATTGTTTTTGTCCCGTTCCAAAAACTTTTGACCCCTAACCCCTAATATGAGGTCATCATATTTGACCCCCTGGTGGGACCCACCAGCCCCCCTGATATATTATCAAGGGGGGTGGCCATGTAGTGTAGGAGGTACAGGCAGTTATTTGCATATACAGCAAAGTGACTACAATGTCTCATCCCCACATATATGTATATGTGGGGATGAGATAACTAGCGGAATAAGACTTCAAAATCAATGATGGCACAACATTCGAAGAACAAGCTACATAATTATGTAGGTCTGTGACTAACTGCTTTCAACCATAGACTTCACAAGTATCAGGTCTGTGGCTAACTGCCTTCAACTATAAACTTCACATGTATCAGGTATGTGGCTAACTGCCTTCAACTATAGACTGACATGTATTAGGTCTGTGGCTAACTGCCTTCAACTATAGACTTCACATGTATTAGGTCTGTGGCTAACTGCCTTCAACTGTAGACTTCACATGTATCAGGTATGTGACTAACTGTCTTCAACTATAGACTTCACATGTATTAGACCTGTGGCTAACTGCCTTCAACTGTGGCTTCACATGTATCAGGTATGTGACTAACTGTCTTCAACTATAGACTTCACATGTATTAGACCTGTGGCTAACTGCCTTCAACTGTAGACTTCACATGTATCAGGTCTGTGACTAACTGCCTTCAACTATAGACTTTACATGTATCAGGTCTGTGGCTAACTGTCTTCAACTATAGACTTCACATGTATCAGGTCTGTGGCTAACTGCCTTCAACTATAGACTTCACATGTATCAGGTCTGTGGCTAACTGTCTTCAACTATAGACTTCACATGTCTCAGGTCTGTGGCTAACTGCCTTCAACTATAGATATCACATGTATCAGGTCTGTGGCTTACTGTCTTCAACTATAGACTTTACATGTATCAGGTCTGTGGCTAACTGCCTTCAACTATAGACTTCACATGTATCAGGTCTGTGGCTAACTGTCTTCAACTATAGACTTTACATGTATCAGGTCTGTGGCTAACTGTCTTCAACTATAGACTTTACATGTATCAGGTCTGTGGCTAACTGTCTTCAACTATAGACTTTACATGTATCAGGTCTGTGGCTAACTGTCTTCAACTATAGACTTCACATGTATCAGGTCTGTGGCTAACTGTCTTCAACTATAGACTTCACATGTATCAGGCCTGTGGCTAACTGTCTTCAACTATAGACTTTACATATATTAGGTCTGTGGCTAACTGCCTTCAACTATACACTTTACATGTATCAGGTCTGTGGCTAACTGCCTTCAACTATAGACTTCACATATATTAGGTCTGTGGCTAACTGCCTTCAATTATAGACTTCACATGTTTTAGGTCTGTGGTTAAGTGCCTTCAACTATAGACTTCACATGTTTTAGGTCTGGCTAACTGCCTTCAACTATAGACTTTACATGTATCAGGTCTGTGGCTAACTGCCTTCAACTATAGACTTTACATGTATCAGGTTTGTGGCTAACTGCCTTCAACTATAGACTTCACATGTTTTAGGTCTGTGGTTAAGTGCCTTCAACTATAGACTTCATATGTATCAGGTATGTGGCTGCCTTCAACTGTAGACTTCACATGTTTCAGGTCTAAGGCTAACTGTCTTCAACTATAGACTTTACATGTATCAGGCCTGTGGCTAACTGCCTTCAACTATAGACTTCACATATATTAGGTCTGTGACTAACTGCCTTCAACTATAGACTTCACATATCTTAGGTCTGTGGCTAACTGCCTTCAACTATAGATATCACATGTATCAGGTCTGTGGCTAACTGCCTTCAACTATAGACTTTACATGTATCAGGTCTGTGGCTAACTGCCTTCAACTATAGACTTTACATGTATCAGGTTTGTGGCTAACTGTCTTCAACTATAGACTTCACATGTTTTAGGTCTGTGGTTAAGTGCCTTCAACTATAGACTTCATATGTATCAGGTCTGTGGCTGCCTTCAACTGTAGACTTCACATATATTAGGTCTGTGGCTAACTGCCTTCAATTATAGACTTCACATGTTTTAGGTCTGTGGTTAAGTGCCTTCAACTATAGACTTCACATGTTTTAGGTATGTGGCTAACTGCCTTCAACTATAGACTTTACATGTATCAGGTCTGTGGCTAACTGCCTTCAACTATAGACTTTACATGTATCAGGTCTGTGGCTAACTGTCTTCAACTATAGACTTTACATGTATCAGGTCTGTGGCTAACTGTCTTCAACTATAGACTTCACATGTATCAGGTCTGTGGCTAACTGTCTTCAACTATAGACTTCACATGTATCAGGCCTGTGGCTAACTGTCTTCAACTATAGACTTTACATATATTAGGTCTGTGGCTAACTGCCTTCAACTATACACTTTACATGTATCAGGTCTGTGGCTAACTGCCTTCAACTATAGACTTCACATATATTAGGTCTGTGGCTAACTGCCTTCAATTATAGACTTCACATGTTTTAGGTCTGTGGTTAAGTGCCTTCAACTATAGACTTCACATGTTTTAGGTCTGTGGCTAACTGCCTTCAACTATAGACTTTACATGTATCAGGTCTGTGGCTAACTGCCTTCAACTATAGACTTTACATGTATCAGGTTTGTGGCTAACTGCCTTCAACTATAGACTTCACATGTTTTAGGTCTGTGGTTAAGTGCCTTCAACTATAGACTTCATATGTATCAGGTATGTGGCTGCCTTCAACTGTAGACTTCACATGTTTCAGGTCTAAGGCTAACTGTCTTCAACTATAGACTTTACATGTATCAGGCCTGTGGCTAACTGCCTTCAACTATAGACTTCACATATATTAGGTCTGTGACTAACTGCCTTCAACTATAGACTTCACATATATTAGGTCTGTGGCTAACTGCCTTCAACTATAGATATCACATGTATCAGGTCTGTGGCTAACTGCCTTCAACTATAGACTTTACATGTATCAGGTCTGTGGCTAACTGCCTTCAACTATAGACTTTACATGTATCAGGTTTGTGGCTAACTGTCTTCAACTATAGACTTCACATGTTTTAGGTCTGTGGTTAAGTGCCTTCAACTATAGACTTCATATGTATCAGGTCTGTGGCTGCCTTCAACTGTAGACTTCACATATATTAGGTCTGTGGCTAACTGCCTTCAATTATAGACTTCACATGTTTTAGGTCTATGGTTAAGTGCCTTCAACTATAGACTTCACATGTTTTAGGTCGGTGGCTAACTGCCTTCAACTATAGACTTTACATGTATCAGGTCTGTGGCTAACTGCCTTCAACTATAGACTTTACATGTATCAGGTTTGGTCTGCCTTCAACTATAGACTTAAGGTCTGCCTTCAACTATAGACTTCATCAGGTATGTGGCTGCCTTCAACTGTAGACTTCACATGTTTCAGGTCTAAGGCTAACTGTCTTCAACTATAGACTTTACATGTATCAGGCCTTTGACTAAGGTATAGACTTCACATATATTAGGTCTGCTGCCTTCTATAGATAATCAGGTCTGTGGCTAACTTCAACTATGTTTCAGGTCTAAGGCTAACTGTCTTCAGACTATAGACTTTTACATGTTTAGGTCAGCTAACTGTCTTCAACTATCTGTGGCTAACTGCCTTCAACTATAGACTTAGACTAACTGCCTTCAACTATAGATATCACAAGTATAGCTAACTGTCTTCAACTATAGACTTCACATGTATCAGGTCTGTGGCTAACTGCCTTCAACTATAGATATCACATGTATCAGGTCTGTGGCTAACTGCCTTCAACTATAGACTTTACATGTATCAGGTCTGTGGCTGCCTTCAACTATAGACTTCACATGTGTCATGTATTAAGTAGGACTGTGACTAACTGCCTTCAACTATATAGACTTCTCATGTATTGCAAAATAAGGCATAATTCTGAATTACATTTTAGTCTGTTCTAGTTCTCATGATTTAATGCATAATATAAAAGAGTCAAAGAGTACAGTATTTCATCCGCCTGATAGCGATATTATGACAACTGAACACTTTCAATTGGAGCATAACTGTTTGGTTGGATTACAGGCATATAAGTACATCCCAAATGTTCATCAAATCAAGGAAGATGTTTTGTTTAACTAAGTGGCTGGAAGACTATTTGTCCTTGAGTCTTTGCTATCAAATGAGGACCTAATGAAATAAAATTCCTTCGGGTGCTTGCTGTCATCTACAAATCTATTCAGAGTGCCTAAAGGCACTTTAACTATCCGTCTCCTGCCCAACAGTATCGATGGAGTGCTTTATTTTGAATAAAATACTTCCGTTAACAATCTTCAGTACAGACATATTGTGTTGAAATAATTTTGGTGCATCTTTTAATTAAAACAACAGATCAATATGCAGACAGATGTGATTATGTAATATCCTTTGGAAGGAAGAAATAAATTTGTTGTTTAATTGCGTTGGTATCAGATGGACCTTGTAACATACGACAAACCACAAAGATTTCTCATCGGCCAAAATTAATTACGATACTACTAGCTGATGACTTTAGCATCAGTGTGTCATTCTATAATGTTATTGGTTTAAGGGAAACATTCTGGAATTGTATAGCTTCATTCTATCCTCTTTTCGTTTCTTTGTCATTTTGACTGTCTGAAGATAAACAGTGGGCACACTTATATCCATTAAGAAAAATAATGCAAATGCTGGCTTAAGTCAAGAATTAAAAATGTATCGCAGTTTCATTTTGTATAAAACATTTAAAGCCTACTCCCACACAAACCATATAAGCCTACTCCCACACAAACCATATAAGAATACTCCCACACAAAACATATAAGCCTACTCCCACACAAACCATATAAGCCTACTCCCACACAAACCATATAAAAATACTCCCACTCAAGCCATATAAGAATACTTCCACACTAAACATATAAGAATACTCCCACACAAAACATATAAGAATACTTCCACACAAAACATATAAGCCTACTTCCACACAAACCATATAAGAATACTCCCACACAAACCATATAAGAATACTCCCACACAAACCATATAAGAATACTCCCACACAAACTATATAAGAATGCTCCCACACAAACCATATAAGCCTACTCCCACACAAACCATATAAGAATACTCCCACACAAACCATATAAGAATACTTCCACACAAACCATATAAGAATACTTCCACACAAACCATATAAGAATACTCCCACACAAACCATATAAGAATATTGGATCCATAGGAATATAAAGTACCAACAATTGGCACTGATTATTTTCATTGACGAATGGGAAGAAGGTGCAGTGGTCCCATGGCCAAGGTTGCGGAGACAATCACTGGGCCCAGGGAAAAAACCAGGCCCACATATAACTTGTACGATCCCTTATGACCCCGGCTCTCTAGGACACGGGGCCCGGGGCATTGCCCCCGGTTCACTTCCCATACCGGCGGCCCTGCCTGTGGAATCACCTAATTTTCATATTTAATTGAGTTCAAATTCTGTGACTTATTAGGTAATCTAAAGTAAGTCATTTCTTTCATCCATTTAGGAAATGCTGCAAATTCTTTTGGGTACATAAACCTTTTAATTAATTTTTCCCTGAATAATTGCGAGCCCTGAGCATCAATGTATTCTAAAATCTATTCGTTGACATCTTCCTGGATTAGGAACTGATTTTGAAGTCTATCTCTTGAAATCTTCCTGGATAAGGAACAGATTTTGAAGTCATATCTGTTGAAATCTTCCTGGATAAGGAACATTTCCTGGATAAAGAACAGATTTTAAAGTCTATTCATTGACTTCTTCCTAGATAAGGAACAGATTTTGAAGTCTTTTCAACGGACAAAGAACAGATTTTGAAGTCTATCCGTCGATAACTTCTTAGGTATAAGGAACAGATTTTGAAGTCTATCCGTCGAAATCTTCCTGGATAAGAAACAGATTTTGAAGTTTATCCATCGATAACTTTATGGGTAGGGAAAGAATTTGAAGTGTATTCGTTGAAATCTTCTTGGATAGGGAACAGATTTTGAAGTCTTATCTGTGAAATCTCTCTGGATAAACAACAGAATTTGAAGTCTATTTGTTGAAATCTTCCTGGATAAGGAACAGATTTTGAAGTCTATCCGTCAAAATCTTCCTGGATAAGAAACAGATTTTGAAGTCTATCTGTCGATAACTTCATGGGTAGGGAAAAAATTTGAAGTCTATTCGTTGAAATCTTTCTGGATAAGGAACAGATTTTGAAGTCTATCTGTAGGAAGATCTTTTCACCCATCGCTCACAAAGACCTCTCACTCTCAGTTTAAGAATATGCCATCACCATTTATTCTTGTGAAAGCCAGTTAAAAAGCATATCAATTGTGATTTGTATGTTTTTTGTGTGTTCCTTTTTGCATCAACCATTTTATTATCCTTGGTTAGTTAGGAAACCTAATGAATCATTGCAGCCGTTGTGAATTTCATCAATAGAGTATTAAGCAGAAAAGGGGAAGGTGATTTATCATGTTGTCGTTTCCTTACTTCTTCTGTAGATGAGGTGTTTGTACAGTATGATACTGTTCAACTTGTGCAGCCTGTCACAGAGTATCTAAGATTTATTGTCTTGCCGTGAATACTGTTGAGGGAACTAGTAGGATTCTTTCCAAATAACAACCTCTAGGTTTTGCAATTTAATGTCCTTCATATCTAATCTATACTCCAAGGAAACAAAATTCCATAAAATCAATGTTAAGTATAAGCTTACAGAAATTCATGAATACAGTCAACTTGATGAGATCCAGGGATCATTTTTTGCAGGTTTTTGAATCATAGTTATTGCAGATAAACAGCTGTATGTCCTAGGGGTGGGGTTTGTGTTTATAGGGACCTGACCGATGTTATGTCCTATGGGT
Source organism: Chiridota heheva (assembly GCA_020152595.1). Taxonomy (NCBI): domain Eukaryota; kingdom Metazoa; phylum Echinodermata; class Holothuroidea; order Apodida; family Chiridotidae; genus Chiridota; species Chiridota heheva. The sequence goes on from JAIGNY010001561.1 coordinate 259,343, forward strand.
GTGGTATAGTTGTAGGGACCTGACCAATGTTATGTCCTAGGGGTGGGGTATGTTTGTAGGGACCTGACTAATGTTATGTCCTAGGGGTGGGTATGTTTGTAGGGACCTGACCAATGTTATGTTCTATGGGTGGGGTATGTTTGTAGGGACCTGACTAATGTTATGTCCTAGGGGTGGGTATGTTTGTAGGGACCTGACCAATGTTATGTCCTAGGGATGGGTATGTTTGTAGGGACCTGACCAATGTTATGTCCTAGGGATGGGTATGTTTGTAGGGACCTGACCAATGTTATGTCCTAGGGATGGGTATGTTTGTAGGGACCTGACTAATGTTATGTCCTAGGGGTGGGTATGTTTGTAGGGACCTGACTAATGTTATGTCCTATGGGTGGGGTATGTTTGTAGGGACCTGACTAATGTTATGTCCTATGGGTGGGGTATGTTTGTAGGGACCTGACCAATGTTATATCCTAGGGGTGGGTATGTTTATAGGGACCTGACCAATGTTATGTCCTAGGGATGGGTATGTTTGTAGGGACCTGACCAATGTTATGTCATAGGGGTGGGGTTTGTTTGTAGGGACCTGACCAATGTTATGTCCTATGGGTGGGGTATGTTTGTAGGGACCTGACCAATGTTATGTCCTAGGGGTGGGTATGTTTGTAGGGACCTGACTAATGTTATGTCCTATGGGTGGGGTATGTTTGTAGGGACCTGACTAATGTTATGTCCTATGGGTGGGGTATGTTTGTAGGGACCTGACCAATGTTATGTCCTAGGGGTGGGTATGTTTGTAGGGACCTGACCAATGTTATGTCCTAGGGATGGGTATGTTTGTAGGGACCTGACCAATGTTATGTCATAGGGGTGGGGTTTGTTTGTAGGGACCTGACCAATGTTATGTCCTAGGGATGGGTATGTTTGTAGGGACCTGACCAATGTTATGTCCTAGGGATGGGTATGTTTGTAGGGACCTGACCAATGTTATGTCATAGGGGTGGGGTTTGTTTGTAGGGACCTGACCAATGTTATGTCCTATGGGTGGGGTATGTTTGTAGGGACCTGACCAATGTTATGTCCTAGGGGTGGGTATGTTTGTAGGGACCTGACCAATGTTATGTCATAGGGGTGGGGTTTGTTTGTAGGGACCTGACCAATGTTATGTCCTAGGGGTGGGTATGTTTGTAGGGACCTGACTAATGTTATGTCCTAGGGATGGGTATGTTTGTAGGGACCTGACCAATGTTATGTCATAGGGGTGGGGTTTGTTTGTACGGACCTGACTAATGTTATGTCCTATGGGTGGGGTATGTTTGTAGGGACCTGACCAATGTTATGTCCTAGGGGTGGGTATGTTTGTAGGGACCTGACCAATGTTATGTCATAGGGGTGGGGTTTGTTTGTAGGGACCTGACCAATGTTATGTCCTAGGGGTGGGTATGTTTGTAGGGACCTGACTAATGTTATGTCCTAGGGGTGGGTATGTTTGTAGGGACCTGACCAATGTTATGTCCTATGGGTGGGGTATGTTTGTAGGGACCTGACTAATGTTATGTCCTATGGGTGGGGTATGTTTGTAGGGACCTGACCAATGTTATGTCCTAGGAGTGGGTATGTTTGTAGGGACCTGACTAATGTTATGTCCTAGGGGTGGGTATGTTTGTAGGGACCTGACCAATGTTATGTCCTATGGGTGGGGTATGTTTGTAGGGACCTGCCCAATGTTATGTCCTAGGGGTGGGTATGTTTGTAGGGACCTGACTAATGTTATGTCCTATGGGTGGGGTATGTTTGTAGGGACCTGACCAATGTTATGTCCTATGGGTGGGGTATGTTTGTAGGGACCTGACCAATGTTATGTCCTAGGGATGGGTATGTTTGTAGGGACCTGACTAATGTTATGTCCTAGGGGTGGGTATGTTTGTAGGGACCTGACTAATGTTATGTCCTATGGGTGGGGTTGTTTGTAGGGACCTGACCAATGTTATGTCCTAAGGGTGGGGTTTGTTTTTAGGGACCTGACCAATGTTATATCCTAGGGGTGGGGTTTGTTTGTAGGGACCTGACTAATGTTATGTCCTATGGGTGGGGTATGTTTGTAGGGACCTGACCAATGTTATGTCCTATGGGTGGGGTATGTTTGTAGGGACCTGACCAATGTTATGTCCTAGGAGTGGGGTTTGTTTGTAGGGACCTGACCAATGTTATGTCCTATGGGTGGGGTTGTTTGTAGGGACCTGACCAATGTTATGTCCTATGGGTGGGGTTGTTTGTAGGGACCTGACCAATGTTATGTCCTATGGGTGGGGTTGTTTGTAGGGACCTGACCAATGTTATGTCCTATGGGTGGGGTTGTTTGTAGGACCTGACCAATGTTATGTCCTATGGGTGGGGTTGTTTGTAGGGACCTGACCAATGTTATGTCCTATGGGTGGGGTTTGTTTTTAGGGACCTGACCAATGTTATATCCTAGGGGTGGGGTTTGTTTGTAGGGACCTGACCGATCAATGTTCAACAGCTACTTCAAACAAAGATGGAATAGAATATGAAGAAGCCTTCATGGCTAAAAAGATTCAAATTTTAACCTACAAAAGTAGCAAAATTTGTAATATTAGCAGATTGTGAGTTCTGCCGTAAGTTTAAACCTTCAGACATGGTACTGTATACTGTACTGTAGCTAGACTATTTTGTAGGGGAGGGTGTGGGGATGGGGGGGGGGGGGGACCATAAAAATATCAGAATGCACTGACATTTTAATTAACATAAAAGTATAGTTTTTAAGATTGGGCAGTATATTTGTTTATTGTTATGGAATAGAAAGTTATGTAGAAGTGCAGTCTTTGGAATGATGCTTAATTTTCTTTATTTGCTTTAAATTACAAATTTGCAATAAAATCTAAGCCTAAAATATTGCTATTGCAATCATTAAGATTTTGTATGCTACATTGCATAGAAAATGGTATGTTTACTGTACATGAAGGCTAGATGTAAGTTTTAACTTCAGATTAAATCTACCTAATTTAACTCCAGGAACTAACTCTTTGATGTTGCCCTGACAACTGACCCCAGCATTGTGATTCTTATGCACCTGCAGTTGTCACTCCCGCTGCGGTTCTTATCAAATTGTGTCAAGTATTTTGTGTTTGTATCATCTTCTCATGATCATCTTTGGATTAAGAATAAATAAAAAATCCTCGTCAGATGTAGTCGATATTCTGCAGCACTCAGAAGGAATTTAATATCCGTTTGTTTACAGTCAGTCATTCTGCAAGCAAATGTGCCATTAATTTGAGAAATCTTTGCCACTTTTATGTTGTCTCTTGGTTCAAGGCGCTTATGTCAGAGATAATTGCACAGCACTTTATGACCAGTGGTCAACTCAGTGATGGATGGTAACCACAGCGATAGTTCAGCTGACACATATCTTGTGTTTTTGTCTTCTTCTTCATAAATTGCAAAGTTTTTCAATCTAGGAACCACTGAATAAATGTAGCATTACATTTATGCAATAGTAAGAATCAATCCAGGGGCATAGGAACTAGGAGAGGGAGGATTATTGGGGGTACCATTTTGTGTAGATTATTAGTAATGCTGTGTAGATTATTAGTAATGCTGTGTAGATTATTAGTAATGTTGTGTAGATTATTAGTAATGCTGTGTAAATTATTAGTAATGCTGTGTAGATTATTAGTAATGCTGTGTAGATTATTAGTAATGTTGTGTAGATTATTAGTAATTCTGTGTAGATTATTAGTAATACTGTGTAGATTATTAGTAATGCTGTGTAGATTATTAGTAATGCTGTGTAGATTATTAGTAATGCTGTGTAGATTATTAGTAATGTTGTGTAGATTATTAGTAATGCTGTGTAAATTATTAGTAATGCTGTGTAGATTATTAGTAATGCTGTGTAGATTATTAGTAATGTTGTGTAGATTATTAGTAATTCTGTGTAGATTATTAGTAATACTGTGTAGATTATTAGTAATGCTGTGTAGATTATTAGTAATGCTGTGTAGATTATTAGTAATGCTGTGTAGATTATTAGTAATGCTGTGTAGATTATTAGTAATGCTGTGTAGATTATTAGTAATGAAATTGTTGTGCATATAGAACATGGTTATGGTTCGCATTGAAGGACTAAAAGTGTTAAACACAAGTCAGATCTAGCTTTGCAGAGAGGAAAATTATGGTTGGCATGAATACATTTTGTCCCAGAACCACCCCTAACATATAAAATAGTGCTATAGTAGATCATATTTCACACCTATAAACACTATATAAGAAACTTTTATCCCATTTTTAATAATATTGGTATATCAGGAAAGGGTACAATTACAATCAGGAGCAAACGTCTTGGCACTTTTTCCCCTTCAACTCCTATCCAGGGGTATAGGAAGCAGGGGGCAGACTGGCCCCCTGAGAGGATTTCACCTTCCTGGTTGCATATGCCTTCTTCCTGGTTGGGAGGTGAAATTGGGAGATTATGAACATCATATTCAAAAATGTTGCAAAATTATTGGATAATTTGGTAAAATTTGCTGAAAACCTACCAAAATTACCAAAGATTGAAGAAGATTTTCTGAAAATGAAGGACATTGTCCAAAAACCAAAGAAATTTTCCAGAAATATTTCCAGAATTTGAAGAAAATTGAAGGGGATTTCTGATTAGCAGTAACTTTTGATGTACACTTCAATTTAACAGTTTAATTTTTTCACATGTAACCAAGGAATTTTACAGGTTTTGCCCCTTCTGAGAGGTGACCTGGCCTTCCTACACCCCTGCCTCTATCCAATGTTGGATTACCTAGCCTTCCTACACCCCTGCCTCTATCCAATGTTGGATTTAGCCTTCCTACACCCCTGCCTCTATCCAATGTTGGATTACCTAGCCTTCCTACACCCCTGCCTCTATCCAATGTTGGATTACCTAGCCTTCCTACACCCCTGCCTCTATCCAATGTTGGATTACCTAGCCTTCCTACACCCCTGCCTCTATCCAATGTTGGATTACCTAGCCTTCCTACACCCCTGCCCCTATCCAATGTTAGGTGACCTGGCCTTCCTACACCCCTGCCCCTATCCAATGTCAGGTGACCTGGCCTTCCTACACCCCTGCCCCTATCCAATGTCAGGTGACCTGGCCTTCCTACACCCCTGCCGCTATCCAATGCTAGGTGACCTGGCCTTCCTACACCCCTGCCCCTATCCAATGTCAGGTGACCTGGCCTTCCTACACCCCTGCCCCTATCCAATGCTAGGTGGCCTGGCCTTCCTACACCCCTGCCCCTATCCAATGTCAGGTGACCTGGCCTTCCTACACCCCTGCCCCTATTCAATTTTGGGATGAAATTTGAAAAGAAAGTTGTTGGTAAGATATGTGCAACATTGAGCAGGTATGTAAATATGTAAGTAATTTTGTCTAGGATTGTAGCATAAAGGTTAAATGGAAATGTATTTAAACAAAAATAAAGAAACCTTAAATCTTGGGTCACAGTTTTCTTACTTGGATAGCACAGCCCTGTAATTGCCAGTGTAGAGCCTTTCCTTGTATGAAGCATTTGCCTAAAGATTGGGTTAAATTGAGTGAATTGGAATCATTTGCTTTTAAGCCAACTCTTTGTTTGCAGATGAATTTAGATTACTCTCTCTGTGTCTGAAGCAGGATAAGAAAATCAATTGAATAAACAGTTGCAAAATATGAGGGCTAGAGGCTAAATGTGACGTACAGCACCAGATCTCTACATCTTATTTTCAATCCCATTTTTCATTATGAGATTACATTATGAGAGTGCAATAGTTTTTAATTCCATGGCTAGGCTCATCTTGATGCACATATAGAGCTACCTTTGATTACATTATTCGTAATCATAAGCCCACAATGCACCCCTAGATCTATGCTTGTAAGAAAATCATGCATGTGTTCAGGAGGGTTATAAGATTGTGATCATAAAGCGCAGGACAAAAGAAATTGTGGAAAGCGGAAACAAGGTCATTAGCCAAATTTTGCTGAAAGGTTGCCAGTTTATGTACCAAAATTGATTGAAAATCTGATTCCACCTGTCATTAATCTTGAAGCACAATTAACAACCGTTTCCCTATGAATTCGGTTTAATATGTAAATGGTTATAATTGTGGTTTGGTTTAATCATACATTAACAAGTTTTATACTAATAAAAACCTTACGTGTGCATGAAAATTATTTATTAATATTCTGTAACAAATCTAATAATCTCATTGGTAATTCTTTATCTCATTATACACAATATTCTATTACTTGAGATGTTATTAATCACCTTTTTTTCTATGTGGGGAGCGCAACAGTGGAGATAAAAAATCTAGGGGTGGGGCCATGGGTGTTGTAAGTTTTCCACAAAAATGTGTGGGCACAACTTTTAAGGGGGCAGTTCCCAAGTCATATGTTGCATATGTCCTCCCAAGTCATATGTTGCATATGTCCTCCCAGTCTTTATATAATAAAGTAAAGTAAATGGGGCACATCATTTTTAGAAAGGGCAATTTTCCAATGGGGAGACATTCCCCACGCACATGGAATGACCAAAGTCACAGTTTTCTACTATTGGTTCAGTAATGGGTACTTTATTTTGAAAGGTGTACTTTTTAAAATATTTTGTTTATAAAGTGTGCGCACATCTTGCACCTTTGACAGTAATTGGGGGGCACTTTTTAATTTTAAAAGGGGGCACTTTTGTCATTTTTCAGAAAAGTGGAGCCCCCTGGCCCCCGGTCCCTTCACCCATGGGTGGGGCACAATAAATGAAGTCAAAAATGTATATTAAACCAGAAGGGACCAAGATCCCTTAGAATTTAGAATTGTTCCAGAGACGCATTTAACATGTATTCAGATTCAAAATTTACAAAAAAAAGTGCTATTTTGAAAAACATTGTCTTAATTCTTGGCAAGTTCTGCCCAATTTCTATTCAACTTTAGAATGAAAATTTTCAGCAAAGTAACACTCCTTAGTGATGCTGCGCTGTTTAAATACCACCGAGAATGGATCGTCCATGACATGGTGACATTTTGTGACAAAATTTAATTGTCCAAAACTGACATTCTGTGACATTTTGACAATTCTGTGACAAAATGAACATCAACAGATGTTTTGAAATTTGTTTGGCATTTGGTGATATGTTTTACTCCTTCACTCACAGTTTGGACTCTATTTTTCATGAACCAGAAATAATTAAATGCTCCTTTCTATGAGTATCATCGGTTAACTGGTCATGATGTGTGAATCTATGCCAATCAAATGTGACAAAGGCAAAACTGATATGACATTCTGTGCAAAAAGTGCCAAAAATTATGTGACTGAGACATTAATGTGACAAATTTGAAATTTTGTGACAAGCCATGAATCATTAATCCATTCTCTGTGCCACAAACAAAAAAATCAAGAGACGACCCGCCTCATTTGTAGAAACTTTCATAAGAGCAATTTGTGCCCATCTTCATTAGATGGTTTTAACCTCAGTTACTTACAGCCAGTGCTGGAAAGTCATCTAATGTTGCATTCAAAAAGCTCATGTTTATATAGCTGTTAATTGTTGTATCTAATCCTTTCCCTACAAACTTATTCAGAACTTGATAATTGCAGCTAAGAGAAAGGAAACTCCCAGGACTTCCCAGAAAAGGTTTCCATAACCTTAGGGAGGAACAAATCAATACTGCTTGGTTTGCCTATTTGTGCAATTATAGGTAAAAGCAATGGTTTGAATTAATAGATTTGTCTTTTCTGAAGGAGTAAATTTCCATGGAAGACGAACAACGTTTGAAAGTTAAATCTTTCCTTTCAAAGACATAAAGCAATTATGTTGATAGTCATTTGGCATATAATTGATATCTTGTCCTTGGTGCCCAGGAATTGCTTATCTTGCCACCAGTCCTCTTGAGGGCATGAAGGCTAATACTCAGAGCGGTCTCAATTGATGTTCCATGTGAATCTCATGTCTGCTTTGGACGGAGATATCTGTATCAGTCATTGTACAGGTTGGAGGGAAATATCTCTTAATAACTTCGGAATCAAGTGTGAATCCCTTTGCACAGATTTTTTCCCATTGCTTTGTAAAGTTCTCATTAACACCCTAAAGTGTTGCGTTACATCAGATGAGAGAGTTCATGTCAAACTGCAAGTTATGTTGCAATTTCTTTTACGGCATGATATTGCATAATTTATCATCTCACCAGTGTTTGCATTATCACTGCCAAAGTAATGATCATGTGACCTGCAACAAATGCGCAGTCAGGGTTTATTTGAATTAGTTGGAGCCAGGTAGCACATGGTCAGCCACACACACTACTTACAATGCTGTTCATGCAGCTGAATAAGACTTACCGTACTTGATTGATGAATTTGTCAATATATCTCACAAGTATTAGGAAAACATAATTATTATATTTCACATATATTAGGACTACTTCATTATAATATCTCACATATATTAGGAATACTTGATTTTTTTTATCTCACATATATTAGGAATACATAATTATTGTATTTCACATTAATTAGGAATACATCATTATTATATCTCACATATATTAGAATACTTCATTATAATATCTCACATATATTAGGAATACATGATTATTATATCTCACATATATTAGGAATACATAATTATTATATTTCACATATATTAGAATACATCATTATTATATCTCACATATATTAGGAATACATAAGTATTATATCTCACATATATTAGATACATAATTATTATATCTCACATATATTAGGAATACATAATTATTATATCTCACATATATTAGGAATACATTTTTATATCTCACATATATTAGGAATACATAATCATAATATCTCACATATATTAGGAATACATCATTATTACATATCACATATATTAGGAATACATAATTATTATATCTCACGTATTTTAGGAATTCATAATAATTATATATATAACTCACATATATTAGATGTACACAATTATTATATCTCACCTATATTAGGAATACATAATTATTATATCTCACATATATTAGAATACATAATTTTCATACCACACATATATTAGGAATACATAATTTGTATATCACATTTATATTAGGAATACATTATTATTATATCTCACATATATTAGGAATACATCATTATTATATCTCACATATATTAGGAATACATAAGTATTATATCTCACATATATTAGATACATAATTATTATATCTCACATATATTAGGAATACATAATTATTATATCTCACATATATTAGGAATACATTTTTATATCTCACATATATTAGGAATGCATAATTATGATATATAACTCACATATATTAGGAATACATAAATATTATATATAACTCACATATATTAGGAATACATAATTATTATACCTCACATATATTAGGAATATGTAATTATTATATATCACATCAATTAGGAATACATAATTATTATATCTCACATATATTAGGAATACATAATTATCATATCTCACATATATTAGGAATACATGCTTATTATACCTCACATATATTAGGAATACGTAATTATTATATCTCACATATATTAGGAATACATCATTATTATATCTCACAGGAATACATGCTTATTATACCTCACATATATTAGGAATACGTAATTATCATATCTCACATCTATTAGGAATACATCAATATTATTTCTCACATATATTAGGAATACATAATTATTATATATAACTCACATATATTAGGAATACATAATTAAGACAACATAGTTATTATCTCTCACATATATTAGGAATACATGATTATTATATCTAACATATATTGGGAATATATAATTATTATATATCACATATAATAGGAATACATCATTATTATATCTCACGTATATTAGGAATACTAAATTATTATATCTCACATATATTAAGAATACATCATTATTACATATCACATATATTAGGAATACATAATTATTATATCTCACGTATTTTAGGAATTCATAATAATTATATAATAACTCACATATAGTAGATGTACACAATTATTATATCTCACCTATATTAGGAATACATCATTATTATACCTCACATATATTAGGAATACATCATTATTATACCTCACATATATTAGAAATTTGTAATTATTATATCTCACATATATTAGGAATACATAATTTTCATACCACACATATATTAGGAATACATAATTTGTATATCACATTTATGTTAGGAATACATTATTATTATATCTCACATATATTAGGAATACATCATTATTATATCTCACATATATTAGGAATACATAAGTATTATATCTCACATATATTAGATACATAATTATTATATCTCACATATATTAGGAATACATAATTATTATATCTCACATATATTAGGAATACATTTTTTTATATCTCAAATATATTAGGAATGCATAATTATGATATATAACTCACATATATTAGGAATACATAAATATTATATATAACTCACATATATTAGGAATACATAATTATTATACCTCACATATATTAGGAATATGTAATTATTATATATCACATAAATTAGGAATACATAATTATTATATCTCACATATATTAGGAATACATAATAATCATATCTCACATATATTAGGAATACATGCTTATTATACCTCACATATATTAGGAATACGTAATTATTATATCTCACATATATTAGGAATACATAATTATTATATCTCACATATATTAGGAATACATGCTTATTATACCTCACATATAATAGGAATAACGTAATTATCATATCTCACATCTATTAGAATACATCAATATTATTTCTCACATATATTAGGAATACATAATTATTATATATAACTCACATATATTAGGAATACATAATTAGGACAACATAGTTATTATCTCTCACATATATTAGGAATACATGATTATTATATCTAACATATATTGGGAATATATAATTATTATATCTCACATATAATAGGAATACATCATTATTATATCTCACGTATATTAGGAATACATAATTATTATATCTCACATATATTAAGAATACATAATTATTACATATCACATATATTAGGAATACATAATTATTATATCTCACATATTTTAGGAATTCATAATAATTATATATATAACTCACATATATTAGATGTACACAATTATTATATCTCACCTATATTAGGAAAACATCATTATAATATCTCACATATATTAGGAATACATCATTATTATACCTCACATATATTAGGAATTTGTAATTATTATATCTTACATATATTAGGAATACATAATTATCCTATCTCACATATATTAGGATTACATAATTATTATGTCTCACATATATTAGAAATACATCATTATTATATCTTACATATATTAGGAATACATCATTATTTTATATCACATATATTAGGAATACATCATTAATATATTTCACATATATTAGGAATACGTAATTATTATCTCTTACATATATTAGGAATACATCAATATTATATCTCACATGTATTAGGAATACATAATTATTATATATAACTCACATATATTCGAATACATAATTAGGATGACATAATTATTATGTATCGCATATATTAGGAATACATTATTATTATATCTCACATATATTAGGAATACATAATCATCATATCTAACATATATTAGGAATATATAATGATCATATCTCACATATAACAGGAATACATCATTATTATATCTCACGTATATTAGGAAACATATTATTATATCTCACATATATCAAGAATACATAATTATTATATCTCACATATAATAGGAATACATGATTATTATATCTCACATATATTAAGAATACATAATTATTATATTTATATATAACTCACATATATTAGGAATACACAATTACTATATCTCACATATATTAGGAATACATAATGATTATATTTCACATATATTAGGAATACATCATTATTATACCTCACATATATTAGGAATTTGTAATTATTATATCTCACATATAATAGGAATCCATAAATTATTATATCTTACATATATTAGGAATACATAATTATTTTATCTCACATATATTAGGATGACATAATTATTATATCTCACATATATTAGAAATACATCATTATTATGTCTTACATATATTAGAAATACATCATTATTATATATCACATATATTAGGAATACATCATTATATCTCACATATATTAGGAATACATCATTTTCATATATCACATATATTAGGAATACATTACATTGTGTTAATTCGACTAAGAGTAGATCCTCTTTTTTTGCGGGTTCTTAAGAACATTCTCAATTTTAAATTATCAGTGAACATATGGCATATTTACCCTATATGCTGTATTTACTTGTTGCAATCTTCATATTTGTGTTTTTATTGTCTCAGCATGGGCGTAAAAACATGGGGAGACGGGAGACTTTTGGAAAAATTTTAATATCAGTCTGTAAATTTAGTATCAGTTTGGTAAAACTTAAGGTTTTGAATAAGAAACAAGACAGTAAACTGATTTTGATTATTGGTTGAACTTTTTACTTGATCTGTATATGCGATATACGGTACACAAGGATATTTTGGTTTTGCAATTGAGGTGTATAAACAATATGTATTGCACTCATAAACATGGCTGCTGGCATTCTTAAAATGTCTAAGGCTAAGAATGGCGCAAATTCCATTATTTTCCATTAAATGTTGCTGCTAATCAAAAAAACTCCTGCAATTTTCGGGAAATGTTGCCAAAATTTCCAATGATTTTACCAGATTTTCCCACAATGTTACCAACTTTATTCTAAAATTTTCTCATTTTGACCTCCCATACAACTGAAGAGAAATCCTCTCAGCTATCAGTTTTCCTTGGAAATTTTCCTTCATTTTCAGGCAATTGTCTTTGATTTTCTTTCAATATTCGGTAAATTTCCTCCATTTTCGGGAATTTGTTTACAATTTTCAGGAATTTTTCTTCAATTCTTAGGAAATGCTGCCAAATTCTTACGAAATTTCCAATAACTTTTACAATTTTTCTTAAGTTTTATCAATTTCTTTCCAGTTTTATGTTAAAAGTGTCCAAATTTGACCTCCCATCCAGAAAGCATACAAATCCTTTCAGGTATCAGTTCCCTCAGAAAATTTCCTTTTTTTTCTTAATTTTCGGGAAATTTCCTTCATTTTAGGTTTTTTTTTGTCAATTTTTGGGAAGTTTTCCTCAATTAAAAAAAAAAAACCAATAATAATTTGCTTGAGTTTTATCAATTCATTTGAATTTTATGTTAATGATTGATCTATTTTACCTCCAAATGGGTATATGGCATGCAGCCTGGAAGGTGAAATGGGATATATGTTCATTTAAGGCCATCTGTAAATATCATTAAATGGTCTATTATAATGCACCTGTTTTAGGAACAATCCTAGCTTATGGCACATACACCATACATATAGCTTGTAGCAATGTTTTTGTTAATACAATGTATTCTTATTCTAATTGACTTGATTTTACTCTTCTAGCTACCACATACTTTGTTCATTTTAATATCAAATCTGAATGATACAAGGTATCACAGTAATTTGTTCACACTTCTGTTTGCATTTCTGTCATCTACTCTATCATACAGTATAGACTGCTGACCTGACCACTGACTCTCTGCACTATGAATGAACCTCTGCATAGTACCAACAGAAAAGGAAAATGTATTGTCCTTCATTGCCCATGGTGTAAACTTCACATCCTAATTTAAATCTGGAATAAGAAAATATATGACCGGTAGCCAAATTGACTCATATTGTGCCCTTGACTGCCAATCAAATTGGCCATTGTTTTCAACTTGCAATGACAACAAATTTCATGACACTTCCAACAAAAAAGGTTTCCAGGCAAATTATGTACATGAACTGTCTTTGCCATCATCTTGTTAAGCACCTGGTCATTCATTTGGTCATTCACCTGGTCATTCACCTGGTCATTCACCTGGTCATTCACCTGGTCATTCTCCTGGTCATTCATTCACCTGGGCATTCACCTGGTCATTCACCTAGTCATTCACCTAGTCATTCACCTGGTCATTCAGTAGCTACATGTTTCAATAAATTATGATAGAAAGTCATTGACAATAAAAAAGATAACAAGTTGCTCTAATTTTCACCATTCTGATTTAATCAATTAAGTCATAAACTTATTAAGCTCAGAGAACATGCATCAAATATTGGCAATTTGGCCTGTAAAACAGTATCCCCCTCCCTCCACCTCTCCCACCCCTACCCCACCCCTAACACACCCTTCCCCACCCCTTACCACACCCCCTACCACCCCCTACCACACACCCTACCACACACCCTACCACACACCCTACCACACACCCTACCACACACCCTACCACACATCCTACCACACATCCTACCACACACCCTACCACACATCCTACCACACATCCTACCACACATCCTACCACACCCCCTACCATACCCCTCTCCCACCCCTCCCTGCCCCCACCATGGAAATCAATGTTTTATACCAAGGTATTATTCCCATAAGAATTTCAAGGCAAAACAAAATTATCCTAATGTTTTCTATGTTTTGTTTAAACTCACACCTTAAAGTGGAGGTAGGGGTCTTAAATTATGGCCCTATGCCAGTTGACAGCATTTGTACTTTGCATTTATACTTATTTGCATATTCCACATTTGCCTTCATTCTATTTCGTTTCTTTTGCAGGTTGTGTTGTGCAATGATAGTAAATATTTCATTCAATGGAAAAGTGCAATCAGTGAGGTAAGCGTACCTGCAGCTGCTGTCATGTTGGTAGATCCACTGCTGAAGATTAGAACTATGTGTCATTTGTTTCATCTTCATGCAGAACTTTTCATGAGAGTCAAATGAAATAGAAGATACAGAGACACCAGTTTTAAGTTCTAGAAATGAAAACCATGGCAGGAAATTTTGGTGGTGTTTGAAGATAAATGGATAACTTATTTTAAGCATTAAATAGATAGAATAAATACATAATGGAATAAATGCATAATGGAATAAATGCGTAATGGAATAAATGCGTAATGGAATAAATGCATGATAACATTTCTTTCAGTAATACCTCTGCCAGCTAGATTACTCTGAACATTTTCTCAATGGAAGATGTTCTGCTTCAAAGTTCGTGAGGGTACTTGGTGGGACCAGGGTGCTTAGTAGGACCAGGGTGCTTGGTTGGACCAGGGTACTTAGTGGGACCAGGGTGCTTAGTAGGACCAGGGTGCTTGGTTGGACCATGGTACTTGGTGGGACCAGGGTGCTTAGCTGGACTAGGGTGCTTGGTTGGACCATAGGTGACAAAAGATTTGAAATACTTGCATCTAGATCCTGGAACACTTTACCCACCCACATGAGAACTTCTCCATCCACCACAGTATTCAAAAAACTCTTAAAGACCCACTTATTTTGATATTTTTCATTTTGTTTTTATTTTACTTTGTAAGCGCCATGGTACTTTGGTGAATGGCGTATTTAAATAACATTTATTATTATTATTATTATTATTAGTAGGACCAGGGTGCTTGGTTGGACCAGGGTACTTGGTGGGACCAGGGTGCTTAGCTGTGGTTGTATGATTGGAGAGAGGGTGGTAGTATAACTGTGGTTGTATGATTGGAGAGAGGGTGGTAGTATAACTGTGGTTGTATGATTGGAGAGAGGGTGGTAGTATAACTGTGGTTGTATGATTGGAGAGAGGGTGGTAGTATAACTGTGGTTGTATGATTGGAGAGAGGGTGGTAGTATAACTGTGGTTGTATGATTGGAGAGAGTATAACTGTGGGGTGGATTGGAGAGGGTGGTAGTATACCTGTGGTTGTATGATTGGAGAGAGGGTGGTAGTATAACTGTGGTTGTATGATTGGAGAGAGGGTGGTAGTATAACTGTGGTTGTATGATTGGAGAGAGGGTGGTAGTATAACTGTGGTTGTATGATTGGAGAGGGGTGGTAGTATAGCTGTGGTTGAAGGGTTGGAGAAGGATTTGAAATGGCAATAAGTCACTTGTGTGATTTGCAAACCACTGACATTAACAGAAGTAGAGGTTACGGTAGCGTGCCATACTTTTTAGTGAAATGCTATTTTATGCAATTGAGTGTTGAATAGTTCTGTGTACATATTGATGAAAGGATGTACGTTTATTAAGAATAATTGTAAAGATAACATCCAATTGATCTATACTAAGATTATTGTATATGCCTTATTTTGTGCTTATATGTGATGAAATATAAATAGTATTGAAGCATATTCTATGTGTCATTGTGTATAAGAGAAACACTTGGTGCCAAAACTGATGTGTGAAAACATGAAAATGCTTCACATTATGATGTCATCAAAAGATGGAATGGAATTGCTTTGTATCATCCCCAATTCATGCACAGTCACGGAGATAGAGATCATGCCCAGTCACGGAGATAAAGATCATGTTCATCCATGTATGGTATAAATGAGCCTCTTAACAGACTGAGTTGAGGTTCAATATGTGCATTTGTATATTACAAAGCAAAGCAAAAAAAGAAAAACATTATTTAGATTTATTCCAAAATTTACCATTTACTTAATTCTTTTATTAGAGGTGTATGGGGGTGTAGAGGCAACATCAGGTAAATTACTTTAAAATCCATTAAAAGTAGCAGCAACTTTGACCAAAAACACTTTAAAATGGACTATTTTGCTTTTGTAATCTCATGCATCATTATGCAAATTTGTGATGTATTACAGGGTGGCCTGTGTATATTATTTATTTAATCCTTTATTTTTAAAGGTCTATCATAATTTTTTCAAGTGATGCAGCCATTTCTGACCAAAATAAATTGCTGTTTAACTTATACCATCAATGTAAGCAAAATCTGGCAGCAATAGACTCTCTTCATCACGTCACTTTCAGTGACTAAGGTTATGGAAAGGAATGTAATTAATTTTAGATTAAATTTAATTAATTTTGAGTTATACATCACAAATTTAGCACAACAAACTTTAATTACCCACAACATAAAAAGTAAAAGTGTTATTTTTAAAATTCCAAAAGTCTGCTCAGATTTCAGTATTCTTTTAACCAATATATAAATTGCTACATGTCCATAGACCTGTAATTTTGTATGATAGAGCTTAAGAGGTAAAGTCATGAATGAATTAAACAAGCCCTGACAGTGAACATTGCCTCATTTAGTTTGAAATCATGATGTGAAGGGACCCTGTGAAGAAGTCACAGGTGACAGTGGAATGTTCCCATCGTTTCTCGTGTGTATATCATACCAGGGAAGTGCAATGGCACATCCCTGGCTGCTTATCCCCGGTTTCCATGGTGCAAGCAGATGAGAATACCTGACTTTCCTGGAAGGGACACCAGTCCATCACAGATTAACTCCCCAGCAGTTCTGATACTCATTTACAGCTGAGTGGACTGAAGCAAGTAGAGTGTCTTGCTCAAGGAGGAATGCAGCGCTCATGATGGGAACCGAACCTGTCACATACGAGCATGACTCCTACTGCACCTGTTGAAAGCAAGCAATTAGTGACAGACATCTTTAAAAGTTAGGAGTTCAACAGGTTGATGCTGACTGTAACTATGTGCCAAAGGAGCCATCACAACCACTTGTGGGGAACCAGGTGCCCCAAAAACCCCATGACTTGTCCTTCTCCTTAAAAATTTGTTCCAGCATATCATAACCACAAACTTAATGTAGCAAATAATGAGACCACTTATCTTAAAATAATAAATCACTCAACCACACAATAAGGACTTAATCCATTGCTAATTTGAAACTTAACAACAACTTCAACAACAACTCAGGACCAACAGGAGAACTAATACAATGGAGCCATAGATAAGGAAAATTTGATCCTAATACCTTGTGGTTTTCAGAGTAAAGAAAATAAAGAGGAAAAGTCTGGCCCGACCTACTTGTTTTATCAGGTCGGGTCGACTGTTTGAAACTGTAAGGAGCACAACAACTAATGTGTCATATTTTGCATTTTATAGATACCAAATCTCAAATTGTTATCAATTTTACTTTCATCATTACATTATTTTTCTCAGAGCAAAGCGCCCTTCCCTTTTGTCATTGTGTTGCCATAAAAACAAAAGCTCAGGAGCAATTCATCCACTAACCTTTGACCTTGCGTAAAAGGTTTTGTTCAAGCACATTAACCATCTTGTATGAAGGAGAATAATACAAGAAACAAAATGGGACAAAGGAAGCGTCAAAGATCTTATTTCCTTAAGAAGATAATTGAGTTCCACTTTTGTAGAAATGAGACTAGTTGTAACATTGATGATACAAGAAACAAAACGGACGAAGAAAGCGTCAAAGATGTTATTTCCGTAGGAAGATATTTGAGTTCCATCTCTGTAGAAATGAGACTAGTTTTGACATCATACCCTCACATTGGTCAGAAGTTTAACATAATGAAATTTTTCAGATATTGTGACCATTGGGTATGTCAGGTTAGGTATAGTGGAGAGCGACTGATATACACAAATCAACTCATTATTGCCATATACAATACATTAATTGTTCAGAATTTGAGGGTGTGGCATTGGTTTAGTAGGTTTGTGGTTTACCAAGGTTTAGAACGTCCCAACAGACCTCCATTGGGGTATTTACGTCAAGACGCCAATGGCCATTTTATTAACCAGTCGTGGAGCACTGGTTGGAGACCCACCAAGAATTAAACCTGGGACGCTAGATTAGAAAGCTGAAGCTTTACAGCACTGCCATGGAGGTCTGTATTCTTGTACAGTAGACACCAGTTTTCATATAAACTATTGATAGCTTCATCATTCAATACTCAAAACTGAACAGCTGAATTGCACAAGATACTGAAGTACTTCAACTATGATACAAAGTATACATGTCTGACTGCTGAGTCAATACAAGATACTGAAGTACTTCAACTGTGATACAAGGTATACATGTCTGACTGCTGAGTCAATACAAGATACTGAAGTACTTCAACTATGATACAAGGTATACATGTCTGAGTCAATACAAGTACTGAAGTACTTCAACTATGATACAAGGTATACATGTCTGACTGCTGAGTCAATACAAGATACTGAAGTACTTCAACTATAATACAAGGTATACATGGCTGACTGCTGAGTCAATACAAGATACTGAAGTACTACAACTATAATACAAAGTATACATGTCTAACTGCTGAGTCAATACAAGATACTGAAGTACTTCAACTATGATACAAGGTATACATGTCTGACTGCTGAGTCAATACAAGATACTGAAGTCTTCAACTATGATACAAGGTATACGTGTCTGACTGCTGAGTCAATACAAGATACTGAAGTACTTCAACTATGATACAAGGTATACATGTCTGACTGCTGAGTCAATACAAGATACTGAAGTACTACAACTATAATACAAAGTATACATGTCTAACTGCTGAGTCAAACCCAACACTTGGACGTGGATGTTTTTGATGTGTCCTAGTTACTCTGTTGTGTGATTTTGACAGGCAGTGGTCAGTGTAAGTAGTCAAGTTGTTACACAAACTTGTAACTTCATTATGTAGTTGTTATAGTGCAAATATCAATCATGTTCAAGCAAATTCTCATGAGCCAAATGCTGATTTTAGAAACTTTCAAAGACAAAAGTTGTCCTAGTTTTCTTGAGAAATTTACACAAATTCTTAAAACTATCTGAGAAGGGTTATTGGAATTGTTTTGTTGCATTACATGCAGTAACTACAGTCCAGGACCATGCAGGGAACCAAAATGTTCCTCCGGGACCAGCAGGGAACCAAAATGTTCCTCCAGGACCAGGGAACCAAAATGTTCCTCCGGGACCATGCAGGGAACCAAAATGTTCCACCGGGACCATGCAGGGAACCAAAATGTTCCTCCGGGACTAGCAGGGAACTAAATGTTCCTCCAGGGGGGCCAGCAGGTAACCAAAATGCTCCTTCGGGACCATACAGGAAACCAAAATGTACCTCTGGGACCAGCAGGGAGCCAAAATGTTCCTCCGGGACCAGCAGGGAACCGAAATGTTCCTCCGAGACCATGCAGGGAACCAAAATGTTCCTCTGGGACCAGCATGGAACCAAAATGTTTCTCCGGGACCAGCAAGGAACCAAAATGTTCCTCCGGGACCAGCAGGGAACCAAAATGTGCAGGTAACCAAAATGTTCCTCTGGGACCAGCATGGAACCAAAATGTTCCTCCGGGACCAGCAGGGAACCAAAATGTTCCTCCGGGACCAGCAGGGAACCAAAATGTTCCTCTGGGACCATGCAGGGAACCAAAATGTTCCTCCGGGACCATGCAGGGAACCAAAATGTTCCTAAAATTAGGAACATTTTGCTACATGGAGGCTGCCATTTTGTGATATATCCCAAGATCCTTTGCTATCCTAACGTTAAAGCCTTATACAATGTTACATATTTCAAATTTGAAATACATCTGGGAAAACTATTTTTGCATAGGAAACTCAAACTCATCCCTTTTTTATGGTTACCACAACGTTTTTGTAATATTGAAGAAAAAATAGACATGTAATTCGATTAGGCTTTTAGGTGCAAAACTGTCACTTTGAAAATTCAAATATTTTTTTAAATAATGTCTTTGTGTTTATCATTGAAAATTTCAAGTTTTGAAAATAGAAACAATAAAAATATATAGTAACATCTGAACAAACTGCATGGCTGCATGACTTCAATACTCTTGTGTATTATACATGTTCCATTCGGCAACTTCTGGACAGAACTAGGATGCAGCTCCCAGCTTAATGGATTAAAAACCTTAATTTAAAGGAATATTCCCGTGTTTTTTTGTGAAATTGGTACAAAAGTCAGGTTGATATCATGTTCCGGTCAGGAGATATGGATTTTTAAAGATTTCCCAATTGCATTTTAAAGTTTTTGTACAGTATGATGAATTCGTGTCTGATGATGTCATAGAGGCAATTCCATTGCAAATGTTTATGTATTTCTTTAAATGTTAATTGGTCGTTTCTGTATGATTAGAAACAATTTTCCAAAAGTTATTTTTAGTAGGGTATATTTGGCAATGTATATAAATACCTGGCTTTCATCTATTTATTTTTCTAGCAGGTTTTACTAATAAAAACGGAGGATAGATTTGAATGAAATACATAAGCTTTGTGGGAGAATGTGTTGCTGTGATGTCATACTGAGCCTGAATGTATTGCTGTGATGTCATACTGAGCCTGAATGTGTTGCTGTGATGTCATACTGAATGTGTTGCTGTGATGTCATACTGAGCCTGAATGTGTTGCTGTGATGTCATACTGAACCTGAATGTGTTGCTGTGATGTCATACTGATTGTGTTGCTGTGATGTCATACTGAGCCTGAATGTGTAGCTGTGATGTCATGCTGAGCCTGAATGTGATGTCATACTGAACCTGAATGTGTTGCTGTGATGTCATACTGAGCCTGAATGTGTTGCTGTGATGTCATACTGAACCTGAATGTGTTGCTGTGATGTCATACTGAGCCTGAATTTGTTGCTGTGATGTCATACTGAACCTGAATGTGTTGCTGTGATGTCATACTGAGCCTTTTCCTATTCGGTTATTGGCAATTTTTGTGAACCTTAAAATTTGAATATCTCCTGGTATGAATAATATATTAACCTTGATTTTTGTACTTAATTGTTTTTAGATTTTTCTTTCTTATGAAAGGTTATGGAAAAACATGGGAATATTCCTTTATCACAGCATGCAGCACTTATAGCATATTTGTATAATGATGGGCACTAATCGATAAGGTGAACAGTGAGATCCAACTGTGATGATCTCATAATACTGCCTTTATTAGACACAAACTCCAGCCATTAACTGTCTAATCCTTGTGAAACTAAAAGCAACACCTGCCTGGGTAATTTCTATATATTTGATATAATTTAGGCTAAAATGCAGACATTGCAGTGATTTCAAATTGTATTGTAGCTTCCAGTGCCCACTTCAGAAATTTGAATAATTAACAATTTTATTTGTCAGGTCTCTTTAAATACATGCATGAAAAAGTGTGCTAGATGTTAACTTGCCTGTACCATAATTGTCGTCACAGGGGATAGCATATAGCCCCCTCCCCCTCCCCAATTGACATATTATATCA
Source organism: Chiridota heheva (assembly GCA_020152595.1). Taxonomy (NCBI): domain Eukaryota; kingdom Metazoa; phylum Echinodermata; class Holothuroidea; order Apodida; family Chiridotidae; genus Chiridota; species Chiridota heheva. The sequence goes on from JAIGNY010001561.1 coordinate 281,431, forward strand.
CATTAGTACCTGTATGTAAAGCAGTAAATTGTTACTATTATACTTATTAGTTGTAAACAGTCAGACCCACCTAATGAATAAACAGGTCGGGTCAGACTTTATTTTTTTTGTTCTGAAAACCACCAGGTATTAGGATCAAATTTCCTTTATCAATGGCCTTATTGTATTTGTTCTCCTGTTGGTTCTGAGTCGTTGTGGAAGTTGGTATTAAGGATCTAGATAGCAATGGATGAAGTTCTGATTGTGTGGTTGAGCAGTTATTTTAATTAAGATAAATGGTCTCATTATTTGCTACAGTAAGTTTGTGGTTATGATTTGCTGGAACAAATTTTGAAGGACAAGTCATGACATCTATATATTCATTAGGACAGGCTATGGGTGGGAGAGGGAGGGGGGGGGGAGATATTCTTTCCACACTGCCATAATTCCAGTAGATCAATTAATACATTTGAAAAGGGCCTAAAAACAAAGTGTAATATGTGTGTTGTAGGTTGCAATTATTATATCAAAAAAGTCTGGAATTTTTGCAAGAATACGAAAATTATATTCCAGCAAAGTAGTCTTGCCTCCTACAAAATGGCTACATGGAATACCATTAAAAATGTCTACATGAAATACCATTAAAAATGGCTACATGGAATACCATTCAAAATTGCTACATGGAATACCATTAAAAATGGCTACATGAAATACCATTAAAAATGGATACTAGAAATACCATTCAAAATGTCTGCATGGAATACCATTCAAAATGGCTACATGAAATACCATGCAAAATGGCTACATGGAATACCATTAAAAATGGCTACATGAAATACCATTACAAATGGCTACATGGAATATTCAAAATGGCTACATGGAATACCATTAAAAATGACTACATGGAATACCATTAAAAATAGCTACGGTACATGAAATATCATTAAAAATGGCTACATGGAATACCATTAAAAATGGCTGTATGATAAACCATTAAAAATGGCTACATGGAATACCATTAAAAATGGCTACATGAAATACCATGCAAAATGGCTACATGGAATACCATTAAAAATGGCTACATGAAATACCATTACAAATGGCTACATGGAATATCATTCAAAATGGCTACATGGAATACCATTAAAAATGACTACATGGAATACCATTAAAAATAGCTACGGTACATGAAATATCATTAAAAATGGCTACATGGAATACCATTAAAAATGGCTGTATGATAAACCATTAAAAATGGCTACATGGAATACCATTAAAAATGGCTAAATTAAATACCATGCAAAATAGCTACATGGAATACCATTCAAAATGGCTACATGAAATACCATTAAAAATCGATACTAGAAATACCATTCAAAATGGCTACATGGAATACCATTCAAAATGGCTACATGAAATACCATGCAAAATGGCTACATGGAATACCATTAAAAATGGCTACATGAAATACCATTACAAATGGCTACATGGAATATCATTCAAAATGGCTACATGGAATACCATTAAAAATGACTACATGGAATACCATTAAAAATAGCTACGGTACATGAAATATTAAAAATGGCTACATGGAATACCATTAAAAATGGCTGTATGATAAACCATTAAAAATGGCTGCATGGAATACCATTCAAAATGGCTACATGAAATACCATGCAAAATGGCTACATGGAATACCATTCAAAATGGCTACATGAAATACCATTACAAACTGCTACATGGAATACCTTTTAAAATGGCTACATGAAATACCATGCAAAATGGCTACATGGAATACCATTAAAAATGGCTACGGTACATGAAATATCATTAAAAATGGCTACATGGAATACCATTAAAAATGGCTGTATGATAAACCATTAAAAATGACTACATGGAATACCATTACAAATGGCTAAATGAAATACCATTAAAAATAGCTACATGGAATACCATTACAAATGGCTACATGAAATACCATTAAAAATGGCTACATGAAATACCATTGAATGGCTACATGGAATACCATTAAAAATGGCTACATGAAATACTATTAAAATGGCTACATGAAATACTATTAAAATGGCTACATTTAATACCATTAAAAATAGCTACATGGAATACCACTAAAAATGGCTACATAAATACCATTAGAAATGGCTACATGGAATACCATTTAAAATGTTATGCCCAGCTGGATTTGGTCAATTGATTGTTAGATTTACTGAAAAATAACTTCATATCCTCCCTGATCTGCCAATGTCCCAAGGTGATCTTGATTAGATAATTTGTTAACTAATGATTGGGTCACACAGTCATATAATTCCATATGAAAATGTGTTTTATGAACTTTTTACACTACAATAGAGTTTGACGGTCTATGAGACCCCTGAAGATGCCCATTGGGTTGAATACGCCCCTATTCTCACACAGACCTTCCAGCACCCCCTGCTGGTTACTAATGTCAAATATGTCAGTGGATTCTTCTATTATATTCCTTGCCCCATCCTGATGTGTTTCAACAAATTCTGACAGTTTATCCAAAAGTTATCTGGGCCGATCAATGTCGCCAGACTGTCAGATGTCAACAGAAAATGTCGAAAAACATCTTTAACTTTGAGGCACTCAATTCATCTCAAAAAATAGGTTATAAACGCCCACATCTGAAGGATCGTTTATGCAAATATTGTATCATCTCATTTTCCTTCCTCAAACACTTTGACACATATCAAAAAGAATTGAAATTGATTCAAGCAGATTCTCGTGGCAGTTGATCAATAAAGCGACATTTTTGTCAATGTATGTTATTTGTTTCTGCATCATGTCAAATTGATTTGTATACAAACAAAGTTTGAAGGTGGATATAATTTGATTGAATGCTAATCCAAAGTACTTAAAATGATTTATGTACAATTCCCGGTCAAACTATAGGAACTTTTAAATGGTGCAGCGTTGTTGCCACATTTTGCAGTAAATTTGACCTTTATTAACAGAAGAACAAACTAAGCACCCCTCCCCCTCCTCCCCCCCCCCCCCCTCTCTCTCTCCCCCTGCCTTATTCACCAGATCCGTTTAAGGAGCTATGGTTTGGTCCACAATAATACACATGTAACCTATTGCAATTTGACTTAATATTCGAGTCCAAACAAGAAAGCAAGTAAGGATATAAATATGAGGGACGCATCGAGGGACATTTTCGGGCAAACATTGTAGAGGCAGTTAAAAGTGCCAAAAATACAAAGCGAAAAATGATCGTGGCTGAATTTGCTCATTTTCTTACCAAAATTGACTAAAAATCGGGAAAACTTTCTCCAAAGTAAGAAACTCCTAATCTGGCGATGGCACTAGAAAATGTTGGTCCCGTACGCCTATGGCTGTCTACTGTATCTACCCCCACAGTTTTTGCAGTCCATTTGTTTTGTCTTATTTTACTTTTTACTCATTTTTGCAGGGTCAACCAAATGCTTGATTCAATCAAAGAAGTTATAAATCGATGACGATTAAAAATTCTATTAATACAAACACCAAGTTCAATCCCACTGCACAGGTTAGCATTTTTGCCTGAGCCATGGTGACACTGCACTTCATCAGAAGGAATTCGCTTCAAAATAGAATTCATGAAATAGAACCTCTGAATATTGAGCTGATTGTATATGTAGGTTATTAATTACACGACACAATACAATTTATAGAAGTACTTACGCAAGGAAATGTATATTTGAGATGAAGCCCAAGTTGCGACATAACTTGATCAGGCAGATATAACAATGGAAATTCATTCTTGTCATTTTAAAACAAAGCTACAACCGCCAGAATGCTCTTAGACACGTACTTGTTTGTCTTTGTTTTTTCTTTAAAGGAACATAGCGAAATATATCACAACCCACATTTATTAGTTCAAACACTGTTTATAGTGTGTACTATTGGTTCAATAATTTCAATTATTTATGGACAGATGGACATACAAAAGTTGTGGTCAACCATGTACTGAAAAGAGCCTTAAATTCTAAGCTTAATTTTCTGAATGTTTCTTCTCTTGATTTCAGACCTTGAAAATGTTCGAAATGCTTTTTCCAGCTTGACAGCTTGATGAAAGTTGGGGTGTGGTAAAGATCAAATTCTCTTCAATATCATCCCCTTTCAAAAGAGTATTGGCAAAGGGGTAAAAATAAAAAAAACTATGGATTTACATCAGAAAATAGAGACTGTCTCGTTTATATATCACAACAGGAACACAAAAATATGCATATTTGCACAAAAAATTCAAAAAGTTGTATATGGCCAATTTTTTAACTGATTTTGATGATATCTTTTGCTTTCATGTTTTTTAGTTGATGTTAAATCAATTTAGCTAATGTTTCTTTTACCTGTCCATATACATTAAATTTTGCATCTCAAAATGTGACCACCACACACATACATACATAGACACACACACACATATATACATAGACACACCTACACATACATACTTAGACACACCCATACATACGTAGACACACCCATACATACATAGACACACCCACACACATACATAGACACACCCACACATACATACATACATAGACACACCCATACATACATACATACACAGACACACCCGCACACACACTTATCGTCCCATGTTTCCTTCCATCATCCCAATAAGAAGGAAATTATGCAAGGAAACCTTGGTATTATGCAAGAGATCTTTTGTATTTCGAAAGGGATCCTTGGTATTCCGCAAGGGATCCTTGGTATTATGCAAGGGGTCCTTGGTATTACGCAAAATATCTTTGGTATTACGCAAGAGATCCTTGGTATTACGCAAGGGATTTTTGTATTACACAAGGGATCCTTGGTATTATGCAAGGGATCCTTGGTATTATGCAAGGGATCCTTGGTATTATGCAAGGGATCCTTGGTATTATGCAAGGGATCCTTGGTATTCCGCAAGAGATCCTTGGTATTCCGCAAGGAATCCTTGGTATTCCGCAATAGTTTGCCAATTTCGCTTCAAAATTGGAAACTTCCAAGTTGACCGAATGACAAGCAAATTCACCCCAAAATGAAAGGTTTTGCAGAGGGGCATCACAAACACTCGATTTTCCTGACCATCGCTCTTGTTCTGCTCAAAACTGCTTTCAATATCAAGATTGACAAAAAATAAATCCAAAGAAATTATTCCAAGCATTAAAGGTGAGAAACATAATATTTGTTTAAATTTATATATATATTTTTTTTTTTAGAAATTATTCCAAGCATTAAAGGTGAGAAACATAATATTTAGGGTCATATTATCATACGTTTGTTATTTGTTTAGCTTTCATACGTGGTTTGCCATCTAGCGTTGCGCTGCTGGCCCATGTTTTTAGAAAGGATTACGAGTTTCAAACATAATCTGAAATGGCAAAAAAAACAAGCCTGCCTTTTGTAGAAGAATCATAAATCTTTTAATCTTTTCTCCCTGAAGTCTGATAATTTGCTTCCGTTCAGTGCATTCTTTCAGTTTTTTGGTATTGTTGTGTGGATGAACTTGAACAAATTCCAGTTAGTATCAATGTCATGGTTTAGTTCAAGTTCACGATAAGGGATATTTCAATTCACAAATCGTATTTCAATGGAAAATCTTTTGCAAAAACAAAATTTAGACGTTTTTGAATAGTGAGTGGCATGCATGTTTTCTAAGATTTTAAAAAGCTTTGTTTTTCCCCAAAGCAAAATTTGTGTAACAAACAAAGAAATGGAATGTTTTTGTTGTGTTCTGTCTTCTAGTTTTATGTATACTGTCCGGCTGACGCTTATTGACATCACGTGCGTTGCACAAGTCATAAAGGATGAAAGCATCGCATCGATCTAGCAGCTTTTAAAACATCTTCTTTTTTTACCTCGACCAACACATAGTGTTGAGGTTATACATCGTACACAAATTTCACTTTTTGGCCTTTTAGAATGTTTAAACGTTTTTAGTTTTGACAAAGCTCTGGTCTTGAAATTTTGTTAGGTATAAATCATTGTATTTTTGAAGTTATGGTTAAACAAAGGCGCAATTTGTTCATACTTTTAAAGACTTGGGAGAGTATTTCATGGTGTCAATTTCACACATGCTCCCCTCAGGCTTTTTCTTTTACGATCAAACTGCCCATCGTGCATGAATAGACATCAGGTACTTAACCAACATACCACTATCAGTCCAGGTTGTACTCCCAATTGGGAGAACAGTTTTGGTTTCCCGATCAGGAGATATTTTAAAACCATCTGTTAGTTTAACAAATTTGGGTGTTTATTTGGACAATTACATGTCTATGAATATTCATATTGGGAAAGTTTGTTGCAAAGCTTATCACGGTCTTTATAACATTCGTCAGATTGCCAAATATCTTGATGTAGATTCCATGAAAACCTTATTAATGCTTTTGTTATAATTTACATTGATTGTTGTAATTCACTTCTTGTTGGACTACCTGATTATCAACTTTACAGAATTCAAAGAATACTTAATGGTGCTGCTCGGTTGATGTTCAGACTACCATAATTTGCTCACATTAATGCTGTTTTGAAATCCCTTTACTGGTTACCAGTCAAACAAAGAATTGATTATAAAATTATTTTACAAGTTTTCAAGTGCATTAAAGGTCTTGCTACAAAATGTTTATGTGATATGGTAGTTGAAAAACCATCACACTATGACTTTCGTTTCAAGTCCCTATTTTTTCCCCGTATTAAGCATAAAACTCTTGGCGAAAGGGCCTTTACTTATTAAGGTCCTTGGTTGTAGAATTCACCACCAACTGAACTCAAATGTATTGATAATATATCCCTGACCTCCTTCAAAACTAAGCTTGAAACTTTTTTGTTTAAAAAGACATTAATCTAATGTGCAGCTTGATCCATTGTATTTCTATTTATGTTGTCATTTATGTATTCTTATTTTTGTTTTCGTATCTAATTTCCTTGTATGTAAAGCGCTTTTGAATGTTTTTACAAAATTAGCGCTATATGAATTTATGTATTATTATTATCATTTTACAGAAGTATCCCACAATGCATTTATCTGTTTTGTATGTAATCATACACATTTTGATCGGAAACCTCAACCACTGTGAAGGGTTGAAATCTTTTTTCACGATATGGAATAATGGCACATGAATTATCTTTTCACCATGCGCTTTTAAAATCTATCGTGGAATTTTCGACTATTTTAAAGAAAAGCGGTGATTTCTTATCATGTGTTGCCGTTAGTCAATTGCGCTTTAACAAGATGTTCTAAAGAAAAAAAACATTTTGAAGTTTTGTTCGGGAATTATTTTTAACTTACATTGTAATAAATATTCTAAGAGTCAAATCTCACTTTTGTATCATCATTATATTAAAATGAAACGGAGTGTTAAGAAATAATACACACATAAAAAGACTATGGCGAAGATTCATTATTGAATAGACTTGTACTACGCATGTCCTGATCTCCCGAATGGGCGAACTCTGGAGATCTCCCGAATGGGCGAACTCTGGAGATCTCCCGAATGGGCGAACTCTGGAGATCTCCCGATTGGGCGAACTCTGGAGATCTCCTGATTGGGAGTACGGACCGGACTGACTGATATATAATCCATTGTTTATTTGAAACAGAGATACAATTTCGGAATTCTTTATCTCAATAGAAAACGTTTTCAAAAATGATACTTATTCTTGTTCCAATTGCAAGTGCAACTTTGTATGAAACTTTCATGGAAAGTTAAATATCTATATGGCATGTATGGACGGGTAGATTGAGCTTAATTTGACTTAAGTTTTTGTTTCAATAATAACGATTGGTCCAAAATTGAGCATATTTGTTCCAAAATGAAAGATAATTCAATCGAAACGATAATAAAACATAGCCAACATGTGTTTCTCTGTACGGTTCATGCCACACATGGTTTATTTGATGTGTTTTTCTGTACGGTTCATGCCACACATGGTTCATTCGATGTGTTTTTCTGTATGGTTAATGCCACACATGGTTCATTTGATGTGTTTTTCTGTATGGTTTATGCCACACATGGTTCATTTGATGTGTTTTTCTGTACGGTTCATGCCACACATGGTTCATTTGATGTGTTTTTTTTCTGTGCCACACATGGTTCGTTTGATGGTTTTTCTGCCATGCCACATGCTTCATTTGATGTGTTTTTCTGTATGGTTAATGCCACACATGGTTCATTTGATGTGTTTTTCTGTACGGTTCATGCAACACATGGTTCATTTGATGTGTTTTTCTGTACGGTTCATGCCACACATGGTTCATTTGATGTGTTTTTTTGTACGGTTCATGCCACACATGGTTCATTTGATGTGTTTTTTTGTACGGTTCATGCCACACATGGTTCATTTGATGTTTATTTTTCTGTACGGTTCATGCCACACATGGTTCATTTGATGTGTTTTTTTTCTCTGTACGGTTCATGCCACACATGGTTCGTTTGATGTGTTTTTCTGTATGGTTCATGCCACACATGCTTCATTTGATGTGTTTTTCTGTATGGTTAATGCCACACATGGTTCATTTGATGTGTTTTTCTGTATGGTTTATGCCACACATGGTTCATTTGATGTGTTTTTCTGTACGGTTCATGCCACACATGGTTCATTTGATGTGTTTTTTTTTTGTATTTGGTTCATTTGATGTTTTTTTGTACGGTTCATGCCACACATGGTTCATTTGATGTGTTTTTCTGTATGGTTAATGCCACACATGGTTCATTTGATGTGTTTTTCTGTACGGTTCATGCAACACATGGTTCATTTGATGTGTTTTTCTGTACGGTTCATGCCACACATGGTTCATTTGATGTGTTTTTTTGTACGGTTCATGCCACACATGGTTCATTTGATGTGTTTTTTTGTACGGTTCATGCCACACATGGTTCATTTGATGTTTATTTTTCTGTACGGTTCATGCCACACATGGTTCATTTGATGTGTTTTTCTGTACGGTTCATGCCACACATGGTTCATTTGATGTGTTTTTCTGTACGGTTCATGCCACACATGGTTCATTTGATGTGTTTTTCTGTATGGGCCATGCAACACAAAGTTCATTTGATTTTTCAGTTAATTATATTTACATGATTTATGGCTTCGACAAATTTGTTTTTTTTTGGGGGGGGGAGGTTTGGGCATTTTTTTAGGGGGCCCAATATAGGCCCCCCTTAAACACGCCACTGCCCCAGCACACACTGATATAAATTCATAAATGAAACATGTTAACAAGAAAACATTGTAGTGATTATGATATATACATTTGATTAAGTTGACAATAATCGTCATTTGTCAAGTTTGTACTTCAAGCATCCATCGGCAATTGATTACTTCTGTGTGTACACAGTTTGCGTTGAATTTGAATCTAATGTAGATTTGTGTTGCAGATCTTGATTGGTCTGCTTTTCCTGGACTCTATTCGTCCACAAATGTGTTTGCAATTCAAACCAAATCCAAAATGTTTGTCATTTCTTTATGAATGTGCATCGTCATAAGATGATTAAATAATCACTTGTAGGTATGTCTTTACTATAGGGAGAGCGGGAAATGATCTCTCACTCAAAGCATTTTTAGCAGGAATAACAAAGACTAGCTTTACTACGATAACAACGTCTGACAAAAGTAGGCAGCGAGGACAATCCGAAGATTAAGAAAAGCTCATAAAATCTTTTATATCAAACTGACTTGAGTTAAACCCCAGTGACTTCACTATTTTCGGTAGTAAAGTTAGTTGAGTATATAGATAATCAATATTTACATCGTCGTTGTATTCAGTGGCATAGCATGCCTAAAGTTGACACAATTTTAAGCCCCCCAATTATCAACGTGGTACGATTTTATTTTCCCCGCGATATTTTCTGCAATTTCAAGAAAATTTCTGTGAAATTATCTCCAATTTTCGAGAAATTTTCTTCGTTTTCGTTAAAAAAAAATCACTTTTTGTGATTTTTCTAATTTAAAAATTGTTGAAAACTTTCATATTTATTAAATTTGCTTCCATTTTCAGGAAAATTTCCTTCATTTACAGGATGTTTTCTTCATTTTGCGGAAATTTTGGGAATAATTTCTTCAATATTTAAGCAGTTTTTTTACATTTTCAGGAAATTTCCTTCATTTTGCGGAAATTATCTGCAATTTTTAAGAAGTGTTCTTCTATTCTGTTTTTAGGAAGGTTTTATCGTTTTGGGGATATTTTCTTCAATATTTGCAAAGTTTTTTTCAATTTTCGGGAAATTTCCTTCATTTTGCAGATAGTTTCGGGATATTTCCTTAAATATTCAGATATTTGGGCAGTTTTCTTCAATTTTCGCGAGATTTCCTTTATTTTCGGAAAAATTCCTTTCATTTTCCGGAATTTTTCTTAAATACTTGGGACCCAATGTACTTCAATTTTCGAGAACTTTTTTCTTCTAAAATTTTCGGGAAAATTTTACCAAGGCAGAGCTTGTGGAGACTTAGCTTCTTTCGAACCGTCCAGGGCTTTGGTGGTTCCTAGATTTGAAACACTAAGTTTAGGCAATTTCCTAATTTAGATCTATGTGGCCAACGTTGAACTCTTATGAGCTTTTTTTTTTTTTTTTTTTGGGGGGCGCCAAAATTCAATGGCCCCTCCAGTGAAACATGACCCACCACGCCACTTATTGTATTCTCTGGTGACCAATTCCAGCTCTGTCTCTGCAGCTCTGGCTCACCCCGGATAGATTTGAATAATAGGCCTAATTGCTGAAGATCTTTGTATCTCTAAAATCCGGTTGTCCAAACCTGTTCTTGTACGCTGCAAGGTTATGGTGTCAAATGTCATGAAATACAATATGCTCTTTGGCATCTGTTGGGTATGGGTAGTGATATGAAGATGACGAGCCGCTCTCGATGAGAGGGCGCCTTCGCTTCCGTGTGCCTTTTGGCTCATCAGCCTGAAGGTCTTCTATCTTCTTCAAGGTGCGCGCCTAAAAAAAGTTCAAAGGAGGAATCAGCTCTGTCTTTGTCAAGGTCTTGATAACATCGTTAGCCAAGCTGTTGCCTTTTTCAGCATCCAAGTTAGGACTCTGAGGTGCGCGACTGAGATTATCTGTCATCTTGAACAACCTTTCTCCCACGAAGCAACTAAATATGAAGTCAAAGGTGGGCATCATTGCACGCCACGAATTCTGCCGTTTAATTCAGTTCCCTTCACATACGACAAAGATCACTCCCACAGCTCCATCAACTCACTAGCAAGAGTTGCAGCTAGGTGTTTGTGGGGGGGGGGGGGTAGGGGAGGGGGTTACATGCTTTTAAATTAGATTTTCCCGAAAAAGTGGGGGGAACATCCTGAAAAGTAGGGGCCATAACACACCTTTTCATCATAACGTTTTGCAAATTATTAAAGTGGCTGAGCGAAGAGTACTTCATAAAGTTGAGGGCGAGGAGGATGGTCTTTGCTTCGGCTGAAAAGATGGACGAGTAGTTGGGCAGCCTGCTACTGAGGGTGATGTCTTGGATGACGGCAGCAGCAGCTGTCTTGTCACCTTCCTTGGAGCATTAGTACAAATGGAGGTGTAATTTGAGAGTTGGTCTTTGATTTGGTTGTAGAATTTGATGGAGAGATTAAGGTGGGTTTGGGTTTTGTGATGAGTGGAAAGGCCCAGGTGGAGAAGGGAGGGGATTGCCCAGGGAGGAAAAGTGGGCCAGGAGAAGGTGCAAAGAGTGGCAGGGTTGATGCCGAGATGAACGAAGTCTGATTTGATGCGTAAGCTAAAGGGAAGGGATAGGGTTTAGTCCTATCAAAGAGGGTGAAGAAATTGGGGTACCTAATGAGGTTGTTAACTGGGTTCTGGGTGTTGGTGAGGACCCTAAAAGCACAGGAGAGCAAGGGGGAGGAGTAGAAGATGGTGAAGTCGTCCACGTAGAGGGCACGTTTGATGTTGGGAACAAGGTTGTCCGCGATGTCGTTAATGCTCAGGTTGAATAGAGTGGGGGAGAGGATGCTGCCCTGGGGGACGCCCTCTTATTGGGAGAAGGGCTTGAAGAGGGTGTGGCCAATACAAACTTGGAACTGCCTGGGTGAGATAAAGTTTGAATAAAGATGGGGAGGTGACCTCTGAGGCCGATGGTGTAAAGTTTGCGAATAATGCCGTATCTTCAAGTAGTGTCGAAAGCTTTCTCGAGTTCGAAAAAGATAGCAATGAGGTGTTCCTTTTTCGCAAAGGATTTCCGGATAGCGATGTCGAGCGTAATTAATTTGTTTAGAGTATTGCGACGTTTCCGGAAGCCGCTTTGGTGAGGGGAGAGGATTCTGTTGGTCCCAAGGAACCAGTTTAGTCTTTGGTTAATGATCTTTTCCATAATTTCACAGAAACAGGTGAGGGCGATGGGGCGGTAGCTGGAGGGGTCGGTACTGTCCTTCCCCGGTTTGGGGACAGGGGTAATGATAGCTGTCCTCCAGATAGTGGGAAAGGAGTGTGAGGACCAAATGTTGTTGAGGATGGTGAGTAGAGTAGTGGTGGCCTTGTTGGGGAGGTGTTTCAGGAACTGGTAGAGGATGTTATCTGGGCCCTTGGAGATGCAGCCAGCGTCGTGGATGGCTTGGTTTAATTCAGAAAGGGTGAGAGGGGTGTTGTAGCTCTCGGTGTTGTCGAAAGGAAAAGTGATACTCCGGGCTTCATCGCGACCTTTTTTGGTTTTGAAAGCACAGTTGGCTGAGGACGAGATGTTGCTAAAAGAGGCGGCGAGGTGGTTAATGATGTTCTTTTTCGCGGTGAGAAGGTTACCATTCCAGGAGAAATGGGAGATGGGAGACTTGCCCACCTCGCCGTGGAAGTTGTTAACCATTCTCCAAATCTTCTTAGTGGGGTGTTGGTGGTGAGAGAAGAGATTAAGTTGTTCCAATTGTTCGTTTTATTGTCCTTGATAGTACGCCTGGCCTTGGTACGGTTGATGCGAAAGAGGTGTGAGGTTGTGGGTGGTCGGGTTAGTTTTGAAGTTCCTGTGGGCCCTTTTACGGAAATGTAAAGAAATATCTTCTAAATGAATTTCCTGGCGGGATTTGCGACAAATCATTTGTCTACCAAAGGTGAGGGGTACAGGTCACAAAGTCAGAGATAAAACTATGATACAACCAATAATATTTTTTCCGAAATCTTCACAATAAAGTTTCTGGAAATAAGTGGAGATAATTATTTCCTTTCCCCGTGATACCGCCTATCACTATATCAACTCTAACCATGCAGAGGCGTATAAATGCTCCTGGGCAGTATAGGAACCTCAAACACTTAACAAGCAGACAAATTGTACTTTATTTCATCACACGTTGCTGCTCATCGTGTTAATAGAGTAACCTATGTTCTGGTGAGTAAGTTTCCTTCAATCTTACTAATTCTTTTCTCAAATCTAATTTCAAGTATTCTTCACTTGTACGGTTGTACCTCTTATCAGTGAACCTGGAAGAAAGCCTACCAACCGGAAAGTCAAATCCTATCTAGGCAAAATGCCCCACACTTTCTACGCCTTACTTTTACTGCGGAAGATTGAAAAAACTTGATCATGACAACTGACTTATTCAGAATAATAACCTTACAAATTTAATTGGGTTATCAAATTGATAAATGTAAGTAAGCATGCGTTACAATCAATCGTCCTTAGCTGCGTTGGTTATTTGTTTTCATGCTGGTGGTCTGGAAACACGCTTAATTAAATAGATCTGGATGTATTCAATTATCTTCTATAGTAACGAACTTGTCGATCTTTTTATCCACATTCTAATTGAGAAAATTGATTTTCTCATTAAATTTATCATCGAAAGCAATGCTGCAATGTAAGTTTAATTCTTTCTCGTCAAAGTACAATTTCGGGTGTCTTTGGTGTTTGTTAAGACACTTGATCTCGCGGTAGGGGTCCATATTGCTTCCGTTTCCTTTCTTAACTTGTTTTATAATCTCGTTTTACTTTTTACTTTATATGTTCCGGGGAAATTTTTGGTGCAGATAATTGTTAAGCGATGATCGGAATCATAATATGCCCCCATAGGAAGAAATATTTATAATGAAGATGACTCCGTACCGTGATGACATCGATCGATCAATTTGCACTGAATAAAAACTTCAATATCATTTCTACTAAGTCTCAGGTCTAATGGACAGATGTGAAGCTATGTGTATCATTGAGCATTTAACTGACTCCCTTGAAGTAATGGATCCCATAAGAGTAGGCTATAAGTTCTTTTCCCAGGCTAGGTCCTGATATCTTTGATTTTTTTTTTTTTTTTTTGGCTCAACTTCCCTTTAAAGGATTTTGAGCTTATGCGAGGCTAGCCCAAAATCCCGATTTCCGCTTGGCGCAATCCGAATCAATTTAGCATATATAATAACATTGGCTCAGAAATACCACCGAATATCTCCAATTGAAATAAAAACTATGTTTTCATAAGCTGGAGCGTTAAAATACCGTCTGGCACATATGCTAATCGAGCTTGATATCCCGTTTGGGATTTGTCCCACACTATATTAAATTGGGGTATAGCTTTCGTAATTGATAACTCGTTTGGGGATAGCACTTGTAGTTGATAACTCGTTTGGGCTATAAATCACGTTTAAAAACAAAGCTTTAGAACTAAAATAGCCTCAATGGACTATATTATCCCAATATCTAACTGCCAGTGCCATTAAAATTACCAATGCTAATAACTCACTGATGACAACATGGTCTTAAAGCGGTACCTCCTTGGTATTACTATCTGCCTCTTCACAATAAGTTCTCTTCTTAGGGACAGTAAAGAGAGTAATTTGTGGGTACAAATCACCATCTGTGATGGGTTTGGTTATGTTCAGGGTCAAGTATAAGTCCATTTCATATGAAAGAGAACTTCAAAAGAAATGTATAGAATCTTTTATAATTCATATAATGATTGCCGCGTGGAAGTGTATTTGTGTGATGCTATTATTGATTAATTGTAATTCATTAATTGCGATGATTAATTATTTGCTCAAAAATAGCTCATATATTAGCATATGAGGAAAATATGTTATAGTTATAAGCATGTCTTGTTGCAAGGATGTAATTAATCCATCTTGATTTTATACATACAGTATTTTGCTGATAGTTTGTCTGTTTATGATTTCAATTTCCCTCAAAAGGAAACATTGTTAATGAAATTTGAATCATATTGCTGCTGGGGCTTAAGATTTTTAAGTTTACTTGAAAAACAGTTTTCACATATTCAAACGATATTTAAAGCTTCATTACGCAGTGGGCAGCTAGAGTCCTGAGGCCCCTCTGCCCGTGGGGATTTTGGCGCTCTGTAGCAATGTCGGAACCTATGCATCAAGGGAATGGGGAAACTACCCCTTGCCCTAGAGTAAGGGGGAAAGGGTACCCATTTGAAACTTAATGGCCGAACCAGGTAGGAGGTGCCCTTTTGAAAGTTGAGGACGAACCAGGCTGGGGCACCCTTTTGAAACTCATATGAAATTATTTAGGTCATTCTTGAAGCCTAAAAACAAACAGAAATCCACTCACTCACAAATTTTACATAATACATAGAAGTCGTTACATACATTTAGTATTCATTTGACAATTAAATCATGTCATTTTAACAGGGGTAACCGGCACTGAGGGCCGTGTTGGGATGGGGCATGCCCTCAATAATTTTAAAAGCAGCAATTATCAAAAATCAGACTTCTTCCATCTCGGCATCAACCCCGCCACTCTCGGCACCTTCTCCTGGCCCACTTTACCTCCTTGGACCACCCTTCTCGCTTCTATCCACCTCGGCCTCTCCACTCATCACAAAACCCAAACCCACTCTAACCTCGTCATCAATCTCCACAACCAAATCAAAGACCAACTCTCAAATTACACCTCCATCTATACTTATGGTTCCAAGAAAGGCAACAAGACAGCTGCTGCTGCCGTCATCCAAGACACCACCCTCAGTAGCAGACTTCCCGACTACTCGTCCATCTTTTCAGCCAAGGCAAAGGCCATTCTCCTCGCCCTTAAATCTATTGAGTACTCTCCTCTTAGCCACTTTGCCATTTTTTCCGACTCAAAGGCTGTTTTTACTTCTTTACTTAACGTTAAATGGGATTACTTCACGTCCCACCTCCTCCCCTGAAAACTCCTTTCGCCCACCCTCTGCAGGAAAAGTGTTCTTTTCTTCTGGATACCCAGCTATATTGGCATCCCTGGCAATGACAAGGCTGATGCAGCCGCTAAGCCTGCCCTCAAACTCCCCCTACCCCTTTTCCCAAAACCCTCTCTGACATCAAACCGCTTATCGCTTCCCTTGTTCGTGACCGCTGGCAAACCTCATGTAACTCCAAAACCCACCATCAACAACCTCTCTCGTATCGACAACGTTCATATTACCCGTCTTAGAATAGGTCACACCCACCTCACTCACTCCCACCTCCTTATTGGCTCCCCAAACTTCTTCCAGAAAAATCCTCCGGATAAAATTATCTCCTTCCTTCATATTGCTTCCTTCTACAACCATATTCAATTCTCCTCTTCCACCTCTCTCTCTACTTTGTTTTTGTTTCACCCATGCACCTCCTCTCTCGATCACAGCTTTCTGACTTTTTGTTCTTGAATTTCTCTCATTCTCCCCCTGTTTTCTTTCCTTCCTACCTCTAGAATGATCTGACCGCCCAGACACAAGTTTCCTTTCCTTCCTACCCTTATAATGATCTGACAGCTCAGACACAAGTTTCCTTTCCTTTCTACCTCTAGAATGATCTGACCGCTCAGACACAAGTTTCCTTTTCTTCCTACCTCTTGCTGTCTAGAATGATCTGACCGCTCAGACACAAGTTTCCTTTCTTTTCTACCTCTAGAATGACCTGACCGCTCAGACACAAGTTTCCTTTCCTTCCTACCCCTATAATGATCTGACCGCTCAGACACAAGTTTTCTTTCCTTCCTACCTCTAGAATGATCTGACCGCTCAGACACAAGTTTCCTTTCCTTCCTACCTTTAGAATGATCTGACCGCTCAGACACAAGTTTCCTTTCCTTTCTACCTCTAGAATGATCTGACATCTCAGACACAAGTTTCCTTCCCTTCCTACCCCTATAATGATCTGACCGCTCAGACACAAGTTTCCTTTCATTTCATTTCATTTCATTTCATTTATTTTGTTTCTTCACAACATTAACATATGTACAACAGAATGACAGATAACAAGCTTTGGTAGAAGTTTGAAGCAAAAAAGAAGTAACATAATATGATATATACAATATAATACAATACAAATGATGTGAAAGGAAGTGCTTTAAAAAAACTCTTGTGAGCTTAACTAGTAAAACACTCCCTGTAATTACTTTAAGTATAAATTAAATGAGCAAGAAATAGTTAACTTTAGAAACGTTGGATATACATGCCCTCTACGACCCCTCTCACCCCAAAAGCAAAAAAAAAAAAAAAAAAAAAAAAAAGACGCGCTCCCCCCGTACCACCACCCCACCCCCGTAGCAAGAAGGACACTTAATCAAAATATAACAATGCAAATAAATCAATAGGCTAGAATGGCTACCTCTAGAATGATCTGACTGCTCAGACACAAGTTTCCTTTGCTTCCTACCTTTATAATGATCTGACCGCTCAGACACAAGTTTCTTTTCCTTCCTACCTTTAGAATGATCTGACCGCTCAGACACAAGTTTCCTTTGCTTCCTACCTCTAGAATGATCTGACTGCTCAGACACAAGTTTCCTTTCCTTCCTACCTCTAGAATGATCTGACTGCTCAGACACAAGTTTCCTTTCCTTTCTACCTCTAGAATGATCTGACCGCTCAGACACACAAAACAAACAACAGATTCCTTTAAGTATTCGCCAGATGTGTAGTTGTCAACATTGGTCCTGGCTCCCCAATCTCAAAGCTATGAGGCGGATATGCCTACCGAAAGTGGAGGAAAGTCAAAAGTGTGTGGGGGGGGGGGGGGGGACGGGGAAACTATCAAATCTCGCAAAGATACAACATTTCACCATACAAAAGTATCTTTTTGAACAAAATGTGAGGGTGGGGAAAGTGGCCCTTGCTCTGCTCAATTTCCTCGAATCCCGCTGTATGAGTAGAAACCATGGGACCAAGGGGAAAGTTTGCTCCACCTTTTTAAAAACTAACAAGCCCTTTTCTTGAAATAAAAAGTGCTTCTTAATTACTGTCCAAGAAGCGTCCCTACTATTAACTATCCACCCAAAAACCAGGCTTATATCCACTCCAAAATATATGTTGAGCTACTACATCATTGATGTACTAGTTTCTTCTGTTGTGGTGCTAGCTCGGCTCGCTCGGACTTTTTTTATGAGGCGACCAACCCTTCTTAGCCCATCGTCTTGTTATGTTATGTATATATATGATACTTTAATTCTTGAAATTTGTTATAGTTTTTATGGCGACGACCTTATTTTCAGGCTCTTTTGCATGACCAAAAGAATCAAAGAAAGCATGCATGGGTTTACTGTCCTCAAAAGTGAAAGAAAAGTTACCGGCGTCCTCTTTATCCAATCAACATGCCGCTAGGTCATACGTTCACACTTTAAAATAAAGACTTGGAACCGCCTAGCATCAAACGGATCGAAATAGCATATTTTGCTGTCTTCCCAAAGCCACGCGGGTGTATGTGTTGCCGTCTATTAGGAGCATAGGTGTTCCTAGCGTTATGGGTTTTTTTCTTCATACTCATCTACAGGTTGCCATAACGCTAGGAACACATGTGGTTTGTGGACATGAGCAATTTCAATTCAAATTTAACTGATGATAAAACAAAGTAATCGCCTACAAATCTGGACCACACCTGTTTTGGAGGCGGGCCGTACAACCCGTCAATATCATGGCATACCCTTGTCATTGGCTAATTTTGGCAGCACTCATGAATAATCCAACGACTGACGGCTGTGACGTTGTGCCATGCATGAATATTACAGACTGCGGCGGCAGGAATTTTGGAGGTCGTCTGATCAGCAGATTAAACTGAATGCAGAGGGGCAGGGGCGTAAATACCGGGAAGGGGTGTCACACCCCCAATTTTGAGACTCGTCGGTAAAATTTGAGATAATACAGTCGGTAAATCTGGTATCAGATTATTATCATTATTTTTTTAGGTGGGATGCTAATTTGAAGCCGTTGGTAAATCTTATACTTTACACCCCCTCCCCTTCCTCTAGTCAAAATGGCTTACTGATGCCACTGCAGAGGTGTATATGAAGCAGGATAAAAGTCCCCCTTCCCTCCCCAACACACACACACACACACACATACGTGTGCAGACCCTACAACTGGTGACGTATTCATAATCCTATATAACTGGTGACCACTCATTCATACACGTGTAGACCCTACAACTGATGACGTTGGCGTAATCCTATACACTGGTGACCGATCAATATACAACACACATATGCGATGGCGGTATTAGAAAATAAGGTTACACTCGTATTGCTAACTTATCCTATCTAACAGGTGATATGTACCGAAATGCAAAAATACTGAACTAGAGTAGTGTTTTAGTCATAATAGTTTTAAAAACAGCCATTTTTAGAACTAAAAACAACCGAGGACGTCATCGGTTGTGTGCTTGTCATTGCTTTGAAGGTGTGTAAACATACGAATGTCATCAGTTGGTGGGTCTAAACCCACCCACTCAGACACACACACACACACACACACCTTTCAAAGGAATTTTACCTTCTTCGTTGAAAAAAAAAAATTGGCATGTGAAAATAATGATGTTGGAGGGGCGGGATGATGTTGGAGGGCGGGATGATGTTGGAGGGGCGGGATGATGTTGGAGGGGCGGGATGATGTTGGAGGGCGGTTAATGTTGGAGGAGCGGGCTGATGTTGGAGGGGCGGGCTGATGTTGGAGGGCGGGCTGATGTTGGAGGGCGGGGATGATGTTGGAGGGGCGGGATGATGTTGGAGGGCGGGATGATGTTGGAGGGCGGGATGACGTTGGAGGGCGGGATGATGTTGGAGGGCGGGCTGATGTTGGATGATGTTGGAGGGCGGGCTGATGTTGGAGGGGCGGGCTGATGTTGGAGGGGCGGGCTGATGTTGGAGGGGCGGGCTGATGTTGGAGGGGCGGGATGATGTTGGAGGGGTGGGATGATGTAAGAGTAGTGCCCTTGATTGGTGCTCAAGGTCGCTGATGTCATCTGCGCATAATAGAGTAAGAAGAAATGCGAATTTGACACACTTCAGAATTGATGTTTTAAACACGGCGGTGATGGCATGTGCATTGGTGGTAATGTAAACTGGAAAATATTGACACATGTATATATAACAAGGGAAGGTGGGCGATTCGAAACGAGTATTTTAATGACAAAGAAATATTTGATGAGTGAAATATTGATCCACAAGATGCTGATTAATGAGATAGTGTTGAAAATTCTAATGAAAAGAATTAATCCGATTATAAAATGACAGCGAAACAACAATGGCATTTGCAATCGGGTTGTAACTTCTAATCTGTGCGCTTTTGGTATGTCGTTCCAAAGTGCGCATATTTGTATTACATGCTGAAAGACAAGGGAGAGATACTAATCAATTTATTATCGTTTTAAGTTGGTGTTTGTTGACGGTGGTCGTCTATTCTCGTAAAAATGTGCTCGTAAATAATACACAGAATATCACTGTCAGTCATAAATCAGCTGGAATTGAACGCAAAGTGTGCTTTAAACTACAGTTCATTAAAAACCACCTTCTGATGCTGAGCGTACGTGTCAAAATACCGGAATGATGATAAACAAGCTGCCACCACTTGTGCGTAACTTGCAGTTCTTTTGAAAGGTGTGTGACGTCACAAGTTGTTTTCAGCAAAAGATAAAGATGATCAGGATGTTGTTTGTCAGTAACATACCGGAATAATAACATTAAAGGCTGCATTAAACATGATGGATGATTTCGCAGCTGGTCAGTTATATCAAACACATAAGCATGCATGTTAAGCCAAATCATGTGATCTTTTTAAGCTAGTACAATATTATTAAGAATATCGTTAAATGCTCTTTCTAAAGAAAAATATCTGACCGATGGATGGGCAAAAGGGCAAATAAGAGAACCCAAAAAGAATGAAAATCCCACAAAAAGATCACCAAAATAATTTGTCAGTTTACTATAGGACAGCGTTGGTAATTTTCTTACCACAATTTATAGGTGATATGGACGTGTCTGATAGAGACAGCTTTAGCTAAAATGCTTTAAAATTGATTAAAAACCATGATAATAGAACAAAATAACCAATTTACATTCATTTGAATTCTCAGGCATCAATATGTAAATTTTATGCAAAATTTTGATGTATTACAGATAGACCTTGATATTTTCATTTGTAAATCCTTTGCTTTAAAAAGTCTACCATGCGCATTTAAATCAGTCTAGCAATAAATAGGCATTCCTATCATTTGACTGATATTTGTGTATTTAGAAAAGAAAATTAAGAAATTACATGTATATTTTGACCTGTCCGCCCACTCATACATCACAAATTTGCATATATTAAACATTGACCAAACTTTGATCAGCCAGAACTCAACAACAAAAAGTTATATTTTCAAAATTAAAAAAACTAATCTGCTCATGTTTAAATACTTTTTAGGACCTTTAATGAAGTCCCATTGTGATTCCTCGTTACGTCAGCAGGTTGCTCGTGTATTCTATCACACAGCCATGATACCATCCAATCACAGCCTGTGTTCAAGTTAGCTCAAGTTCTTTTATTTTCAATCAACCAATGCTTTAAAACACAAGAGATCTCATAGCAGGTCCATTAACAGATTCAGATATTCATAAACCCAGCTGAGTTTGGTTATCGTTTTACCCCTGCAGGATGTCAAAGTACCATTTCTGACCTGAAATTAGAACTGCTCATCTTAAGAAGCGCCGCGGATGTACCTCTGATGTACCAAGGATGTGTTGGTACATCTCTTTGATTTGGATGTTTAAAGCTTTGAAGTAATTCTTATAAGTATAGAATTGCAGGCAGACGTAACAATACGCGTTTCGTATTACTAAGTCTAATACGACAAATATATCTACTGTCTCATTTGCTGCTTATTCCGTTATTTGTTTTGTAATGTTAGTATCATTGTTTATATTTTCATTTCTTATAATTGTCACCAAATAATTATAAAATGGACCTAAGTTTGGAATCGTGATCAAATTTCTAATTCATTTTCGTTTATATTCAGTTCACACAAGTTTTGAAAGGTATGACTGGGATGGTATGACTGGGACGGTATGGCTGGGACGGTATGACTGGGACGGTATGACTGGGACGGTATGACTGGGACGGTATGACTGGGACGGTATGAATGGGACGGTATGACTGGGACGGTATGACTGGTACGGTATGACTGGGATCGTATGACTGGGATCGTATGACTGGGATCGTATGACTGGGATGGTATGACTGGGATGGTATGACTGGGATGGTATGACTGGGATGGTATGACTGGGATGGTATGACTGGGATGGTATGACTGGGATGGTATGACTGGGATGGTATGACTGGGATGGTATGACTGGGATGGTATGACTGGGATGGTATGACTGGGATGGTATGACTGGGACGGTATGACTGGGACGGTATGACTGGGACGGTATGACTGGGACGGTATGACTGGGACGGTATGACTGGTACGGTATGACTGGTACGGTATGACTGGGATCGTATGACTGGGATGGTATGACTGGGATGGTATGACTGGGATGGTATGACTGGGATGGTATGACTGGGATGGTATGACTGGGATGGTATGACTGGGATGGTATGACTGGGATGGTATGACTGGTACGGTATGACTGGGATCGTATGACTGGGATGGTATGACTGGGATGGTATGACTGGGATGGTATGACTGGGATGGTATGACTAGGATGGTATGACTGGGATGGTATGACTGGGATGGTATGACTGGGATGGTATGACTGGGATGGTATGACTGGGATCGTATGACTGGGATCGTATGACTGGGATGATGTGACTGGGATGGTGTGACTGGGATGGTATGACTGGTACGGTATGACTGGGATCGTATGACTGGGATGGTATGACTGGGATGGTATGACTGGGATGGTATGACTGGGATGGTATGACTAGGATGGTATGACTGGGATGGTATGACTGGGAT
Organism: Chiridota heheva; assembly: GCA_020152595.1. Classification (NCBI taxonomy): domain Eukaryota; kingdom Metazoa; phylum Echinodermata; class Holothuroidea; order Apodida; family Chiridotidae; genus Chiridota; species Chiridota heheva. The sequence goes on from JAIGNY010001561.1 coordinate 304,521, forward strand.
GGTATGACTGGGATGGTATGACTGGGATGGTATGACTGGGATCGTATGACTGGGATGATGTGACTGGGATGGTGTGACTGGGATGGTATGACTGGGATGGTATGACTGGGATGGTATGACTGGGATGGTATGACTGGGATGGTATGACTGGGATGGTATGACTGGGATGGTATGACTGGGATGGCATGACTGGGATGGCATGACTGGGATGGCATGACTGGGCTGGCATGACTGGGCTGGCATGACTGGGATGGCATGACTGGGCTGGCATGGCATGACTGGGATGGCATGACCGGGATGGCATGACCGGGATGGCATGACTGGGATGGCATGACTGGGATGGCATGACTGGGATGGCATGACTGGGATGGCATGACTGGGATGGTATGACTGGAATGACATGACTGAGATGACATGACTGGGATGACATGACTGGTGTCATAAAGTAGCCTCTTCTCACATGTGTCATATGTGGTACTTCTTGTATTTTGATTATTCATGTATCTGCTTATGTATTCATCTTGTATTTAGGTATTTTCGTTTGCTTATTGTTGATGATAGTATTTTGTTTCTTAGCTTAGAATTTATTCATTCAGTATAGCTTTGATGGTGGATGGAATTAGCACAGGACATCAACCTATACTTATTTATTACCCCATTAGTTATTGTGGTTCTCCCTGTATTATTTCAAAGTCAGAATTGTTCACTTTTGAGATAATTATCCCATTTGTCCTGATTTTGCCTGTATTCACTGGCTGTGTCTCCTTCACTGACCACAGCCACGGTGTCTCTGTACTGTGTGGTCAGTCTCTTACTCCATGAGCAATTTATCATTGTCATGGGCTAAATACTTGGTTTTGCTACATCTTCCTGACCCTGCCCTTTGTGTAATTAATCACCTATTTTGAGGTTTCCTTGAACCTATCTTCTCCTTGGCCTTTCAGTTGGAGAAGTCACTTGTGATTGGCAGGCATGATGCTCATTTATCTTCCCTAGTAAATTTAACCAAAAGGGGTGGGTCCTGAATAAAGTGTCTGTTGCTGATTGGTTTTAAGTTTAACAATTATTGATATGTGTGTGTGCCTGATTGGCCTAAAGTTATTAGGACCTAAAGTTATTAAGGGATGGAGTAGTATAGGAGAGAGAAGAGAGAGTTCGTGATCAGACAGTGATGGCTTAAGTCTTTTCAGTGGGAGTAAAATTGGTACATCAAACAGAGCAATAGATTAGAGCAATGCAATTTCTCGTGTTTGGAGTTTGATTTTGATTAACGGACAACATGTACTTGATGTCTATCTTGTATTATTTTACTTGTTTTTTCATTTATGTATAAATGAATGGTGGCAGCGTACCACAAACTCGTAGGAGTTTGTATGACAACTGAGATGACATGACTGGGATGGCATGACTGGGATGGCATGACTGGGCTGGCATGACTGGGATGGCATGACTGGGATGGCATGACTGGGATGGTATGACTGGGATGGCATGACTGGGATCGCATGACTGGGATGGTATGACTGGGATGGTATGACTGGGATGGTATGACTGGGATGGTATGACTGGGATGGTATGACTGGGATGGTATGACTGGGATGGCATGACTGGGATGGCATGACTGGGGTCTATTGTTGTTTTTTATAAAGGATATAGTCCAGAAAAATGCACGTCATCTTGTCAGTACAATTTAAAGTAGAATACATGTCGTTTTAACAGTTTGAAAAGGTACAGAAAGCTATTCCGTAGACTGGCTTAAAGACTAAACGTGATATCATATTCTCATTTTCCTCAAACAGTAAAACATCTATTCATTGTTTTTTTGTATTTGTGACTTACCTGCTAACAGTCATTTGATGTACACACATGGTGAAAAGAGTCGAGTAAAATTACTAAAAACATTTAAATAATTTTAAATGGAATAATACTAACAGTTAAGAAATTGAGTGTGTGACGTCACTTCACTACCTCGCACCGTTCTACTGTCTTTAATCCCTTTCATCAGTCCAGGAGAGGCCTTAGTAAAGGCATACGAGTTTTGATGGAGCCAGCTATCCAGCAATAATTTTCTCAAAGTATGAAAGAAGCACAGGCAACTTTAAGCGGGTTTGGTCCAAATTGCTTCCTCTCCACCTGTCCGCAGTATCATCAGGGATATTCCTGGTTTCATGAACTATATAACAAAAATTCAGTCTGCCACAGTAAAGTTTGAATTCGTGCTTTGTTTGAGCAGGGACCTGCTATTTATAGCAAGTCCGTGGTTTGAGCGTATATTTGTGACAACAATGTGTTCGATCCAGTTCGTATGTACAGAGGCAATTGACCCAATGCTGAGGCTTAAGTTAAGCACAACACACGAGTCCAATTTGCATCCATGAAATCCGATAACACAGTCCATTAGGTCATTTATTGCACCTCCACCAATACTAATATCGAGGGCTTTGGAATATATGGTTACGTTCGTCCTTGTAACCTCGCTCAACCGAAATCAATTTGAAGCAAGAGTATTCATGATATATAGGCCGAAAAGCGCATACAATGACTACGCCAATAAAAGCCCCACTTCATTCCTCACCGTCGGAGGTACTTTCTTTCAAGGTAAAACGCAAAAATCAATCATTTCCTACAGTTTTTACATCAAATACTCGACATTGGTCGAAAGTGAACCAAAATGGAAGTTAAATCAATTCACGTTTTTGATCAGTTTGAAATATAGATGAGCATCTATGGAGTGGCAGCTTCATAACATGCACGTGGTCGCCTCGACAGTGACTTTTGTTGATGATTTCTTTATATATGAGGTTTCTGCTGCGATCTATGGGTCAGTAAGTTTTAGCTAACTTGATACACCACAAGTTACGATTTGGAACTTGCCTTGAGATTCGCTTTCTGAAGGTTTTATTGAAGTATTGGTGCAAGTGTGCAACATAAATGATCCCAAAACAAAACATACACCAGCTGCAACTTTTGATGCAGATCTTTAAAAATCGGCTAAGTTTCTAATGATCTCTATATTTACATGGGCCATACTGCTGTATAACAGTACAAGATGATTTTAAACAGAAAGGAATCATCATAATTGGATGACGATATTTACTGTTATGCTTGTTAAACCTCAATACATGTCTATGCAGATACACCATTCCATTGTGGCTTTGAAACGACTCCTTTGTTGTCGGGTTTCTTTTTCGTGTGGCCTTTGCCTCCCCCCTCCCCCAACCCCACCCCCTCCCTCTCCCCCTCCCGTCCGTGCTCGTTTCTTGTTCATTTGTGCTTGTATCATTTTGTTTATGACTTTGTAGCACGACCTGCAGTTGTGGAGCCCAGCCGGTAAACTAAAACAGTTTTGATTCGATACCATTCCTCTGGATTGCTAACTGTACAGGTTCAAGGTAGATGGACAATGCATAGCCATAGCACTTTAAAAGGGTGACAATAGCACTTGATTTTTATCAATCAATTTTTTATATCAAAGTTTACCAAAACAAAAATCAGCACTTGCATGTGATGACGTATGAAAAGGAATGTAAAATTGTAAAATACTATATTTTCCCCAAATTTCATATATCAAAGATTCTCAAATTGCGTACTACTTCTAAATCTGTGTCAGGGTTGTTATAATATGATTTGCTGGTCACTAAAGCCATCTTTTCCATATTTGGAGGAAGTACCGAACAACAATAAGTTAACATGAGCAATTTGCTAGTTTTCATACATGTCTACAGACCACGAGGCCCTGGGTTCAAGCCTGGGTTGGGTGGATACGCCAGTGCACCACAGCTGGTTATTTAAGGCCGTGGACATTGACTTGGTTGTTGATGTTATGTCTGTCTGTACGTCGTAACTGTGTTCTCGTCCGGGTCGTATTAAGCGTTTCGTGATAGCATTGTTACTATCATAACCGAATACGCAGGCGACGACCCCGTCATTGTAATTGTGTGTTCACTCGTATTCGTCGCTAGTTGTCTCATTCTGAGGTAACAAAATATTGCGCAACTTATGATAATTAGGTACCTATGTTTTAAAGTGCTGTAAAATGGTTAGTGCTTACCAAATGCAGCAAAACTTGAGTAACATCATTCAAGCAGATTTGAATTTGCCAATTTTGAGTTTATGCTATATTTGGGAGAAGGGCTGCCGAGTGCATCGCTGTGCCAGCTGAGAGGATCACGGGGCACGCTGAGAGGATCGCATAGCCCTCCGAGGAGATAGTGGGGCCCGCCAAGAGAATCGCGGGGCCCGCGGGCAAACTGAAAGTCCGTACTAAATCACCTATTTCATGGGTTTTCGTCAATTTGTAAGGAACGCTGTTGGGACGCAAATTCCTGTTCTTATTTTTACGTGACTTTTGACCCGGCTCCCATCCCCACCCCCCCCCACACACACACACATACACACACACACACACACACACACTTCTCGGCAATATTGTTTGCGAGTATGAGTGGGCGAACAGCTAAAAATCTGTTTGTAATTAAAACAAAACTAAATTTCTTTCCTAAATCTCAGTCACTGAGAAAAAAAGATGGGCAACTTTATTGGGAGCATGGCGAAGACTCGAAAACTTTTGGTTATAATTTGCTGAGCCCCTACAAAAAATGCTCGGCTCACCCTTTGCATATAAATGTTTGTGTTTTGCTTTCTATTGTACAGAATAGTGGTAAAGGAAAGTCTTCGCCACATGTCGTTGATGGTAGACACCTGACCAATAAACTAATCCTTTCAGATTAAGATGATTGGCAATTTTTATTTGAATGTTTTTCAGAATTTTCGAGGATTTTTTTCACATTTATATACATTTTACACCGTTTGTTTGTAATTGTTTTTGCATATTTAAATTGCAGCTCTGTGATCTGAAATAACTTGGCACAATTTCCCTTTTTGTAATTTGCTTTGAGTACATGCATGTGTGTTCCTCTACTTGAATGAATACATGCCGATTCAAGGTCACTCATCCATTCAAAGTTTGCCTGTGACGTCATAAGCAATTAAATGTAACTCAAAGGATGGGTGTCAACTTCTCTCAAATGTCGGGTTACTTCGGCGTGAAGAAAAACATCGGCTTTACCGAATGCTAGCTGTCAACTGACAGACTGAAGACGATTGAAGGGTGTCACCCATCCACAACAGACGTCGAAGTGAGTGTTTCATACAATGTTTCACTTGTATGTTTTCATGTGTCAAATATAATTTCAAATGTTAAATAGTTCCGCTTGGAATATATACAGAAGTATATTTATAGCACAAGGCCTATAATCGAAATACCGAATGTTGTTAATAGGCCATCTAAATATTTCAGGGCAGCAGAAAATACTCCTGTATAGTGACTAGCAGGACGTAGTGCAAGGATATTACATTGTAGCGGTGCGGAAATTGTTTTAATCTGAAGGAGAATAAAGTTACGTGTCTTTCAAACTGGTATTTACTTCTGTCAGTCTGTGTGATGGTCGGGTTTTAGTTAAAGTTCAGCACCCCCCCTTCCCCCCTCTCCTGGCAATACTGTTTACAAGCTACCTACGCATAGTTATGGCACATTTTTCCACCAGTCGCTGGAACTGTCTTTTTGTTGACACATAATTTTTAAACCAAAGAAAATACTAACATAGAAAACTGAGCGGCTGAGGTTTGAACGGTTTTGATGTTCTTTTCTCAGAAAAATGATCTTTTCCTATCTACCAACTCCCCCTTGTTTTTGCGTTTACACATTTGTGTAAATTTCTGTACAACAAACATTAGTCTATGATCGTCAGTGGTCAACAAGATTTTTCGTTTCTGTGTATTCAACCACCCTCCAAATTTTATAATTATATTTATCATAAGGCCGCAAATGGAGATAAATCCATGCCGTTAAGTTTTAGTTAGTGCATTCATACTTGGTCAGTCTTTCTGTCTGTTATAAGCAGAACGAAACGTACGCGCAAGTCTTTATCAGTATAATTTACACCCGAATATGACGTCATAAGTCCTTTCAAGTCACACTACTTCATCAAATTGAATACGAGTCAGATGACGTCAGTCCAATATATCCAATTTCCCTGCATGTCGCACAAACTTAAGGAAAAGCTCATCACCATTGGACAGCTATCTCTGAAAAGACACATTATCACAGTCCGGTTTCCATCTATGTTAAATTCCTTGTATTACATGTTTATACTTGTCATGGGGCGCTATTACTGCATGGAGCTCACTACAATTTTCATTAAGGATGGGGGGGTCGTATTTTTACGTATGAAAAAGTAATTAATATTTGTCATGGTGTTGATTAAGTGACCGTGATTGTTTAAAGATATTAGTCATCAAAAAGGCATTTCTGTTTGACATAAGATTTACATATGACAAACGAAGGAAGTTAAGCTAAATATCGTAGAGATATAGGCATATTGTATTGTTTGATGTTTCCTGTGAAAAAACACTTGTTCTTGGACGGGAATGTTTTGACACTTTGATCACACTTGTTCTTGGACGGTAATGTTTTGACACTTTGATCACACTTGTTCTTGGACGGGAATGTTTTGACACTTTGATCACACTTGTTCTTGGACGGGAATGTTTTGACACTTTGATCACACTTGTTCTTGGACGGGAATGTTTTGACACTTTGATCACACTTGTTCTTGGACGGGAATGTTTTGACACTTTGATCACACTTGTTCTTGGACGGGAATGTTTTGACACTTTGATCACACTTGTTCTTGGACGGGAATGTTTTGACACTTTGATCACACTTGTTCTTGGACGGGAATGTTTTGACACTTTGATCACACTTGTTCTTGGACGGGAATGTTTTGACACTTTGATCACACTTGTTCTTGGACGGGAATGTTTTGACACTTTGATCAATCATTTAATTGATGCAGATTGAAGTGTCCGGTTTTCTGTTTCTATACTGAATCCGGGAAGGCTGGGATCAAGGAACTAGGGAACTATAGTCGGATCAAGGAAGTATGGAACTATAGTCGGATAAAGGAACTAGGGAACTATAGTTGGATCAAGGAGCTGGGGAACTATAGTCGGATCAAGGAAGTATGGAACTATAGTCGGATAAAGGAAGTATGGAACTATAGTCGGATAAAGGAACTAGGTAACTATAGTCGGATCAAGGGATGATGTTATCAATCAAACAAACGTTAGAAGCAAACAAACGTGTTCTTTCATTATGAAATTATGGAATGGCATTTCAGTGACAGGGTGATCAACATTTATATTCCATGCTACCCCAAGGTTATGCACCACTGGAAACTTAAGATAGGTCTATAGTATACTTCATTGTTCTATAGTGAATTATTATTATCTATTACCTTGCTATAGATATTCTTAACGCTGCTTTAGAAATACAGGGAATGTTGGCCAAAAACTTCATGTTTATCACAAACATTTTTTGAGACATTTTAAGCATTTTGTCACTCCTAAAATTCAAATTATTGAAAGTATATATGTAATTATGCTATGCGATAGTATGTTGGTGTCAGTCATGGAGTTAGATTTGTGTCATATAGTGTCCATGTTTCTTCGCATGGTTACTTATTCCTTGAACAAATATACTTATATGTTGACAAATAATCAAGTAACAAACGTTTTAAGAACGTTTAGGTATCAAGCAGAGGTTGATTTTCATTTTGTGTAAATAATAAATGTTGCCAATTTCAAGGCTTTGGAATCTAGTACAAAGTCTTATGTTGGAAAAGACGCCCCCTTTTTAACGGATTCCTATTATATTTCCTTATACTGGCAAATGAGGCTTCAAACATACTATTTTATTTCAAAAAGCACTTGAATAAGAACTTTAATAAGCAATTGCTTGGACTTCCTGTAAATTCTTGCATGTTTCAGCTAATCTGCATGTGACACGTCAGCACGTGGTAGCAGTTTGAAGTTGACCAAAGAGTTCTCATGGATCTATATTCAGCGTTTTAGCTTTCCGCAAAGAGTGTTAATGAGTGGAATGGCTTGCCTGAGTGGGTAGTTTGCTCCAATTCTATTAACAATTTCAGAATTTCAAAGTCAACATTGATAAGTTCTTTACTAACTCTGGGCGTCTTTGATTTTTTTTTTTTGATTTTTTTTTTTCGTGGTGGTGGTGTTACTTTAAGCTTTTTATGGGGTGATTCACCCTTCTTAGCCCGTCATCTTGTTATGTTATGTTTTATTTTCAGTTTAAACGTCACGGTTGACGTCTGCGCAATGAAACGTTAACAAGTAACGCACAGTCGTATACCTAATGCAGCATCGAATGCAACATTTCAAAGTGCCCTCAGCGAATCGCTTGATGTGATTCTAATCCGCAGGAACAAATACAGCCTCGTTAGATAAGGAATCAATTGGAACGACTGCTTAATGCAGTCTATTAACTCAAGTGACCAATTTATAAATGCAAACCTCATAGTCTTAGCTGTATATCACCCAATGATATGAGCCAATTTCATAACTCATATCTGTTTTTCCTATTCCTAATATTTTCAAAACAATTTGTTAGCCAGTTAGCTTAGAAAAGAACTATATACATGATATAGCAATGTGCTTACTATGATTTCGTTTCGTCGTAAAATAGAAACTCACTTTTTGCTTTTAAAGATTTCATTTCCCATTTCCTTATACTTGCAAATAAAGTGTTAAACAGTCTGATATGTAAAGAAGGAATTTCGTGGCCTATCCTTTACAGTTAAGAGTTCATGGTTGATGTCTGCGCAATTACACGTGATGAATAACGCATTACCAGATAGCTGATTCAACATCAAATTGATTTCAATCTGGCCTGCTCAAGGGCCAGAAACTTTTATTCAAATCCGCATAAACGAACACAACTTCATTTCGTTGAAAATACAGTCAATAAAAGGTTATTTGATACGGTAAATGTTCGCTTAGAAATTGAGAAAAGTGGTGACCAAATGACGAAAAAACAAATATTACAAAGGCAAAAGGGTAGTGATCAAACAACTCCATTGACGATTGGGTATGACTTCAAATTTGTCCGTTATGCATTCATTTTGATTTTCATCCAATACTGCGAAAAGTGAAGACAGGCTTCCTTCCCTTATATCCACTTCATGAAAGTGCTTACACCACATCACATTCATATCTAAAGTCAACACGAAGTTAGCTTGCTAGCTCTGTGTTTATATTCTCATCTTATAAACAATTCGGACACGACTGCTGCAGACACAACTCAGGGGAAATGCGGAAAAAGGCAGTCGGCGACGTGGAGCATCAAGTCCAAACATCAACGGCGACGTGGAGCATCAAGTCCGAACATCAACGGCGACGTGGAGCATCAAGTCCAAACATCAAATCTTTGCATTAATGCAGGCGGCATTGTGCAGAAAGCGAATCCTCTGAACTCCTTATAATGCCATTTCCAAGAGCTAATTTTAACCTTCATGTGCTGCGTGATGTCTCGCTCTTTGATTTATGAAGATGTCGATAGTATTGAAACACGAAGGGGGACCAGTGAAATAGTTGCAAAATCTAAAAATAAAATAAGCGTTTTTCTTACGTAAGAGTAGGCAATGCTTGAAAGCCTATAAGTGTGAAACTATACTGTCACAATATACCTTAAGCAATTTATATAGATAACCCCATAATATTAAAGATCACTATTTTCATAAATGAATTGTTTATTTAAAGAGGCAACTGTAACTGTCTAATGACGTACCGCCGGAATTATAGTAAAATGTGCCAATCTACTTAGAAAACGCTTTTTGCCTCTTTTTCGCGACAAAACTTAGCTCATGTACTTGTACCTGCCATAGGGTAAAGCTTATTTCATGCACTTTTACCTGCTATAGGACAAAGCTTATTTCATGCACTTTTACCTGCCATAGGACAAAGCTTATTTCATGCACTTTTACCTGCCATAGGACAAAGCTTATTTCATGCACGTTTACCTGCCATAGGACAAAGCTTATTTCATGCACGTTTACCAGCCATAGGACAAACTTCATGCACTTGTAAACGTTTTCATCTGAACATACTTGCCTCTCTTCACTTCTTTGATTACACATTTTATATCACACATTTTCTATCACACATTTTCTATCACACATTTTCTATCACACATTTAATATCACACATTTAATATCACACATTTTATATCACACATTTTATATCACACATTTTATATCATACATTTTATATCACACATTTTATATCACACATTTGATATCACACATTTTGATATCACACATTTTATATCACACATTTTATATCACACATTTTATATCACACATTTTATATCACACATTTTATATCAAACATTTTATATCACACATTTGATATCACACGTTTTATATCACACGTTTTATAAACACACATTTTATATCACACATTTATTATCACACATTTTATATCACACATTTAATATCACACATTTTATATCACACATTTTATATCACACATTTAATATCACACATTTAATATCACACATTTTATATCACACATTTTATATCACACATTTTATATCACACATTTTATATCAAACATTTTATATCACACATTTTATATCACACATTTTATATCACACATTTTATATCACACATTTTATATCACACATTTTATATATCACATTTTATATCACACATTTTATATCAAACATTTTATATCACACATTTGATATCACACGTTTTATATCACACGTTTTATAAACACATTTTATATCACACATTTATTATCACACATTTTATATCACACATTTAATATCACACATTTTATATCACACATTTTATATCACACATTTAATATCACACATTTAATATCACACATTTTATATCACACATTTTATATCACACATTTTATATCACACATTTTATATCAAACATTTGATATCACACATTTGATATCACACATTTTATATCACACATTTTATATCACACATTTTATATCAACATTTTATATCACATTTTATATCACACATTTTATATCAAACATTTTATATCACACATTTTATATCAAACATTTTATATCACACATTTTATATTATAAACACACATTTTATATCACACATTTAATATCACACATTTTATATCACACATTTTATATCACACATTTTATGTCACACATTTTATATCGCACATTTTATATCACACATTTTATATCACACATTTTATATCACACATTTCATATCACACATTTATATCACACATTTTATATCACACATTTTATATCACACATTTTATATCAAACATTTTATATCACACATTTTATATCAAACATTTTATATCACACATTTTATATTATAAACACACATTTTATATCACACATTTAATATCACACATTTTATATCACACATTTTATATCACACATTTTATGTCACACATTTTATATCGCACATTTTATATCACACATTTTATATCACACATTTTATATCACACATTTCATATCACACATTTATATCACACATTTTATATTACACATTTTATATCACACAGTTGGCAACTTTGATAAGCTTTAACTCAGAAATCAAACTGAAAATTGTTCGACTCATTGTATGTTTCCAATGTTACTTAGCTGCCTAAGCACCCATCCTTCATCCATCATAAGCCCGTCCCTCTTGTTTGTATATACTGGCAGGAGGCAGATATTATTACATTCTCACGTGTCTGATGTACTTGAGAGGTCATTGTTGTTACTGAGGTGATATTTCTTTAAAAAAAACCACACATTTATAGCAGTTATAAAACAACGGGGATGGTAGGACATTCAAAAATTAATGATGACTACAATTGTTTTTTGTTGTTTTTCTATTCATTTTTTCAAGGTTAGCTTAATATTAAAAGTGCTGTGAAAGTGGTCCTTACTCTGGATGTGTGCATGGGATCGTATAGAGCCCCTTTCTCACCTCATCATTCTCATAACACCCTGCGGTGTTTTAGTTTTAGTCTGACAAATACAACGTTTATATTGTTTTCAGTGTCTTTTAGATGAAATTAGATCAATTCCATATTTAAAGAGAATAGTGCAGTCAAGTTCCCTTTCTTATCAGACAAGAAGGTTATCAATAAAGATGTGGTCTTTTATCTTAAACAGCACAATATTTGAAATTCAATAGCCATTGTAGAACATGAAGCAAAACAGACCCCGGTGGTGTAGTGTTTAGTGCTTAGTCCTTTCACCCGCACGTCCCGGGTTCGTATCCCGGTCTGCAACCAGTGAGTAGTGATTTCACAAGTGCCCCGCCGTGGCCGTCTTGATATAATGTCCAGCACTGGATGCTGCTATGCTATGCTATGCTATGCTATGCTATGCTATGCTATGCTATACTATGCTATGCCATGCTATGTTATGATATGCTATGCTGTGTTATGCTATGCTATGTTATGCTTCACTATGCTATGCTATGCTATGCTATGTTATGATATTTCCTTCCAAGACTTGATTAACATCGAAAGATGATGTAATCCAAGTATTCTCCAGTCATAGCAACTTGACGTGTTTGATTATAACTGTCTTATTGAAAATTCTTTCTGAGAATTTCTTCGAAAGCATAAAACCCGCAGAGCTTTTCAATCAATATTAACGCTTTTTGTTGCAACCAAATCGTTATAAGCTTGATCTTTTTCCGCTTCATGCCTTCGTTCTTTCATTAAATAAAGCTTTCTCGGTAACGTAGAGCATATTTATGTTTATATAGTGATACAAATTGCTTTAGTGATGGTTTATTTGAGTATGCGTGGCAGTGTACTGTTGCCTCATGCCCTAGAGAACCTAGGAATCTGCCATAATCTGATAATCTGCATGATCAGCTAAACCGGCAAAAGTTATATGTAATCTAAGAGCTACTCCAGTATCGCTTTGATAACTTTAAAGTAAAAGTTCCGTATTGACCAAATCCCTGATCTTGGGCAGAACAATTCAGGGGTGTAGAAAGCTTTCGTGTGTGTGTGTGTGGGTGGGGGGGAGGAGAGGAAGATGACCCTGTAGGGGGGAAGTTTCAAGTCATATGTCCCCAATTCCAGTCTGTAGATAGAATAAGTGAGCCCAAAACTACAAAGTAAAGTAAAAGGGGCACTTCATTTTTAGAAAGGGACACTTTTCCAATGGGGGCACATTCCTCCCGTACACGAAACTGACAAAAGTCACTAGTTTCCTACTAATGAGACAGTAATTTAGGGGCACTTTCATTTTCTAAAGGGGCATTTTTGTCATTTTTCGAAAAAGTTCCCCCAGGTTTCTACACCTATGGAACAATTGTCTACATGCTGCCATGACTGTATTAGTCTTGAGGTGCAAACCGGTTTTGTTTTTATTCATAGGCAAAAGCCATTCTCACTTTACGTAGATAACAAAAACAAACAAGGACTGATCCAGAGAGTTTCATGAAGTCATGTCCAGGAACAGGTTCCTTCTCAGGGACCCAAATTGCCCGGTTACAGGCAGGAGATTGCTCCTCTAAGTTGCATCCCATCAAATGTTGTTTCTCATCGAAAAATAGAGTCTGTCTGTAATTTACCGTTTTCTGAGTATAATGTTTACCAGTTTTTCAATTTGATTGGAAAAATTCTCAAGTTTTACCTTCCAACTGGAAAGAAAGCATGTAACCAGGAACGTCCCCCCCCCCTCTCCCTACTGTCCTGTGGCTCTCATCGTGACCTCGTCTTGTGATTCCTCATTCACCTTAAATGTGACCCACACTGTTTTAAGTGGCATATGGCAGTATGATAGTGGCCGCCAGATTGTGATTTTTATAGGATTCCTGGTCGTTCACTTTCAAATTTGAATCACGTCCTGAGAAAATCTTTGTAAGCTGGTTGAGAGAAACTATATGATATACACAAATACTAGTTTCAACAGTTCAATGGCTATAGTTATCATCCGCTCCCGTTTTATTAAAAGTTTAACACATCTTGTTCGACTGTTTGATAGTCATTTTGGGATAAAACTTTCATTTTTAATTTTACAAATGTTTGCATTTTCAACCGTTTTAGATAGTATAGGCGTTATTGTAGATATTTCATGTTGTTATAAGGTTTATAACAAACTTTCTGTACAACCTGACAACAGTATATTAAGAAATCTGAAAGAACGGCTGCAAGACGTCTGTAATCTCATGTGTAATTTCTTAAATAAACACCTCGGAGTAGATGTTGTAATATGTTGAGCAGTTGATTGGTTTAAACGGGTTTTTGAAATGTTCCGTTCTACAATGAGCAAAAATTTTAATATATTATAGCATGTTACTTGCTTAAATGTACTTCCGGCTTACAGTTTGTTCTATTTGCAAGGAAATTTTTAATATAAATTGTGTGGCTAGTAGATCATATAACTGTTCACATATGTACGTCCATGCTGATAACCTGTATGTATATGTACGTCCATGCTGATAACCTGTATGTATATGTACGTCCATGCTGATAACCTGTATGTATATGTACGTCCATGCTGATAACCTGTATGTATATGTACGTCCATGCACGTCAATGCTGATAACCTGTATGTATATGTACGTCCATGCTGATAACCTGTATGTATATGTACGTCCATGCTGATAACCTGTATGTATATGTACGTCCATGCTGATAACCTGTATGTATATGTACGTCCATGTTGATAACCTGTATGTATATGTACGTCCATGCTGATAACCTGTTGTAATTACAAGAAACTCCTAAAATTGCAATTGTATGTCAAAAATACGTCATGATTACAAATTTTCTTTCTCCCTATCTTGTCATAACTCAGAAATCACTTTGTGTTTTTTTTCTTCTAACAAATATACACAACAAAGGGGAAAGTTATTTTACATTTCGGAGAAATATCAATCAAACTTGTATACATGAAGGATGTTTAATTCTGATGAAAGCGGTCTACTTAAAACACGAGACGAGTATTTGAAGTTGCGGTCTTTTTTTCTAATTGCAAGTTTGGTTGCTATAAACAGATGACAGAGATATGTTATTGTGTACCACAAATCGTATATGATACACAAGACATTTAAGCCGCTTTGGGACAGAACACACGAATGACGCCTACACACCAGTACACGCTTTGGGACAGAACACACGAATGACGCCTACACACCAGTACACACTTTGGGACAGAACACACGAATGACGCCTACACACCAGTACACGCTTTGGGAGAGAACACACGAATGACGCCTACACACCAGTACACGCTTTGGGGCAGAACACACGAATGACGCCTACACACCAGTACACGCTTTGGGACAGAACACACGAATGACGCCTACACACCAGTACACGCTTTGGGACAGAACACACGAATGACGCCTACACACCAGTACACGCTTTGGGACAGAACACACCAATGACGCCTACACACTAGTACACGCTTTGGACAGAACACACGAATGACGCCTACACACCAGTACACGCTTTGGGACAGAACACACGAATGACGCCTACACACTAGTACACGCTTTGGGACAGAACACACGAATGACGCCTACACACCAGTACACGCTTTGGGACAGAACACACGAATGACGCCTACACACCAGTACACGCTTTGGGGCAGAACACACGAATGACGCCTACACACCAGTACACGCTTTGGGACAGAACACACGAATGACGCCTACACACCAGTACACGCTTTGGGGCGGAACACACGAATGACGCCTACACACCAGTACACGCTTTGGGACAGAACACACGAATGACGCCTACACACCAGTACACGCTTTGGAACAGAACACACGAATGACGCCTACACACTAGTACACGCTTTGGGACAGAACACACGAATGACGCCTACACACCAGTACACGCTTTGGGACAGAACACACGAATGACGCCTACACACCAGTACACGTTTGCACATTTACGTATGGGATCTACGTCTGAGTGTATTTTTTGCAAGGTTTACATTTTGGCACATGAAAATTTTGGTACATAATTTGTAGAAAGATCTGGCTTGGACCTTACGCCGCCCTTCTCTAATCTCACATGTTCCCCTGCCAGGAGACGCTACTATGCAAAAACCACAGACAACAACAAACATGTCGGTATCTTACAATTTAACTTTGAAAAAGGAAGAGAAAAACTCGTTTAAAAAACCCTCCAACCTCACCTTGTAATATTTACAAAAAGCTGTCAGGTAAAATGGCACTTCTTTTCCGATAAATGTTAATTTGACCGTAATGAGAAATCACTTCAAGTACGTAAATTAGTAATGATTATTGATGAAACTCCCGTCAATGTCGGAGAGATGGCAATGTGGAATAGTAATTCGCGACCTTATTATAACGACCGTATTTAGCGTGTTTACGTATATGAATGGTGATAAAGTCAGGCCTGAGATTTACAGTTTCGGGCACATAAAGGGCAATCACATAAAGGGCAATCACACGGGATTACTACATGAGACAAATTAAACCAAAATGACAAATATTTTACGAGGCAGTTACGATACTGCATAAATGGTAAGTTACGAATTCTTATAAAAGACGAAGATAAGACTGTCAATGTGCGCGGATAAGGAAGTATTTAATGGTATATGGACAGGTACACATATTATTAGCTAAATTAATGGTATATGGACAGGTACACATATCATTGGCTAAATTAATGGTATATGGACAGGTACACATATCATTAGCTAAATTAATGGTATATGGACAGATACACATATCATTAGCTAAATCAATGATATATGGACAGGTACACATATCATTAGCTAAATCAATGGTATATGGACAGGTACACATATCATTAGCTAAATTAATGATATATGGACAGGTACACATATCATTGGCTAAATTAATGGTATATGGACAGGTACACATATCATTGGCTTAATTAATGGTATATGGACAGGTACACATTACATCAGCTAAATTAATGGTATATGGACAGGTACACATATCATTAGCTAAGTCAATGGTATATGGACAGGTACACATATCATTAGCTAAATCAATGGTATATGGACAGGTACACATATCATTAGCTAAATTAATGGTATATGGACAGGTACACATATCATTAGCTAAATTAATGGTATATGGACAGATACACATATCATCAGCTAAATCAATGGTATATGGACAGGTACACATATCATTAGCTAAATTAATGGTATATGGACAAGTACACATATCATTAGCTAAATCAATGGTATATGGACAGGTACACATATCATTAGCTAAATCAATGGTATATGGACAGATACACATATCATCAGCTAAATCAATGGTATATGGACAGATACACATATCATTAGCTAAATTAATGGTATATGGACAGATACACATATCATTAGCTAAATTAATACAATACAATACAATACAATACAATTTATTACAGTGCTCTAGGCCATCTGGCCTTTGTCACAAACATTAACGATAAAATTAAATGGTACATGATTGAGGTTCTTACAACAAACAATAATCAAAGAGAAAGAAACAAACGTCTTGCTTCCATTGCGTGTAAAATAAAGTGTGATAACTGCAAAAATAAGTATTTAGAACTAGCTGCTAATAAAATATTACATTTTGTTCTAGTTGCAGTCTGAAAGAAATATTTTGGGATAAATTTACAGCGGATTTCAGAAAGGGATGGACAAATTAGGAGAAAATGATATTCATCTCCAACTTCTTTCAAATTGCAAACCTGACAGAACCTCTGTTCATAGGTTATATTACAATAACGGCCTTCGTTGACTTCAATTTCAAGGCAAGCACATCTGATTTTGGAGACCAACTTTTTAAACTTAAAAACATTATTGAATAATAGGTATGGCTCTGCATAGCTTTCTGTTTTAAATTGTGCATAACAACGCAAAGAACTTCTAGATTTAATATCACTCAACCAGTTCTGTCTATCTATATCAAAAACTCGCTGCTTAAAATTTTCATAGAAATGTGTAGTAATCCCTTCTCTTGCCCTTCCCAAACATTACCAAACCCAGTTTCATACAAAATATTTTTAACACACAGTCCCCATGATAGCACTCCTTTGTTTGCCAATATTCTTTGTTCTACATAACAATGAGTCTGATACCTGTCTTTATCAAGAATAAGAAGTCTTAACCAATATGTTATTTGTTTTAGTATTGTTTGACTTTTAAAGGAAAAGCGACCCAGCTCTCCTAGAGCTATAATATTTATGGCATTTGGTGGTAAACCTAAAACATATTTATGAAACGAATTGTAAACTCGTATTGTACTTTCATGGGGGGTAATACCCCATAACTCAGAACCGTATGTTAAAATAGGCATTATCTTTTGATCAAAAATTTGAAGGATATTACTTACAGGTAAATCAATGGTATATGGACAGGTACACATATCATTAGCTAAATCAATGGTATATGGACAGATACACATATCATTAGCTAAATTAATGGTATATGGACAGGTACACATATCATTAGCTAAATTATTGGTATATGGACAGGTACACATATCATTAGCTAAATTAATGGTATATGGACAGGTACACATATCATTAGCTAAATTAATGGTATATGGACAGGTACACATATCGTTAGCTAAATTAATGGTATATGGACAGGTACACATATCATTAGCTAAATTATTTGAAATTTCAAGAACTATCGTGCAAAAAATAACAAAAAAAATTCATCAAAATCGTTTAAAAACATTTTGGCTTTTTAAAAACTTTAACGTCTTGAATACAAGGAATCTTAGCCATGCCCTAATTGCGTCTGAGCGATAAAGACGTTCCAATATTTTTCAAGAATTCAGAAAATAAATATACAGCGCTTTCTTCCAGTTTATATCTCACATTTTGCAACTTTGATAAGCTTTAACTCGAAAATTGTGAACCATACAGCTCCTTTGTTTCAGTTGGTTCAGATCACAGAATTGTAACTGCAAAGCTGAAATTAAGCCTACGGGCCAACACAGTAAGTAAACGCCCTCCACAGTGTGACTGGTCTCAGCTGCTTGATAACACATCAGTGCGTGAGAGCTACAAAGTTGAAGTTCATAACCGCTTTGAAGCACTGCAAGCTTTACAGGTGGATGAATTAGTTGAAGCTACCTACTCCAACCTCATCACCGCTCACGAAATAGCAACCAAAAACACATCCCTAAGAAGTTAAAGCGCTCCAAAAGAGTACCATGGGAAGATGATGGTATCACTGAAAAACGACTGGCGCTGAAGATGGCATATCACGCTTTATGCCAGAGTAGTGAGGAAAATATAGACTTTACAGAGTATGATCACCTGAAACAGGAATTAAAATCGGCATACACAAGAAACCAGGAAAAATATATTCGTAAGAAGACAAAAGAGATCACAGATGCTGCTCACCAGCGTAAGTCCAGGATAGCTTGGTCAATTATTAATGAAGTTAGTGGCAGAAAAAGCTCAACCAAAGGAAAAATCAGAGCAGATACACCTAAAGAAAGACTTGAAAAGTGGCAACAGCATTTTCAACAACTGCTGGGGCAACCACCAAACACAAATGATGTTGCAATCTTACCTGTAGTTGAAGGTGAGCTTCCTATTGACACTGAACCATTCACTATGACAGAGCTAATTACAGTCATCCAAACTATGTCCCTTAACAAAGCAACTGGTTATGATAACGTACCAACAGAGGTTTGGAAAAGTGGAATATTAAACCAGCAACTTCTGGGCATTTGCAACATGGCTCTACAAGGTAACATACCAACTGCATGGACGAAGAGTGAAATTATACCTATACCAAAGAAAGGTGACCTTGGTTTGACCAGTAATTACAGGGGTATCAGCCTTACATGCATCTCAGCAAAGATCTTTAACAAACTATTGTTACATCGTATCCGAGCACACATTGAACCGTTTCTTCGTAACAATCAGAATGGTTTTAGACCAAAAAGGGGCACAATATCGCAAATTTTGACACTTCGCAGACTCATTGAAGGCATTAAGGCAAAACATCTACCTGCTGTGCTCACTTTTGTTGATTTTCGGAAGGCTTTTGATAGTATTCATCGTGAAAAAATGCTGTAAATCCTCCTTGCTTATGGTATACCGCCTTTCGTTGCCAATGCCATTGGTATTATGTATAAAAACACAACAGCAAGGGTCAGAAGTCCTGATGGTGATACAGACTTTTTCCAAATTCTGGCCGGAGTTCTACAGGGAGACACTCTTGCTCCCTTCCTGTTTATTATAACACTCGACTATGCTTTGAGGAAAGCTATGGAGAACCATGCACACCTGGGTTTTACCTTGAAGCAACGGCAGAGCAGACGCCACCCATCTACAACATTAACTGACACTGATTTTGCAGATGACATTGCGCTGCTGTCAGACAACATTGCTGATGCTGAACATCTATTACACAGAGTTGAACAGGCTGCCAAAGAGGTTGGTCTGACAATAAATAGTCAAAAAACTGAGTGCATGATGTACAACCATCCACAAGCTAGCCTCAAGGACATTAACGGTACCACTTTAAAGCAAGTCACCAACTTTCAGTATCTTGGTTCGTGGGTAGACTCCACCAAGAAAGACATAGATGTCCGAATTGGAAAAGCATGGACTGCCTGTTCCAAGCTGAGCAACATATGGCGTAGTGATCTCTCCAGAGATCTCAAAATCAATTTCTTCAAGGCAGCTGTTGAAAGTGTGCTGTTGTATGGATCTGAGGGATGGACTATGACAAATGCACTTTCAAGGAGACTGGATGGTACGTACACAAAATTGCTGAGATTTGCCCTTAGTGTGTCATGGCAACAGCATCTCCTAACAGCCAACTTTATGGAAACTTACAGCCTATTTCTGAAGTTATCCAGGCAAGGCGCCTTAAATTTGCTGGCCACTGTTGGAGGAGCAGAGATGAAGTCATACATCAGACACTTCTCTGGGACCCAAAACATGGAAAAAGAAGTCGTGGTAGGCCAGCACTAACCTACATTGATGTTCTTGAGAAGGACACTGGAATTAAAAGAGATGTCCTGCCAGGTGCCATGGATGATCGCAAGCAGTGGAGAATCTTTGTCGGCAGTGCCCGAGTTTGCTCGATATGATGATGATGATGATGAACTCGAAAAACAAATTGAAAACTCTTCCATACTCATTGTATAACATGCCCATTGCTGGGACTTTTAACTATACAATAAGCGTTTTTTTTTTCTTTGACGTAAATGACCCAATCGCAATGGGTTGAGAGTGTGCACCATTATATTTTTTTACATGGAGACTCTTTCCCAATATTGGTTTTAGAATTGTCTTCTGTCTTTTGCATGGAAGCATGTGTCTCTTATAAATAGTATAGTAGTAAATTCAAGAATTTTAGCCCCTTCAACAACTTCCCGCGAATGCTAGAATACAGAACCATTGGCAGATGTCGTGCGGAAATTTTTGAATTATACTTCAAACAGATTTCCGGCAATGTTGTTTTTTAATCTTACGTATTCACTTATATACCAGTATTTTGCATATTTAAAATCATTATAATCTTGCCATTTTTTGTGGACAAAGTTCGTTGTATCTGCGATTATGCTGGACGTTACAATTTTATGACTTGTGCGAATTGTTGTCTTTTGCCTTGAAAAGAACAATATCGATATTATTTGTATAACTGTAAGATTGTAAATAGTAAATAAGGTAGTAAGTGTATGATAGTTTGGGATACGCAAAATTTTGGTAAAAAAGTCTTTTTAAAACACTGTATTCCCACACACGAATAGAATGAGTGTGTGTGTGGTACGTGGGGACAGCGTGGATGCATTGTGAAATGCATTTCGGAATGCAATTCAGCATCACTTTCAATGAATGTGTTATAAAAAAAAAAAAAATCACTTAGTTTACGGTAACCTTAGCTTCTCACCTCTTTCTATAAATGTGAGCCATTTTTGCTTAGAATTGTACCAAAATTAACAAAAGCCCATATTCATCCATTTTGGATATACATTCCAATTGGAAGGCCATTATACACGATGCATAGGGCATTACCATGCAACGTGTACAGCTCTGATACTTAAATTCCCTCGATGTACGCATCATATCAATTTATCGTGAACTTAAGACACTTGTCTCCCATGTCACGCGAATAGTATCCCTGAAACGTCTTTTTATCGAGCACCAAGCAAAATTTATTTTACGGTTATTTCAGAACCACTAACCAAGCAAGGAGAGTGACGTCATAGCAACGCGGCGTGTCTGCGGGATTAGCCTCAAATGAGTATCTTCTTCATGCAGCATTCAGTGGATCCCGGTCATATTACATATTATTTGTTAGTAGATAAAGGTGTAGTACGCTTCGCATAATATCTTGTTCTCAATGTCAGTGTGCGTACAGTTAATCACTTTATTCACTGCTGTGGTATATAGAAAGTATACAGGACGATTTACCAGGATTTCTGTTATAATGCATTTTTCATGAAATACCTACTTTCTGGATTTCTGTTTTACCTTCATTTTTAAGCTTTTGCGTTTTTTATGTTAATACGAATATCACTCATAAATGATGAATTATTTCTAATATCAGTTGATAACCTTTATTAAAGTTATAGTAGCGCAATGTAATTGATGTTGTTTTCTTTGCGCTGCCAATTATTTTGAATATGTGCATGCGGGAGTGGATGTTTGATGCTTGTTATCCATACATTTCCTGAGAGCTTTTAAGTGGAATGTCTCATTGTATTATTAGGTAAATACTGTTGAATACCTTTACCAATACTGTATTTCTCCTTGTCAAATAACTGAACGAGCCACACCCTGGAGAAGTAATGATAGGGTCCCCAAAATGTGTGAATACGAGACAAATAAACAGGTGATTAGCATGATTTGTCCGAGGTTGCTAAAAGATCACCCGCAATGACAGTATTAGAAAACAACTAAATCACCTTTCACTTCCGGTCTGACCAAAGGAAACAAGTATTCTACCTTTTTCAGTTCCGGTCTGACCAAAGGAAACAACTATACTACCTTTCAGTTCCGGTCTGATCAAGAGAAACAACTATATTACCCCTTTCAGTTCCGGTCTGACCAAGGGAAACAGCTATATGACCTTTCAGTTCCAATCTGACCAAAGGAAACAATTATATTACCTTTCAGTTCCGGTATGACCAAGAGAAACAACTATAGGCATATTACATTTCAGTTCCAGTCTGACCAAGGGAAACAACTATATTACCTTTCAGGTCCGGTATGACCAAAGGAAACAACTGTATTACCTTTTTAGTTTCGGTCTGACCAAGGGAAACAACTATATTACCTTTCAGTTCCGGTCTGACCAAGTGAAACAACTATATTACCTTTTCAGTTCCGGTCTGACCACGGGAAACAACTATATTACCTTTCAGTTCCGGTCTGACCAAGTGAAATAATTATATTACCTTTTCGGTTCCGGTTTGACCACGGGAAACAACTATATTACCTTTTCAGATCCGGCTTGACCAAGGGAAACAAATATATCACCTTTCAGTTCCGGTCTGACCAAGGGAAACAACTATTTTACCTTTTAGTCCGGTCTGACCAAGGAAACAACTATATTACCTTTTTAGTTTCGGTCTGACCAAAGGAAACAACTATATCACCTTTCAGTTCCGGTCTGACCAAGGAAACTTCCGGGAATATTCTTTTAAAAGCATCCTTGGTGTTAAGTATAATGTCATTTTATCGGATTTTTCTCTTTCTAGCGATAATATGTAAAATATGCATTATACAATATTGTGTTATGTGAAATATACATTATACAATATTGTGTTATGTAAAATATGCATTATACAATATTGTGTTATGTGAAATATGCATTATACAATATTGTGTTATGTGAAATATGCATACGGTGTTATGTGAAATATGCATTACACAATATTGTGGGAAATTGAAAGAAGTCGTTTAAAAGGCTATAAAGTACGCATGCATAATAGAATAGAGTACTATACTACCAGTTTATGCTGGAAAGATTGGTTGTTGGTATTAAATTGGAATTGCTCCCTGCAGATGAACCGGAGCTGTCTTTAATGTTCCTTTAAACTTCTAAAGTTGTTCAATGATACGCGGAGGATTATATTTAAAGGAAAATAAACACCTTACTGAATGAGTTTTGTTTGAACTTTTATCGCATTCTAAAGCTGTCGGACATTTTCTCTTCCTCTTTTTTAGAATTTGCCTTAAACAATTCCTTTCAAAACTACCTGAATGCTCATGTAATTATGATTTACTCGTTAAATGTTTTTCTGCCCGCTACCTTTTTACTTTTTGCAGTAAAATATTCCCAAGACCTCCCTGAGGCCGTTCATGAGCATCGATACTTCTTTTGGACGAATACGACACTCCTAAAAGCCCGTGGACTTGCCCTCGGTCGATATTACCATCAGATGCTGAGCTCGATCAATGTTCATTGCCGAAACTCAAATCTCTTAACGTATTTCTTGCTTATTCAGTTATTAAATTGTTAATTTTCCGGTTACTCGTCAATATTATCCTGAGGGGTGATTCAAGTTAACACGTGGTTACGGCTCATAATGGTCATTCGATTGGTTAAAAGTTTAAATCATGAAGACTCGCATTTCAACTGGTCATTTCGGACATCGATACGGAGACTCATAACCTTATAGATTTACATTATACAAACCTACCCTTTATACAGTAATAATACAAACCTGCCCTTTTGAAGGTCGTAAGTGTATGTGTTCAACCATCGAACCACGGGATTTACATAATGCAAACCTGCCCTTGTTAAGGTTGTAAGTGTATGTGTTCAATCCTGCCCTTTTGAAGGTCGAAAGGGTATGTGTTCAACCCTGCTCTTGTCAAGGTTGTAAGTGTATGTGTTCAATCCTGCCCTTTTGAAGGTCGTAAGTGCATGTATTCGAGCCTGACCTTGTGAAGCTTGTAAGTGTATGTGTTCAACCCTGCCCTTGTAAAGGTTGTAAGTGTATGTCTTTAACCCTTCAACCCTGCCCTTGTCAAGGTCGTAAGTGCATGTGCTCGACCCTGCCCTTGTGGAGGTCGTAAGTGTATGTGTTCAACCCTGCCCTTGTGGAGGTCGTAAGTGTATGTGTTCAACCCTGCCCTTGTCAAGGTCGTAAGTGCATGTGTTCAACCCTGCCCTTGTCAAGGTTGTAAGTGTATGTGTTCAACCCTGACCTTTTGAAGGTCGTAAGTGTCTGTGTTCAACCCTGCCCTTGCCTTGTGAAGGTCGTAAGCGTATGTGTTCAACCCTGCCTTGTCAAGGTCGTAAGTGTATGTGTTCAACCCTGCCCTTGTCAAGGTTGTAAGTGTATGTGTTCAACCCTGACCCTTTGAAGGTCGTAAGTGTATGTGTTCAACCCTGACCTTTTGATGGTCTTAAGTTTATGTGTACAACCCTGACCTTTTGAAGGTCGTAAGTGTATGTGTTCAACCCTGCCCTTGTGAAGGTCGTAAGCGTATGTGTTCAACCCTGCCTTGTCAAGGTTGTAAGTGTATGTGTTCAACCAATAAACTACGGTTCATCTTCAAGATTTGTTGTACCTCTTGTGTTTTAAAGCCCATTTTTTCCGCCGTAGTTGTTACGAATAGATGTTGCGCATGTTCCAAGACACGTCACCTCAGCTTTTCATTTAAAAATATAGGATAAC